>KV454014.1:713910-735929 GCA_001661245.1 Pachysolen tannophilus NRRL Y-2460
TTTTTTGCAGATGCCGGTCCGAGTAACAAAGCAGAAAAGCTTTGTTTTATTTTTTTTTTTTTTAAAGTTAAATCATGTCAGAAAATGTAAGAGCTGAGCATTGACAATAGAGTTGGTTTTAGTACCGCAGTAAAAGAAGAAATAAGATTATAGTTGGGATGGCCAATTTAAATCGAAGAGATGAGATGACCGCAGAGCTTAAATCGAATGACAAAATTAAATTATACTTTAAGAATCTTTTTTATTTTTTTTTATTTTTTTAATTTTTTTTAGTTTTGCCTTTATTACAGTTTTCAAAAAAATTACTGGATACCTTTAAACAGTAGTAATAATTATTTGGTAAAAAAAAATGATGTAATTGAGAAAACGACTAAATCTTTATTTACTGGAATGCCGTAGACTTGTTATTTAAATCACTCAAATCCAAGCTTTTGTGTTACATTAATTTAATGGTGAAGGTATAAAATAATTACAAAAGAACAAGCTTTAAATTTTTTTTTTTTTCATTTTAATTATTAACGGCAACAAACATCTCTTTCTTGTTTAACGTATTGAGTTCTATATGTTCGTTATAATGTAACTATAGTGTAAATAAATTTCTGAAAATAAAAAAAATTTTTTTTTTTCTTTTAGGATTATTATGTAAAAAAACAGAAAAAACGAAAGAAAGTAAAAAAAAAAAGTTAGTATTGATAACCATACTGGTTGATTGGGGTATTGATTGAAATAAGTCTTCAATATGAGCTTCAAGTATTCATTGTAAGTTTATCTTTTGTTATAATTGTCAATAGATCAATTGTTCTAACAGGTTTATATGTTTTTTCTAAGAAATCTCCAAATTCCGTTTGAAAATTCAAAGCAATCAGCAATAGCACAAGGCTCACTTCTGCCAGATCCAATATTAAAACCTAATGAAATATCAGTGATTTATTCAATAAATTCTAAAAATCCGAATATATTAGAAGTTAAATTTAGTGGTGATAGTGATAGAGTGATAAGAGTGGCGGCAAATAATGTTATTGAAAATTTAAAAACCATAATAGAATGTATGGATGAATTTGATGGTAAAAAAAATATAATATTTATACAAGAATAAAATAAATAATTAAGATAAATAAATTAATATAAAAGTTGAAAAAGAGAGGGAAGTTGGAAGGGGGAACTTCAACTATATAAAAATGCAGCGTTTTTATAAAAATCTAACATTGGATTGTCACCATTTCTCGTAGTTGTAGCTTCAATGTCTGCCCATTGTTCCAAGAAAGCTGTATGGGTTGCAGTTTTACTGACTTTACCAATAACTTGTCTATATAGGTCACTTGTAAATTTAAAATCCGTTGGGAATATAATATCAAAATAACCTTGTAATACCATGTATGTACTGACATTTACTACTCTATTATTTAAAAATGTTTGTACCGTTGGTGCATTATAACCTTGTATGACTTCTGGTAATGATGAAAAATCTGAGGCAAGTAATTGATGTTCAGGAAATTTATATTTTAAAATATGGAAAAATTTTAATAACCTTGTTGGAATATACTCTGGTGCAGATAAATTCGAACGTAGTGGGTTTAAAATATTTTTCAAATGATTAATCATTTTAGATTCATAAATTGGATGCCGCCTTTGTGAATTACGATTAAAAAAAATACCTTGATTTTTGAATTGTTTCCCAAGAAATGATTTTTCCTTATCACGGAAAACTGAAAACTTTCCTTGTTCTCTTAAACCTAAAAATGCACTTGTCCATTCATCTAATTCTGGATTATAAAATTCTTGGAAATCACCATGTTCGCTAATGGCAACATAACCTTGATAAGGTCTACCAGAATCGATATCGTACCTAACAACATCATGTGCAAAATTGTCAAAAACTTCTAAAGCAATGAAAAAACAAGGTTCAGGAACTACTTCTTCCCATTCAAAAATTGATTTATTAATAATCTCAACTTTATCAGAATGTTGAGAAATTTTTGAATCAAGTTGTGCACGTTGACTAGTAGCTAATTTACTAGAAATTTCAATTATCTTATATCTTGTTCTTTCATAAACGTCCGGCTGATTTCTTTTAATATAATCCATGATGTTTAACATTAATGTTCCATTACCAGCACCAGCTTCATATATTATCAAATCTTTATAAGGATATTGATTAAGCATATAGTTAACTAATAAATACCTAGCTAAAGCTTCACCGTAATAAGGTTGAAATAACTCGGAAGGTGTATGCCACAATTGTAAACCTGGACCACCATCTTTCTTACTATCATTTTTATTATCTTTATTATTATTATTATTATTATTATTATTACCAAAATTATCATATTTTTCATACGATTTTAACCAACTAGTCATGAACTCATCTTGATCTTTGAGATCGCTATAATCCAAAGGTTTCAGTGGATGATATATTTCAACTTCCTTACTAAAGTATCCATAACTCGGATTATACAATGAGTCTTCAATGAAATCACCAGTGGTCATCTTAACATTTTTAGGTCTTTGCGCATTGACATTCAATGGTATCGAATCAGACAGAAAAGCCCTTTTCATCAATTTTGAAGAAGTTGTTCTAGGATAACTATTAAACTTAGATCTAACACTAGAAGGGTTTAAATTGTCAACATTACTCCCTACTTCCAATAATTTTTGAATTGGATTAACTAAATTGTTAATACTGATACCACTATTGTCTTCTGTAGTAGATACATCATCAACTTCTAATCTATATTGAATAGTAGTTGGTTTAATTGAATAATCAAAGAGAAATTCTTTCTTTGGCAACGGATTAAACTGCTTCAATTTTTTATTACTAATATGCCTTACTAAGCTCAACCTGGGTTTCAAATAGCTACCCATCGATTTGGAAAACATTCATAAACAAAATTAACATCAATTATCAACTGATAGTTTTAGATTTTAGTTAATAGTTAATTATCAGTTATCAACATTTAAATACACTACATAAAAATTGGTTCAAAAAATGAAAATAAAAAAAATTTTCGTATTTAATTTTTAAAATAAAAATAATTTAATTTACTAAATAGATAACTAATCAAGTGACTATGGGAGTTCCAGCACTTTTCAGATGGTTGTCTAGGAAATATCCAAAGATTATATCTCCGGTAATTGAAGAAGAGGTGAAAATTATAGATGGTGTTGGCTACCCTCCAAAATACGAAGATCCAAATCCAAATGGAGAATTGGATAATTTGTATCTTGATATGAATGGTATTGTGCATCCATGTTCACATCCAGAAAACAAGCCGGCTCCTGAAACGGAGGAGGAGATGATGTTGGATGTTTTCAAGTATACTGATAGAGTATTAAATATGGCGAGACCAAGAAAAGTGTTGATGATTGCGGTTGATGGTGTTGCTCCTCGAGCAAAGATGAACCAACAGAGAGCCAGAAGATTTAGGGCTGCTCAAGATGCGAAGATTCAAAATGAAGAAAAGGCAAAAATGATTTTAGAGATGGAACTGAAGGGTGAAGTCATAGATGATATGATAAAGGGTAAAAAAAGATGGGATTCTAATGCAATTACTCCAGGTACTCCTTTCATGGATATATTGGCAGCATCCTTAAGATATTGGGTGTCTTATAAATTGGCAAGCGATCCAGGTTGGGCTAATTTACAAGTTATCATAAGTGATGCCACTGTTCCAGGTGAAGGTGAACATAAAATCATGAATTTTATAAGGTCTCAAAGATCAGATCCAGAACATAATCCAAATACTACGCATTGTATATATGGTTTAGACGCTGATTTAATTTTCTTGGCTATAACTTCACATGAACCTCATTTTAAAGTCTTGAGGGAAGATGTATTTGCCAAAGATCAAAGGTCAACAAGGTTTACTGATCAATTAACAATGACCGATATAGAACGTGATGCAATCAAGAAGATGGATGAAAAAAAACCGTTCTTATGGTTACATAGTAATGTCTTGAGAGAATACTTGGAAATTGAGTTGAATATACCAAGATTACCTTTTAGATTTGATTTAGAAAGAGCAATGGATGACTGGGTTTTTATGTGTTTTTTTGTTGGAAATGATTTCTTACCGCATTTACCTTCTTTAGATGTTAGGGATAATGGTATCGATATCTTGGTTAATATTTGGAAAAGAATATTGCCATCTTTAAAATCGTACATAACATGTGATGGTAACATTAATTTGGATGCTGTCGAGAAATTATTGGAAGGTTTAGCTCTGCAAGAGAATGAAATTTTTAGGAAAAGACAAGAAAGAGAAAAAAGATTCGAAGAAAATGATAAGAGAAGAAAGCTTG
This sequence comes from Pachysolen tannophilus NRRL Y-2460, assembly GCA_001661245.1. Taxonomy (NCBI): domain Eukaryota; kingdom Fungi; phylum Ascomycota; class Pichiomycetes; order Alaninales; family Pachysolenaceae; genus Pachysolen; species Pachysolen tannophilus. The sequence goes on from KV454014.1 coordinate 718,210, forward strand.
ATAAAAATTCTTCTGATAATTTGAAAAACCAGGTATTAACAAGAGTTATTAGGCCACTGAATAAAATATCTGACAATTTGGTGAATGCCCAAGTTTACAGTACATCAACTGGAGAAAATGTTTCTCGTGATATAAAATTATCTCATAAAGAACTTGTTCACAACAGAAATATTATTTCAATGGCAAGTATTGCAAATAAAAGTGCAGCTGGAATTTTAAAAGAAAACTTGGCAAAGAAGGCAATTAATGATGCTGAAACTGAGAGTGTTCTGGAGGGAGAATCAAAAATTGATATTGATGCAGACGGGGAAGAAAAGATTCCACTGGAACCTATTGATCTGGCTGATATTGAGGAAAAAAACCAATCGAATTTAAGTGCAGCAGCAGCATTAAAACAAAAATTATTGGCAAATAAGCAGATTGAAGCTGATTCTGATTCCCTTAAAGTTAATGATAATGTATCTTCTTCTTCTATTGGTGAAAAGAGAAAATTTGATACTATGGATAATAGTAATGGTAGCACTGAAGAGGAATCTGAGTTAGAATCTGATGATAATAACTTGAACGGTGATAACGTTAGGATGTGGGAACCAGGTTATCGTACTCGGTACTATGAGCAAAAATTTCACGTTTTTGGAGAAGAAGAGATAAAACAAAAACGTAAAGATGTTGTCAAGTCGTATATTGAAGGAGTTTGTTGGGTTTTATTATACTATTATCAAGGTTGTCCATCTTGGGATTGGTATTATCCATACCACTATGCCCCTTTTGCTGCAGATTTTGACGATTTGAAAAGTTTGGAAGTTAATTTCCAACAGGGTCAGCCGTTCTTACCTTATGAGCAATTGATGTCTGTATTACCTGCTGCCTCTGGCCATAATTTACCACTGGTTTTCAGGCCTTTAATGACTGATCCAGAATCCAAAATTATAGATTTTTATCCAGAAGAATTTCCAATTGATATGAATGGTAAAAAAATGTCATGGCAAGGTATTGCTTTATTACCCTTTATTGATGAAAAAAGATTATTAGAAGTTGTTCGAGGTAAATATTCAGAATTAACTGAAGCTGAAATTGAAAGGAATACTTTAAAACAGGATGTTTTATTTATCAGTAGTAATAATAAGAGTTTTACCAAGTTTAAAAGCAAACTTTATGATAATATTGGTTCTGAAACAGAAATAATTAAGTTTGGATCACATTTGAGTGGTTTAGCTGGATGTGTAAAGAAAGCTTCTGAATTTAAAATGAATGGCATTACACCTTTCAAATTAGGTAACAATAGTGATTCTCCAACAGAATATTCAGATATAGATAATAGTTGTATTTTAAAATTAACTTATATGATGCCTACAAAGATTCACTCAAAATCGATGCTTCTCACTGGTTATATCCCTCATTTTAAGGCATTGACTCAAGAGGATAAAGATGCAATCATATATGGTAATGGTAGTATGAACAATAGAAATAGGTATAATAGATATAGAGGAAACAATAACGACTCTGGCGAAAATCTAGATTTTAAGAAAAATGTTGGTCCCCATGGTGATTCCATGTATACCGCACGTTACGGCGGCTACAAGTCTTTCATCACTCTATACCAACAACAATTACAACAACTGCAACTACCATATCATCAAAATCAAACTTATCATAGAAACCAAACCCTGGCGTATCAGCCACATCATGCACCGCACAAGCCACGCCAGCAGTATCAGCTGCACCAAACCTATCAGCCATACCAACAATCTCAACAATCTCAACAGTACCGAAACTACCCCCAACAGCAACAACGATACAGCAACCAGTATAACAGAAGATACTGATTAGTTTTTATGTATATTAGATGTATTCATTTGTCCCTTTTTTTTAATAAAAAACAACAAGTGTAGTAATAGTAATAGTAATAGTATTATATACCCTAGACGCGTAAAAAAATACATGGATGAATATTTACAACTTTAACCTAACATGAAACAGGCCACAATTGCCTAATCGGGAAGGTCCGCCATTTTAGTAACTTTTGAGCAAAAGTGAGAGTCGGCGCTTTTCGTTCTTCAAGAGCCTACAGTTGTATACACTTAAAACTAAAACAAGTGATTTCAAATCAAGAGTAACCGCCGTTAAAAAAAAAGTTTAAAGAATTATATATACTATATTAATATACAAGAACATAGATAGTCATTAATATAATTGGCATTATTATTTGCAAGAATATATCATTAATTTAAATTTTCATTTACTTCTTCATTTCTCATATTTTGTTTGATTGTGCTTTTTTTTTCTTTTGTCTTAATTCTTTTTATATTTTTTCTTTTTTTTTTTTTGGGTTTTTTTATCAATTTTCTATTTTTTATTGTCACATTCCTAGTATCTTACTTTTTGAGGTTGATATAGGTTTGCATCAACCCTTTATCAATCTATCTGATTTTCATGGAGTCTTGTTGCAAAATAGACAATACGATTATAAGACGTTGAGGATTATTATTGAATAAATCGATAAATCATATATGTCCAGCAGTAATATTCCAGTTGGAACGGACCAGGCGAATAGCAATAATATTAACAGCGGTCAGTTTACAATTGATTACCAGAGTCATCAGCAAAAGAGACAGAATTCACAATCAATTCTACCAAGCATAGTTAAAAGATCAACGTCGCTTAATTATTCACCAAGTACATCCACCCAGGTTTTAGTTCCTAATAATTCAACAAGCTCGGTAATAGGGGGAGGAGGATTCTATACCCAATTACCATCATCATTAGCACAAACACCAGCCCTTCATAACATCAATACCAATAGCAATACAGCTGTCCAGCAACATCAGCAGCAGCAAAGTTCGCTTAGGAAATTGGTTTCTTCTTTAAACAATAACAATATTAATAATATTAATAATAATAATAATAATAATAACTTTACCATTGCATCCAAGTTGAATCCAAGAATAACAACACCAACTCCCAATATTAATTTTGAACCCCCTCTGTCGCCAACTTCTAGAAGCGCGGCAGCAAAATCGTTCAATCAGGAGGATACAGAAATGTCAAGTGATATAAATGAGATTCCAAATACTGCTTCTCCAGAATCATTTCTGGACCCACCACTGCAATCAGCTCCATCTAACCAGATTATTGAACAACTGCAGCCTCTGCAACAGCTTACAACAAGCAATCCAAGGACAATAACAGAGGAAGAACAGATATTGGCATCAAAACTTCAAGAAACTTATAGATGCATAGTTAAATTGGAAGCAGAATGCCAGAAAGGTTGCATTGATTTGAACAGCAGATTGTTTCAACATGATGCATCTGAACTATCATCGGAACTATGGAGTGTATATAGAAATATTATTACATTATTAGATTTTTATTACGATTTTTTGCTATACGCATTAAGACCAACTTCTGCAAAAGCAGGCAAACAAATAGTGAGCATATATAAGATACCTAGAAGAATGTGGGTATATGGTATAGTTGGTTTTTTGGAGGTGTTAAAAAATGTTGTCACTGTATTCATTGAACATGAAATATGTGCTTGTTTCATATCTTATGCCTTTAATATTATTGGCTGCTTGACAGATTCATCATTGGATATGGAAGGATGGTGGGCTGAAAAGTTGGGTGATCTTTCAAGAATGGCAATTGCTCTTTACCCTTCTAGATATATTGATTGGAAGATTTCATCTGAATGGTGGTATCATGTTTCAATGAAAACTCAATATGGCCATGGTAAAATTTACTATCACATGTCCACGGTTCAACAGGATAACTTAGATGCTTTACTTAATATAGGAAAGAGCGTTTCGTCAAGGGATCCCTTTGTTCCAACATCTCAATATTTGAAAATGGTTGTTGATAATATTTGTAATCAAAGAAATATTTTATCCTCGGTGGAACTCCCCATAATTGATTTTATTAAAATTCATAAAATATTATTAATATCGAATTATAATGAAAATCTTGAAATGCTGAATATTGTTTCCCATTATTCAAGAAATTTTGGATATGACCCAGAAGGATTAAATTTTTTTAATCCAGAAGCTGTTGATAATCAACCATTTGAAAAATTAAATTTTTGGTTTCAAAAAGGTGGAAATTTTGCTCTGTGTAATATAAATCATTTAATAGGATTTGGAGATAGTAGAAATCCATTTGCAAAATTATTTAATTTACCAGAAGCATTGAAAGAAAGAAAAGAGAAAAAAGATAAAAAAAGAAAATCTAAAACTTCTTCAGAAATCAGCGCTGAAGATACTGCTCAATCAAATGAAGAACTTTACACTGCAAAAGAATTAACAGAAGAGAATTGGTTTGAATTGATAAGATTTATAAATAAAGGTGCCTTAGAACTCTCATTTCGAATGCTTAAGGAATATATAAACGGTCCAAAACAAACCTCATTTCCTCACGTGATAGTGTGGTTGTATTTCCTCGTTGCAGTTGGAGAAAGTTTGAAAGAATATCAAAGTGCAAACTTGTTATTTCATTGTTTAATAAAAAAGGGATTCCCTTGGATGTCATTAATTCGTTACCTAAATGATGTATTATATGAGATAAGAACTAGTGATCAATTAAGAGAAATTGCATATTATTATGATAGCGCTAATGAGGCCCACGGGAATAGAAACAAAAACATATCACCAATTTTTGAAAATTTACCAGAAGTTTGGAAGTGCTGGGGAACTTTGTGGTTTGATAGTGTGAATCCAAAATACGACTATAACAATATACAGGAAGCAGGTGTTGCCAATAGTGTTTTTGATTTGCCAATAGGAGGGCCTAGATATTGTTCAAAATATGAAAAGACAAGAATGATCCGAATGGTATTAGTTGCCAAATATATCTCTGATAACTTTTCCTTTGGATTAAAATTATCTGAAGGTTATTTCAAATTTCATGAAACAAATTCACTTATTCAAAGATTAGAAAAAGAAAGACCTCATTTCGATGCATATATTAACGATGCCAGATTTACTGGTTTATTTGAAAGACTTGAAGATGATTTGTTGTGTGGCCCGAATGAAATTGATAACTTAGTTGATAATAAGGAATTTTTTGCAAAGCCTAACCAATTACAAATGTTACCCCACCTTCATACTTCTTTCTTTTATAATAGCAAAAGATTCAGGTCACTTGATAGCAGCGACCGTGACTTAAACATAGATGCCGATGATGAAAATGATAATGATAATGAAAACGATGAGCTGAGATCTGAAGAGTTCCTGGACCGTCATACATTCATATTGAAACACTGGTTTTTAGCATTAGATACAAATATTTTTTTAAAACATATTGGAATTATTTATAAAGCTGTTAGTGTTTCTGCTTTCAAGCTAGTTATTCCCTTGGTTGTATTTCAAGAACTTCGCTCTTTACGCCGTTCACAAGATCCCGGTGTTTCTGATGCAGCAACAAGAGCTGTCATTGCTATTAGACAAATGTTTTCTGATGCCAAAGGTGATAGTGTTGTTGGTATCAAGTTTGATGGTTCAAGAACTCCAAATTTGTCTGAAACAACAGATTTTGAAATGCATAGTAATTGGAGAGTCAATGCAGATGAGTTAATTGTTAAAAGTGTCTATGGGTTTTCTAATGGTGCTGGGTGCGGGAAAGTTGTTGTTATCAGTGATGACAAAAATTTGAAACTAAGGGCTAATTCTATTTCGTTATATTGTCATAGTAGTAGGTGGTTAACTGGTATGGTTAAAGGTTGTAATTGATTACATAACGTTATTTTTATATCAAAAGCAAAAAAAAAAAAAAAAAAAACATGTATTAAGAAAAATTAATTAATAATTGTATAGCAAGTCTTTTTATATTTTTTTTTTTCTTTTTCTTGTTAATTATATTGGTACTTACTATGTTTAAAATACCATAAAGTTTTTGCATTTCAAATTATCTTGTGTTATTCAAATTTGGTTTAATTTTTACCTGCTTAATTTATTTATGAAAACTATAACTGTATAAACATCACTTTCCTTAAAAAGAGAACTCATGCAGACAATTTATCCGATAAACCGGTGCCTGCTTTTAGGACCAGATTAAATTCTGTTAACATTTGCCAAAAAAAAAAAAAAAAAGGGTCATTTTATGGTCCATTCTGATTTGAGCATTTATTCACTACTTTTGTGCTTTTTTTGAAATTGCAAACTCTTTTGATAAATTGATCACGACCAATTGTTGCTGCTGAAAATTTTTTGGAAATTTAATTTTGACTCTGGATAAGCCAATATATATAAAGTATATGAAAGTTTCAATAATTTTCAAATGTTATTTTGTTAGATCTTTTTTTTCAAAAGTTCTAATATCCAAGATAATCAGAAGATAGTCACAATATGTCAAACGATAAGTATGCTACACCTCTTTCATCAAGGTATGCCTCTGATGAGATGAGTGCCGTTTTTTCCTTGAGAAACCGTTTTTCCACATGGAGGAAATTATGGTTAACTCTTGCTAAAGCTGAAAGGTCATTAGGATTGGATGATGTTATCTCTGAAGAGGCCATTGAGCAAATGGAGAAGCATTTGATCATAACTGATGAAGAAATTGAAGCAGCCAAGGTTGAAGAGGCCATTGTTAGACATGATGTTATGGCTCATGTTCATGTATTTGGTGAGACTTGTCCTGCTGCAAGTGGTATTATTCATTTAGGAGCCACTTCATGTTATGTCACTGATAATGCAGATTTAATTTTCCTTAGAGATGCTTATGATATTTTAATTCCAAAATTGGTTAATGTTATAAACAGACTTTCAAAATTTGCACTTGCTTATAAAGATTTACCAACTTTAGGATGGACACATTTTCAACCAGCACAATTGACAACTGTAGGAAAAAGAGCTACTTTATGGATTCAAGAATTACTTTGGGATTTAAGAAATTTCCAACGTGCTAGAAATGATATTGGTTTAAGAGGTGTTAAAGGTACAACAGGTACTCAAGCTTCATTTTTATCTTTATTTAAAGGTGATGGTGAAAAAGTTGAAGAATTGGATGAAAAAGTTGTAGAATTATTAGGATTTGAATTTGCTTATCCATGTACTGGACAAACTTATTCAAGAAAAATTGATATTGATGCATTAGCACCATTATGTTCATTAGGTGCTACTTGTCATAAAATTGCTACTGATATTAGACTTTTAGCTAATTTAAAAGAATTAGAAGAACCTTTTGAAAAAACACAAATTGGATCTTCACTGATGGCTTATAAGAGAAATCCAATGAGATCAGAAAGAGTATGTTCTTTATCAAGACATTTAGGTTCATTATTTAATGATTCTTTTCAAACTGCTTCAGTACAATGGTTTGAAAGAACTTTAGATGATTCTGCTATTAGAAGAATTTCAATTCCTTCTCTGTTTTTAACTGCTGATATTATACTTTCAACTTTATTAAATATTGCTTCAGGTTTAGTTGTTTATCCAAAAGTTATTGAAAGAAGAATTAAATCAGAATTACCATTTATGGCTACAGAAAATATTATCATGGCAATGGTTTCAAAAGGTGGTTCAAGACAAGATTGTCATGAACACATTAGAGTCTTATCACATCAAGCTGCCTCTGTGGTGAAAGAACAAGGTGGAGATAATGATTTAATTGAACGTATTAAAAAAGAAGAATATTTTGAACCAATTTGGAACAATTTAGATTCATTATTGGACCCTTCAACTTTTGTTGGAAGAGCACCAGCTCAAACTGAAAAATTCGTTAATAAAACAGTAGCACAGGCATTGGCTCCTTTCCAACACTACGTCAATGATAAGGACTCAAAATTAAACGTTTAAAAAAAAATTCCAACCAACCCAACCCAACCCAACCCAACAACAACCAAATGATTCTTGGAAAATTTCACTTTGAAAATGAATTCCTTAAGAAAAGTGGTGCGTGCGTGAAATATCAAAATTTTTCAATTAATTTCAACTTTTTAGCCCTTATACATATCACAGCAAACAACGAGTTGCTATTTAAATAGTTTTCTAGTATTTATAATATAATATAATATAACAATAATTTTAATTGATTGATAGTTATCAATTTTTTACATGAATTAAAGTTGAATCATGTCAGGTAATCCTCTGGAAAGTTTTATTGTTAGAGAGCGAGTTAATGGTAGCAAGTCTGATGAAGTTAATGGTGTGGACTATGCGACAGCTACAGGAACTAATATGGGTAGAAGTAGAATTGCTAGTGGTTCTAATGTTTCACCTGATCCTATTCAACCATCAATTCAATCTAAAGGACCAATTGAGCCTGTGGCTCAAGGACTGCCACAAAAGAAAAAACGTCGGAAGTTAAGAAAGATTGATCCAAATAGAAAACCAAAGAAACCAATTGATAAGTATATTTGGCTTGCTGGTCATTTTGCTACATTATTTTTTTCACTTGTATATTTTGGTTATTATTTCACTTTTTCATCACGTCGATCAATTATTGCAAAAATTTCATATAAAATTGTACTTTTAGGAATCATTTTTGCATATAGTGTCAGCATGAAAAGTACTTTTGGTAAAGTTCCACCTGGATATTTCACTTTATTATCAACAGATAATTTCCAATATTTATTATTAAGTTTTGTATGGTTGTTTAATAGGAATTCTGCTTTTAAGATTTTACCTTATTTTATCATTTCAATTTTACAAATATCAGATCATTTTAAAATCGATGCCATTTTAAAATATGAATTTGAATTCAAATTGATTATTGAATATAACGAATTATTTTTATTTGTTTTATTAACTTTTGACACCTTACTTTGCCGTGGAACGTCAGGATACGCTTTGGTAATGTTTGCACTGTTTTTCTCACTTAAGATCATGTTTAACGATAATATCAGGCAATTTATCTATTCTTTTGTAGTTAGATTGGATGGTGTTATGTCAAAACAAAAAAATGAAAAAATTCTTACCTTATGGACTGATATTAAGAATTTCTTAGATAAGAAGAAAGCATATAATGAAACATTTCTGTTCAAACTGAAAGCATAAATAGATATATATATATATATAAATATATATTTATTTAATTAAAAAAAAAAAAAAAAAAAAAATAAACTTAAGCAAACTGGGATATATATATATATATATAAATAAAAACAAAACTCGTAGTTAAAAACTAAAATAACAATAAATAACGCCAAAGAAGATCATAATCAATATTTCGTGTCTCCACCAGCATCACCACCACTACTATCAATATTTTGTTTTGTTTGTAAAAATAAAGAATAAACACTTCCTTTAAATAATGTGAAAATCAATGAAATCTTAGTCTCTAATATTCTTAAATTCTCCAATAACTGTGTTGAATTTAAATTCTTTAAACTTATCAATTCTTCATTTAATGCCAATAACTTATGGAGTAATGTCTGATACTGCGTAAGAACACTAACCTCTAATGATGAAAGTAAATGATTACTCGAATAATCCAGATTAAAACTATGCACCACCGAACTCATTTCTATAATATAAACTTATCTATGTCGATCCTCTTATCAATCTGATTATTTATTTATTTATTTATTTAATAAATAAACATTAAAAAAAGAAAGGTTTTTAAAAAAAATCAAAAATCAAAAAAAAAAAAAAAAAATTACTAAAAATATTTAATTTCACTAAAAAAAATTGTTTCATGTCTTCTAGAATTCTAATATTAAATACCTTCATCGTTGATTTTAGAATTTAAAACTTTTGATTTTATAAAAATTTCCCTTTGGTTTTAATTCTTTGGCTTTTCGAAAGACTTTAGTGTTGATCATCTTTTTACTTTTTTTTTTTTTTTTGTTTTTAACCTTTTACTTTGGTTTTTGTTATAAAGAGATCATCATGAAGCTTTTCATTAAGAGTAATAAGAAGTTATTGGTATTTGGGATTCTATTATGCTGTTCTACATTGGCAGTGACGATTTTTTTATCGTTTGGTGCATCGAATGTTGTTTCGAGTCAGTGGCATTTGATTTCTTCGGTGAGGCCTCATCTTGATATTAGATCATCCAAGAGAAGTACGTTACTGGTGGAGGCCGAGTATACAAAGAGATTAATACAAAGTGTTAAGAATTTAAATGTGAAAAATTCAAAGAGACTGGAAGATAAAGATAGTGGGAATAGTGGATCGTCGAATAGTAGTGATACACAATACTCTTCGTCGGCTTCTGATGATGATGATGATGATAGTTCAACTTCTTTTTCATCGAGCCCTACATCGACATCAAGTTCTAGCTCGAGTTCTAGTTCTAGTTCCAGTTCTAGTTCTAGTTCTAGTTCAAACACAAGTTCGTCGTCTTCCACATCTTCATCTTCATCTTCTTCAAGTTCAACTTCTTCTTCTTCCTCGTCTTCGTCGAGTTCAAGCAGCGATAGCTCTAGCACCAGCAGTTCACTGTCATCCTCCTCCTCCTCCTCATCGTCATCATCATCATCATCATCATCATCATCATCATCATCATCATCATCATCATCATCATCATCGTCCTCAGAGTCGTCCAGCTCTTATATAGCCACCACCACAACAACATCTTCTTCAAGCACATCGTCATCATCATCATCTTCTTCTTCTTCATCCTCATCATCTCCTTCTTCTTCCTCATCAAGCTCGTCCGCAACTTCTTCCTCTGCCTCCTCATCAAGCGATGCCTCGTCGTCTTTATCATCAATAGATACATCCACATTAACATCTGCTACTACATATCTCACATTGTCAACTGATGCTGCTTCGGATCTGGTCACAGTCACTGTGACTTATTTGCCAAGCTCGTCATCAGCACTGGCTTCACCATCTCTGGCCACAAGTGGTTCCAAATCAACATCGAGCGGATTATCGGCAAAGAATAAACGTATCGTGATTGGGTGTGTTGTGGGTCTCGGGGTTCCGTTTTTGGCTCTGTTACTGTTCTTGGGTTATTTGTTCATATGGAAGAAAAGAAATGCAAATAGTTTAAGCTCAATGGGATCATCAGTCAAAGATGATAAATTAGATACACATAACGATTTCACCATAGGTGATAATATGTCCAATACTGGTGCATTTAATGACTCAAATGAAACTTCACGTCATGGTAATGACAAGTCGGGCTATGATGAAGATGAGTTGGAAGGTAATACTTATAGAGGAAATACAAGAGTTACACCATCCACTAATTTTTGAAAATAAGAATAATGAAAAAATTAATTAAAATATAATAAAAATTAAAGAGAAAGAAATTGAAAATTGTGTATTTTTGAAATTATACTTCCTGAAATATAGAGATATCATGTTAATAATACAAAAGTGAAGAGAAAAGAAAAAAAATTTTGAAATTTATTAAAAGTTTGTGCTTTATAAGATATATATGGTTTTGGTTTATTTATTTTGAAAAAGAGAAAAAAATATTAAAAAAAGTTACTAGTGATTTTTATATTTAAGTTTATATTATACCCAGCAAATACATCTATTCATTTATATTAGATTTATATTATATATACTAAGTGATATAGTTTTAAAAGTTTTAGAAGTAAATTTATACAATCAATAACGTCAATAATGATAATAATATGACAAAAGTCAGGAAAAAAATATTTTTTTGAATTGACTTTGTCAAGGGTAAACTTGTACCCGAATTAAAATCTTGAATACTTTGAGTCGATGAGTATATTGGTGACCCTGATACAGCTACGGTAAATGAAAAAGAAGTGGAGTTTACCAAAGAAGTGGTGGTATTATCGATGCTTGCAGCTGCTGCAACTGCTGCTTCCCCCATTAGGCCACTAATCGTGGTACTTATACTACTCGGACTCTTGGTAGAACTTTTTTCAGCAGTATATTCTGCTATTGGAGTTGCTCCAGGTATCGTTGATCCTGTGATTTCTGTAATTGAAGAAGACAAAGAAGAGTAATTCCAGTTAGCCTGTGCAATTGATAACTCTTTGTTATCTAAATCAAAAATAGTATAGCAAGATCGTAAGAAATAATCTCCAACAATGATCAAATCATCTTCGTCTTCCTCCTGAATCTGTATCAGTATGAAGCATAACAGTCTGCCTTCACTATCATAAAAAGCTTCTTGTTGACCATTTCCATATGGATTCTGAGGATCTATAATAAGTTCATTCTGTGGAACCCGAATTGTTGCACCTTGGAAATCAAAAATCAAATCTGGAATATTTAATTCACTTAAATAAGAACAAGTCTGTGCATACAAACCACTATCATTGTTATAAGTGGAATTAGTGTATTCTAAAATAGGTTTTGCAATAGAAGCTGGTATAGTTATTGCAGTATTTCCACAATCAAATAAGGCATCATATACCAGATTTTCTGTTCCTAAATTCTCGCCATTAAAAGATATCCCGCTAAGTGCAATCATAAATTCTTCTGTGGAAGTTAAAGGATGAGTAGTTAGATCTCCAATAAATTTTGTATAATCAACAGCTCCAAACAATATACTTCCAGAATAAGAGTACTGATTGTTTAAAAATAAAGAGTATACATTTCTGGAAATAACTCCAAGCTCTACTAGTTTTTGAGGTAAATTAAAATAGGTATAATCTTCAAAATCAGTCTGTGATATATTTGCATCAGTCAGTTCCAACTCCATAAGCCCAAGTCCAAGAATAGCATTACCATCTTGGTTTGTATTATTTGCAAGACCGAATGACAAATTATAGGCCACTATATCGTTTATTTGAACAACGTCGTAACCCCAAGTTCCAGAAGCGGTTGTCCCATCAGAATAATAGTCGTAGAAATATGTATCATTTGAATGGAAGGTAACAGAATCAGAAGAGTTAAACATTCCTCCAAAGACTGAACAAAAAACTTCACTGGAAGTAGTCTCATTTGAATATGCGGTATTATCGCTTTCATCATCTATCTTATTAAGATATCTTGAAAAACCTGCATCTTGAAGAAATCTCTTTTTTTTTCTACTTTCAACATTGATACAATCAACATCAGAACTAACAACCCATAAATCAGAAGATCCGGTATCTACTATAACTGTAATATCTTGCAGTGGTGTTCCCAACTTTATATTGCTAACGTAATAAGTCAAATAGTTGTCAATTATTATCTCGCTATAATTGACCTTGTTTTTTAACTCTAAATTTAGTGAATAAGAAAAGGTAAACCTTAACAGAAGCATTAAACTTACCATGAAAATTGAAAACATTTTTTTGCTTCAGCTCGATTCAAAGGGGATAGACGAAACCATAAAGCAAAAAATAAAATTTTTGATGAAAGAAGCCTTAGGATATATATAAAGTAAAAAAGCATAGAAACAAATCAACTTGAGTTGTTTCAGTAATTGCACACAATTAACAACACACAACCAAAACTTTGGTTCTTCAAGCAATTAAATCATGGCTCATTTACTCATTTACTCATTTATGAAGAGCTATCAACACTAAACAGAGTTTCTTTCCATTTTTATCCCCAATTGAAAAGTATATGAACTTCAATGTTTAATCCAAAATTTCCTATTTAGGTTATGATAATAGATACTTGATGGAAAATATCATGCATAATTTTGCATATATCTGCATATAGCCGCAGATACACATTCCTCATGAGTTATAAAGGTATATTTCATTTGGATAACCTAACCAAATCGAGATCAATATAGAAGCTAAAAGATTCAAAGTAAAACAAATGATGAACTCTTTCATCTTTTTGTTTACTATAGCAGTCCATTATCTTTGCGCTTCCCTGATTTCCAAAAAAAAACCAATGTACTTGCTACTTGCTCGATACTGGTCAAGATCTTAAAAAAAAAGACGGAGAAGTAAAGCCGAAAAAACCGTATATTCTCCTTTTCGGAGAATATATTTTTTATAATTTATAATCTTCTCCTTTTCGGAGAAGCTCTTCAGAAGATAACGGTTGGAAGGCTGGCCTGGTCGGTGGGTTTTAAAGGTATTATTTCAGTTGATGTTATCAAAGGTGTGATATATATACATATATATATATATATATATATGTATGTTTTGATTGAGATTGAAGAATGTGTTTTAAAGCTTCTGGAAGCTTGGATCTGTCTGAGAAATTGAAGAAATCCAATGAAAGATCGACTTCTTGTTTAACTTCTTTATCTTCGTATTTCTTCAAAACCAATAGCAATAAACAACTGCTAACTTCATCAGTTGTCAAACACCACAATGAGCAACTGCAATTAAAATATGAACGATTCTTAGCTGAGTATGAAGATTATCAATTGGAATATGAGGATGATAATTTTTTGGATGATCAAGTGACTTTACATAATTTATCTGATGGGAATAGTAAGAAAGATATTAAAATTGAAACTTTTGATTCGACCAAGAGATTAAAAGAATTGCGCAAAATCATGATACAGTATGGGATAGGAGTTTACATTATTCCTTCAGAAGATGAGCATTTGAGTGAGTATACTTCACCAAAGGACAGGAAAAGAGAATATATATCTGGTTTTACTGGATCAGCTGGTATTGCCATTGTCACGGTTACCTCTTCTTCCACTTCTTCAACAATAGAAGGCGAGGCTGCTCTTTCTACGGATGGAAGGTACTATCTTCAGCTGGAACAGCAATTAGATGATAATTGGACGTTATTGAAACAAACAGTGCCATCTGTACCTTCCTGGCAAAGTTGGACAATAGAAAAAGCACTTAAAAATTCTTTTAGTAAAAAAATTTCTGTCGATCCAAAACTTATTTCCTTCAACCTTGGTAATTGGTTTGAGAAAAAATGTCAAGAATTGAATCTTGTATTTGAACCAAAGATGGAAAATTTGATTGATTTGGTTTGGTCTAATAATGGTGAACTGCCAAGTTTTGAAGATTCAATAGTTTATGAATTACCGTTGAAATATACTGGTATTCATGCAAACGATAAGATTCTGAAAATTAGATCTATTTTAAAAGAAAATAAGTGCCACTCATTAGTTGTAACTGCATTGGATGATATAGCCTGGTTGCTAAACTTAAGAGCAAATGATATTCCATATAATCCCGTGTTCTTCTCTTATGTTATATTAACGATTAACGATGTCTTTTGTTATATTAATGATAAGAAAATTGATTCTGAAGCATCAAATTATTTGTCACAAATTGATGGATTGTCTTTGGCTCCATATGAAAAATTTTGGGAAGAACTACCTGCAAAACTATTATTATCTTCGTCGTTGACTCCTTCAGAAAAGAAAAAAATTATGTTACCTAAAAATGCAACATATGCATTATTTTCCAATATTCCTACAGTATCGAATGAAATTATTAATAAAGATTTAATATCAGAATTAAAAGCAATTAAAAATGAAGCTGAAATTGAAGGGGCAAGGCGTGCTCAATTTAAAGATGGGATTGCACTAGCTCGATTTTTTGCATGGTTAGAGTATCAGCTCATTTTTAAAGGAGAAACCATTGATGAATGGACAGCAGCCGAGAAAAACGAATATTATCGCAGCGTGTTACCAAATTTTAAAGGTTTATCTTTTGATACTATTTCATCTTCAGGGAAAAATGCAGCTATTATCCATTACTCTCCTACAAAGGATAATTTTGACATAATAAATCCAAGAGAAATTTATTTATGTGATTCTGGTGGACATTACCTTGATGGTACCACCGATATTACAAGAACTCTCCATTTTGGCAAACCAACAAAAGAACAAGTGACAAATTACACACTTGTTTTAAAGGGACATTTGGGTCTTTGTATGGAAATTTTTCCTGAAGGAACAAACAGTGCCGCAATGGACATATTAGCAAGAACACCTCTCTGGAAACAAGGTTTAAATTACAATCATGGTACTGGTCATGGTATAGGTTCATTTCTATGTGTACATGAAGGTCCGATATATATTGGAAGAAATATTGAACTAAAGAAAAATCATTTTATAAGTGATGAACCAGGTTTTTATAAAGATGGCGAATATGGAATAAGACTTGAATCTGATATTTTGTGTTGTGAAGACAAATCAAAGCAGAAATTTAATGAAAAGGCTTTCTTAAAATTTGATTATTTAACAAAAGTTCCTTTTTGCAGGAAATTGATTGATAAGAAATTGTTAAGTGATGAAGAAATAAACTGGCTTAATGCGTATAATCTGCAATTAAGAGAGGATTTAATTCCGTTTTTGGAACAGGAATTCAATGATATAAGAGCTGTTCGGTGGTTACTAAGAGAGACTCAACCTTTATAACAGACAATTTTTAGTATATAAAACAGTTTAAATTCAATTTCTTGAAATAAAGTACAAAATACAAAATATTTAAATAATTATAAAAAAAAAAATTTAAAAATTTAAAATTTAAATCATAAAGGCGTAAAAATAATATAAAAGGCAACAAATAAAAATAAAAAAAAAAAAAAAAAAAAAAAAGTCATTTTATTGTAAAGTTCAAAAAAAAGAATTGAGATAAACTAAAAATTGAATTCTCGTAGTGTTCTTTAATTCATCAATCTACTTCTCATCTAATCTCCGCTAACAAGAGAACAAGAGTTAATTATCTTTTTCTCTCTTGATAATTTTATAATTTTTTGGCAACTCTTCTTTTCAAAGTTTCTTCAGTTCCGTAAATTCTATCATCATTCTTACCTTCAACTTCATTTCTGATAACATCCATCTTTTTAGCCTGTTCATTCCAAACATTTTTATCAACTTTTGCCTTTCTATCAAATAATTCTTGATCAGGTTTCCTATAACTTCCACCCAATCTATCCCATAATGTAGTGAATTGACCATAATTATAATTGAAATATAAATGATGTACAGTATGACATGCAGCACCATTTACAACAGGATCATTTGATAAATATTCACCATCATGGATCATAACAGTCCAGAAATTAACAAAAGTGAATAAGAACAAGTATGAAATCTTGTGCAATGGGAATATAAATGGATACCAATGATAAGGTAATGATTGCATATATCCATCTACAGGATGGAATGCATGTGAAGCAAATGGGGTACAAACAATCCATTTATGATGAGGCTTGTGTAATTTCTTGTAGATTGGTGGATAATGTAATATACGATGGATGAAATATATACCACAATCTGTAAATAATATAAACAGGACGTATTGGAACAGAACAGCTTTCCAACCTCCAGTAGTTTCATCAACATTTAAATATAATTTTGAATAACCTCTTAATTCTAATAAAAACCAAGGTAAAGTTAATAAAACCATTATTGGAATTGCACTTGAAGCTTGTTTAATCTCCAAAGACATTTGATTTTTCAAATATCTTGGATGATTAAAAATTGATTTATCAAATACTAAGTAATAACTGACAGATGCAGTAACAAAATATAATAACCATCCAAAAACACACATTATTATTGATAATGAAATCAGTTGTCTTATCATATTTGATCTGGGAAGCATCGAAGCATAAGTATAACAAGTTTCTGGGAAAAAATGTGTTGGAGACAACCCATAAATATCATTACCACGTTCTGGAATATTTCCAACACCTTCAATAGTTTCAAAAATTGTAGACCAAGTACCACTCAGTGATAATTTTGACAGCAAAAGAGTATTTTCAGAACTAAACGGAGATGTAGAGTTAAAATTATTAAAATATGGCTTCAAATTCGATGGTAAATTATTACTCAAAGATGCTGGAAATAAATTGGCATACAATTTATCCAATAAAAAAGTATCTGCAATTTCCAAGACAATATCCATGATCAATTTTTTTTTTTAATAAAAATAAGAATGAATAAAAAAAAAAAAAAAAAAAAAAAAAAAATTATATATATATATA
>KV454014.1:739369-763517 GCA_001661245.1 Pachysolen tannophilus NRRL Y-2460
AAAAAAAAAAAAAAAAAAAAAAAAAAAAAAAAAAAAAAAAAAAGAATAAGAAAAAAGCAAAGTTTGTTCATTTCGAAGAAAAGTAACAAAAAAAATTCTAATTATTCTTTTAATACTCTTGAAAAAAATGACAAACTTGAAAAAAGAAAAAAAAAAAAAATTAATGAAAGTAATGAAGCCAACATAAATTATTGTATATAATATTAATCAAGAGCTAAGCTTTTTTTTTTGTTTTTTCTGTTTTGTATTATATTCTCTTTTAAATTCTTTCTCTTTCTCCCCTGAGAAGTGAAATCAATTCTGGAACTTGAACATTTTTAAGCTCTTCATCGGTGAAATCTATCATTGAATCACCTAATACAACGACATTTTTATTTCTTGAAACAAATTCAGTTTTTGGATTTCTTAATTCATCAAAACATTCCGCACCCATTGCATGTACTGCATCTAATCTATCCACTGGACTATAAACTAAGATTTTTTCTAATAACAGAACAAGTCCTAAATCACAATTATGTTTAAAAACTTTCAGTAAAGGTATTGATCTTATTATTGGGAATTTATGTTCCATATAATTTGGATTCATCACTTCAATATCATGTCTTGTCGGTGTTCCTAATATCTTAATAATTTCAACTAATTGATCAATACCACTTTCTCCTGGAAATAATGGTTGACCCAAGATCAATTCTGCTATAACACAACCTGCTGACCATAAATCAATATTTGTAGAATAATTTGTTGCTCCAAATATTAATTCTGGAGCTCTATAATATCTTGAACATATATATGATACATTTGGTTCTGTTGGAACTAAAATTTTTGCTGAACCAAAATCACATAATTTTAAAATCCCTCGATCTGTATCAATTAATAAATTTTGAGGTTTAATATCTCTATGGCATATTCCTAAAGAATGAATATAATTAAGTGCTCTTAATAATTGAAATGAATATAATTTAATTTCAAAAATTGGCATATTTTGCTTTTTATGAGTATAATATTGAGAAGCTTTATATAAAGTTTCAGGAACATATTCCAATATTAAATTTAAATATAATTCATCATTTTCACTAGTATGATAAAAATAATATTTTAAATTAACAATATTTTTATGTTGTAACATCTTCATTATTTGTAATTCTCTATTTTTAAATCTTTTATCTTGTAATACTCTTTTAATTGCTGCATCTTCATTTGTATGTAATAATTTTGTCTTGAAAACCATTCCAAATGATCCATTACCAACTATAGAACATGGCGTATATGTTATTGTTTTCAATTCACCCGTATGACCGTCTTGAACTTGCTCGGTATCATATTCCACATCATTTTTATCAATATTTGAATCAATATTTGAAGACATTGTTAGTTTTTAAAAACTATGAATATTGGCGGTGAGAAATCGTAAAAGAAAAAAAAAGAATAGTAGCAGGAATGACGATAGTTAGTAATAAAAAAAAAAATAAAAAAAAAAAAAAAAAATTAAAAAGTAAATGATCAGTTTATAGTTGGAATCGTTTTTTTAAAAAATAATCTTTTCTTTAATACAGGATATATATATATAAATATATATATATATATATGATTATCTTTTATGCAAATATTTGTGAACAATTTTTCATATAATTCTTCTTTATATTTAAGATTAAAATTCTTATAAACATATACCAATACTTTTTATTTATCAAAAAATTTTCTTTTAAAAGTCGAGATCAATTGTAAAAAAAAAATATAATAATAATAATTATATTTATTATATATTTATCTGGTTTTACTCTATTTTGCTAGTTTTCTTCTCCATACTTTCTAAAACTTTTTTTTCTCTCTCTTTTTTTTTCTTTCTCTTTTCAACTTTTGAGTTCAATATGCACTACTAAAAGTTTTGAAACCCCCCTTTGATAACAAGAAGAGTTAAGATAGATAGAAATATAGATAAATAGATATTAAATAACTTATTTACAATTGTTGTTAATGAAATCTTTATTCGTTTGTAGAAAAATGATTGCTTTTAATTTAATATAATATTTTTTTTTTTTTCTTTTTGAAAAAATAGCTGCTTTAGTTTTTAATTCTAGACCAGAGAGATTTTAGTATAAGTATTAGTATTGGCGCTTCTTTTTTATTTTAATTAATTTTATAGTCTTTGTCTTTTATGAACTAAAAATATAGCAGTGAATAAAAAATACCAGTTTTGTTAAAAGTATAAAGAAAGATTAAAAATATTTAAAAAGTACATTTTGTATTTTTTTTGACAAATTCAAATTTTATAGATGTATTTATTATCTAGTTGATAAAAAAAAAAGGAATCATAATATTAAACATTAACAATTATAATTTTTTTAATTGCTATTTTTACCCTTGTTATAAAATTGTATTATAATTTATTATAATAAATGCAAATTGATCATTCATTAGATTTTACCTAACAAAATTCAATTTTTTTTTTTTTTTTTTTGTGGAGAAGAATAAGTAGCGGGTGGGTGTGTGAGCAATAAATTAAATAAATAGTTATATAGGTAACGAAAAAAGTATGTATTACTCCATACTACCTGCACTTTTTTAATAATCAGATGTTTTTCTATATTAATATATCATATACACAATAAGACTCAAATTCAAATTAATCACTTATATAAAATCAATCAATAATTAAATGTATATTGTTTGATGGCATGATCCATACTTTTAATGAAAACATGACTGATTAGCAAGATTGAATAGGAAAACATGCTTATTGTATTCAACATGCATATATTCAATCTTCTTTTTTTTTTTGCTAGCAAAAAAAAAGTTTATTATTATACAATTGATGCTACACAATGTCAATTAGAAATTTCAAAGCATAGATATCCTTGAGGGTCTTGTAGTGTAGTGGTTCATCACGTTTCGTTTACACCGAGAAGATCGCGAGTTCGAACCTCGCCTGGGCCACTTGGATTTTTTTTTGCTTAGATTTTTTTTTTTTTTAATTTTTTGATTTTCTGCGTACTCCATGCAAAATGTATAGTAAGATAAAAAGATAGTAAGTGATAAGTTTAATTAGCGGGTATAATAATAATAATAATATCTTTTGAAATTTACTAACCTTATTTATTTTAAATTAAAAATTGCAATTGCTGAATTTAAAAAATAATTTTTTCCGTGCTATTGACATCTAGCTTAGTTATTATTGAAAAAAGCCAAAACTATAGAGAGAGAGAACGAAATAAAAAAAAATAAAATTTAAAAAAAGTTTTTTTAAAAAAAAGGAAATAAGCTGAATAAGATAAAAGATTTTTAGATAAGAACTTTTCAAGATCTATCTACATAGATAATATATATATGCCTGAATCTAAGAGAAGGTCGTCATCATCCTCTTCAACATCATCTATTTTGGATTTGGCAAAGCAGAAAAGACATAGGGTTGCTGTTGTATGTTTGAATTGTAGGAAAAAGAAAATTAAGTGTGATAAATCAAAACCCGATTGTAATAATTGTGTTAAATCCAATATAAAATGTCAATATCAGGATGTGACATGGGCTTCATCAACCGTTGTTGATCCAAAGGGTAATGTGTCTTCAAGTAATGATTATAGTTATCAAAATGTGTTTTCTTTGAGTGACAAGTATATTTTAAATGATTCAGATAAAGATATGCAGGTTAATAATATTGATAAACTGATAACATTTGAACAACAAAATCGCACCACAATACATAATAATTATACCAAAAAAATTTCATTAAATATTAATCAAAATTTATTAGAAAACCATCCACAAATAGATCTGAATGAAACTATTGATTTTTATGAAAATGCTTATTCAAATTTTGCCAAATATGAAGCATTATCAAGGGAAGGACCCTTTTCTTGGGCTCTTATAGAAAGTAAAGATGAATTTATAACAACATTATGGATTAAATCATTTTTAACAGAGAAAAAAAAATTTTATATTTTGACCCATCAGCTTCAAATTTATTACCTAAAGATACAATATCTGATGATAAAGATATAGATTTTACTCAAAAATTTGAACAAATTCATCTTCGTCCAAGGTATAAAAATTTCCCCTCACAACAACTTATAGATTTAATATTGTATAATATGCCAAAGAAAAAATTATTATGGCTATTAATTGACCATTTTTTTAAAACATTATACATCATGATGCCATATTTAGATATGGATTTTTTTTTAAAAGAAGTTTGTAGATTGTTGGACTCAAATTCAAATGATTTGGTTGATCAAAGATTTATGAAAATAAATATTAGTAAGAAATCAGATTATTTAACTGTGGCTTTATTGTTCATTATCTTAAGGTTTTCATTTATTTCTGTATCCGATAATACAGAATCAAATTCATATATTGTAAACAATCCAATTTCTGCTCAACTTATATCAGTTGCTAAAGTATTAATCAGCGAATTTAAAATATTTGATGAAACAAGTTTTGAATTATTACAGGCATACCTTTATTTAAGATTATATAATCATTACTCACCTGAATGTGGGGATAATACTGGTGGTGCAGATTCTCCAATTTTCCATGGAACATTATTATCAATGGCTGTATCCTTAGGTTTTCACAGAGATCCTGGAGATATTGCAATTTTTAAACATAATAAAGCTTTATGTAATTTGAGAAGAAGAGTTTGGTTTTGTTTGATATTGGGTGACTTATATCAAACTGTTTCTTTAGGAAATCAAACTGTTTCAACTTTTAATCTTTGTAATGTGAAATTACCAGAAATATCACCAGAAGATACAGAATTGAATCAAAAAATTAATTCTTGTTTCCGTGAATATTGTGAAGATTATCATGTGATAAGTGATATAATTTCTCAAATTCTGGATTTAAATAAAAAAATTAAAGTGATTGATGTTATCAAAAACATTCTGATATTAGATGGTTTACGTACTGAGAATTATAAATCTATGAAAGAATTTGTACAAGATGAACCTAAGGACCATTCATCTGCTACAATCTTACGTAGATTAATCAGATTGATTAGATACAGTTTTTGTAATTCATTCTGCTTCACTCTTGAATATAATATTTTTTTGCACTATGAAAATTCACCAGAAGGGAAGAAGAAATACAAAAAAATTTGTCAGTATTATTTGTCAAAAATGTTAAAAAGAAGCTTGGAATCTATTACAAATTTGCCAAATTTGCTTACAAGTATTTCCAAATATTTCCGTTATGGTATTAATATAGTTCAGTTACCAGCAATATTGTTAGCTTTAAGAAAAGCTGTTCAATTACAAAATTCTTTTTCCTTAAGATGTCAACATCTAATTAAAGTTTTAGAGTTGAAAGGTAATGCAGATAAAATTGAATTAATAAATTATTTGAAATTAATCATAAGATCAATTTCTTTAAAGATCGAATATTACTTGAGTAGTTTGAATAATGCTTGTGACACTTACTATTACGCTTGGAGAATGAAAAGACCTCATATGTTATTTTGGTTGGTTAGTAAACAAGATTTTTACGTTATAAAAGATTCGACAATTCTGTTGACTGATCTCGATGCTGATACATATAAAAAATATGGGATTAATGTTTCTCAGGATAGTATATTGGAAGATATGACTTTAGAAGACTTCAAAAACCTTTTTCCAATTTCTAATGAAGAAATGGAAAAGATACAACGTCATGAAAAATATGAAAATAATGGTGATGTTCTTGGACGAATGCAATCACAGTATACAAAAGAAGACAAATCACCAAGAATTGAGAACTTGTTGAATGACCCTAACAATGGTCACCCTAAGAGAACAGGTTTAGTAGATTCCTCCTTGTCCTTTATGATGAATCTAATGGATTCTAATATAGACCATACCTGGATTAAAATGTATTATGGCAGTTCCACAGGTGCTACTGCTACTACTCCTAATGCTGCTACTGCTGCCACTACCGCCACTACTGCTACTGTTACTACTGCTACTACTCCTACTGCTGCTACTACTACTAATACTACTAATACTACTACTAATAATAAGTCTGCGGATGCGGTTAACTATGATCAAAAAGCTTCCAGTGGATTTTATGCTAATACTCAATTTTTTAACTATAAAACTGGAAATAATAATAATGATGATCATTCTCAACCGGCGCAACAATCGTTTAGTGCTCCATATGTGGGTCCAAACTCACAACCAAATCTAGGACAGCAGAGCTGTCAGAGGTATCCGCAATCACCAGAGCAACCCCAACAGCAGCCCCAACAGCAACATCATTATCAAATACAACCACAACCTCATCAGCTGCAATCAGCATTTTATCATCAAGGTAATGGTTACTCACATCTGACTCGCAAAGGGGAAGATGTAACGACAACGAATAATAACTTTACCCCTGACACTAACTTTGATCAATTCTTTAATTTAATTGGTACGGCAGGTTTCAACACATTGGACGATATGTTCGGGAACATTGAGTTTTCAGATAACTAAAATTTTTTTTTCATTCAACCTATTTATTTATTTTATGAGGTAAAATTAAAGAAACAGTAAAAAAAATATCATTTTCAAGTTGGTATATTTTGCTGCAGATTAACTAAAAATTGATACCAATAGAACAACAAGACTTTGACTTTCTAAAGTAATTTAGTAAATCGAATCGTAGCTAAAAGATCAATAGATCTATCTTTCTCTGCTGTCGCATCACAGTACGGCTTGCATTTCTCTGCTAAAACCTATTTTCCTCTTTAGGAAACTGTGGCGCTTTGATTAAAAAGCTTACTTGCCACATTTTTAAAAATAGTAATTGTGGCTTGGTAATTTTTAAGCAATTATTATAATCAAGATAATATACTGATAAAATCTATGACAATGACAAATATTTTTCAACATCTATATTGTTAGTTTGAATCATTGACAGTTGGTTAAAACTGTTTTCCGAGGTTGCTATAGGAATAGGTGAATATGGGTGAAGTTGAAACTTCAAAGAGGAAAAGATTACGTGTACCGGTTTCATGTCAAACCTGTAGGAAGAAAAAGATCAAATGTGATAAATTAAGACCTTCATGTGGAGGATGTATCAAATCACATTGCCAATGTCAATATGAAGAAAGAACTTGGTCTTCTGGCACATCAATTCATGGAAATGTTTTAAATTTTGGAACTGCCTTGTCTTTTGATTCAAATCCAAAAATTCGCAAAATGGAGACAAACAATAGCAGCAATAGTGGCAACATTATAAACAATCAGAAAGATAATTCAAATTCACAGCTACCTAATTTCTTTGGACCCCCTTTAGCATCATTCAAAAATCCACATGTATTGGATGGTCAACAACAAACTCCGCAGCTTTCCAATTTTGTTAAAGCTGATATTAAGGGGAATACTAATGGTTTCAATAAAGAACTACTTCTGTATAATAACAACAAATCTCTTCTGACAGATCAGGATTCTAAGGATATTTCAAGTATGAATGAACAACTTCAATTTTTCAAAGATAAAGTAAGGCAGATTGAAACATCAATTGCTTTACATGATCTTTCGAGATCAACGGCTCTGAATGATGCCAGTGAAGATCGTGCTTCTTTAATGCTGAAGATTGACCTTAAACCCGATGATACGATTGATTTTTTCGGAGGATATAACTCATTACAGGTTAATGAATCAAGAATATTTACTCACGGTGCTCTATCTTGGATAACCTTAGTGAAGAAGGATACTTACATCAAAGTTTCGTGGATGAAAGCTTTGGTGACTAATAAAAACTCATTAATGTTACAAAAAGACGATGAAGTAGATGATAAAGACGACAAAGATGCTGATGATGAGATGAACTCATCTCTAGCTAATGCACAGAATAAAGGAGAAAAAATTCATCCAAGGAATCATTTGGGTTTTAGCACAGTGTTTATTCCAGATTCTGAACAAGGAACCATAGAGATGATTAAAAAATGTTTGCCTTCAGAGAAAGCAATATGGCTCTATGTGGATAGATTTTTTGAATATATTCATCCATTAATGCCATATTTGGATTATAAATGTTTTACTAACCAACTTATAAAAATTATTGGTCCGAAAGTTTTGAAAGACTCAAAGGTGGAAAATATAGGAATAAGGAAACGTTTAGATTTTGCATTAATGGGTATATTATTATTGGTTTTAAGGTTCAGCTATTTAACTCTATTATCAAACACGGGGAAAGATTATAAAACTAACGATGAAAAAATATCCTATCTATTATCACAACCGGTTTCAATTGATGCATCGACTGCTGCTCAATTCTGCCTTAACCAATTTAGACTCTTGAGGAAATCTAATCTTTTAATATTTCAATGCGCTTTATATATGAGATTGTACCATAGATATGCTCCTGAAGATGGTGATGGATCTGATGGTGATAGTCAAATTTATAACGGTATGTTATTACAGATGGCGGTTTCTATTGGATTGCATAGAGATCCATCCAATTTTCCTTTGATAGCTCGAAATCGAAGACTGTGTAATTTAAGAAGAAAAATCTGGTATGGATTACTATTATTTGATAGATATCAGAGCTTTGTATTAGGCAATCCGTCATATACAAAAATTGAATCCTACGATACCCAAATGCCAGCGTTTGATCCGAATAACATCAATGCAATAAATCTGAATATTGAAAAATTAATAATCGATGATTTCAAGACTCGATTTCAGATAACTGATATTATTAATGATATAAACAGTTTAGTTTTTGACTTGAAAGTCAAGCCGAAAGTTTCTGAATTGGTCATAAGCTTGGTCAAATTAGAAGGCCAACTCTCAAAGAAATTTGGAGATTTTAGCAACATTTTGCATAGTTTACCAAAGGAAACTTTGAATGAAAAAATAATAAAAGTTTCTTCTATGGCTCAGTATTGGGAGGCCAAATCTTATTTACAAGCAATTTACCATCATTTATTTATGAAATATGAAGCACAGAATGATACTCAGTTGAGTAATTTTTATCTCGAAAAAGCTGTTGAGAATAGTAATGAGATCTACCAGTCTTTCCCAAAAATTTTGACAAGGTTTAACGAATATGTTGGTTTGGGATTTGACTTGTTTTTGACGTGCTCCTTACTATTATCAACACATAGGATATTGCAACTACAATTTTCGTTATTTACAAGATATCAACATTTGAGAACTTATTACATTTCCAAAGAAATTTATGATAGTAATTTAAATTCCACGTTAACTCAATTTTGTTCAATAATCTCAAAAAAATTGAGAAATTATTTAAATGAGTTAAATAAGATAACACCCAATTATTATTATGCATGGAAAATGTTGAAAGCTCAGACACTGATTTATTCAATTTTAGAAAACGATTCTAACTTAAATATGTTTGAGGTTAACCCATCAGATGGAAAAATTATAATTAAAGGGGACTATAAAAAGGTAATAAAATTTGTACCGCAAACGAATATATTTGCAGATTTTACTATGGAGCAATTGATTAGCACCTTCCCTTTTTCGGCCCCAGCATCTTCTTCAAAATCAAACGTTGTTCAAAAGAAAGTTACACCAACAGGAGGGACCTCCGATAGCTTATCACCTAGTTTGAGCCATAACTCTTCTGGCTCTGCAAGTGTTACTGGAAAGGAAAATTCACTTTCAGCTCAGCATCCAAGTGTTGACCTCATCTGGGTTGAAATGATGAATAATAAGAATCTTTTAAATGGGGGTGATATTAATGACAATATAAACATTTCAGACACTATGAATAACGGAATAAACAACAAAGGGAACTTGAGTGAGATTTTGGATTACATAGAAACTGCACCTACAGCCGGCCGCTTACCAGACAATAATAACAATAATTCAAATGACAACAATGCGGCTAAAGTTGTTCAAATCCAGCAGTTACTAAATGATGATTCCTCGCCGACAACTTACACTGTGGACAGTTTGAACCCTTCTAACTCTCAAGTCATCCACAGAAACAATAGCACAGCTGATATTAACAACATATTTGATGACTTTGATCAATTATTCAACGATGCTAGCTATTTTAGCTATTAGATCGTAATTATTTCTTTGTAGTCTATAGGTGAAAAATAGTACAGTTTAATAAAGTATATTTTTTTTTTGTTCTATTAGATACCGTCATTAATCTATCTAAAATCTTCTTAAGTATCATCTCTAGTATCTATCTATCGTGTTTGAGCTTTCCATTCATGCTGATATCTATCTGACTTTATGACTAAATAAATGCAGACTATGGTTCAATAAAATTTCCTATTTAGGTTGTAGTCATCGAGTTGAAAAAAAAATTTTGATTTTTCAAGAAACCTTAGCTATATAAAGATAGACTTGTACACTTGTAGATTTATCCACTTGAATATATCGAGGTTCAAGAAGTATTGCGACTGTTTTTAGGTTAGTCTCTACATTATTTTTGGCTTTTTATTAGCTTTTTTGGAAAAGACTATGCCCGACGTAATAGAGGTAGATGATGAAGGTTCAGTTAACACTTCTTCAATGAAGTACTCTGATAATGTCATATCTCAAGATATAGAAGAAACATTTGATTTGGATGAAATTCCGGAGAAGGAGTTGGATAAAGTTTATAGACGATTGGATTATCGTATAATTCCAGCTTTATGGTGTTTATATTTCTTAACGTCTTACGGGTCTTCTGCTTACGGGAACACCTTGACGATGAATACTTCAGAGGGACATTCTTTAATTCAAAGTTTGAATTTAACAGATCACGATACGTCAACCGCATCTGCTTTGTACTACGTGGGGTACATTATATTTGATGTTCCTATGAATTTGCTGATGACCCGTTTGTCTCCTCAAGTTTGGTTAAGTCGTATTGTTATCACCGTGGGACTTGTTTACGCATGTTATGCGGCGTTGGATAATAATAAAGGTATCATGGCCATACGATTTGTCAGTGGAA
This sequence comes from Pachysolen tannophilus NRRL Y-2460, assembly GCA_001661245.1. NCBI lineage: Eukaryota > Fungi > Ascomycota > Pichiomycetes > Alaninales > Pachysolenaceae > Pachysolen > Pachysolen tannophilus. The sequence goes on from KV454014.1 coordinate 750,245, forward strand.
TGTGTGGTGCTGGAACATGGCCTGGTTTAAGCTATTACATTACATTATGGTATCCTAATCATAGAAGTGCCAAGAGAATTGGTTATTATTTCACGGCAGCTCAAATAAGTGCAGCAGCAGCTGGTTTGGTTGCAGCAGGGTTTCAAAAAATGGATATGGATAGAGGTTTAGAAGGTTGGAAGTGGTATTTTTTAGTTTATGGGTGTATAACGGTTTTAGTTGGAATCCTATTGCTTTTTTGGCTACCAGATAGACCATTTGAGATTGAAAAAGTGGAAAGATCAAAGCTTAGCAAATTTTCAATTTCAAAATATTTACCAAAACCCAGGAAACCTTTAAATGCCCATATGAGAGAACTTCATAGAAAAGATATGGTTGGACGCTACAAGAAATTAGAATATAGTTGGAGAGATGTTCTCAAGATTATTTGTGATATTAGAATTTGGCCATTGATCATTATGTATTTTGGTGTAGTAGGTACAGGTTTTGGATTGGCAGTTTTCGGTACTTCCATCATAGAAATCAACAATCCTCAATTATCCTCAATTGATGTATCTTTACTCTATGCTCCAATATGGCTTTTTGATCTTGCTGGTATATTAATCATTACACCAATTGCAGATAAATTTAAAAAATATAGACCATTATTTTTCAGCTTTTCAACTTTAATCATAATTGCCGGTATGTTTGTCACTACATATGCTCCAACTTCTTGGAGCTCTTATGGAGGACTATTAATTGCTGGATTTGGCTTGGGACCAACAGTTCCAATCACAATGGCATGGGCCGCTGAAATCTTTGGCGCAAATTACGGAGACGTTGGTTGTGCTGTTAGTGCTGCCTTGGTTTCTGGTCTAGGAAATTTAGGCTCCGTAACTGCAACTTACGCCTTATATACAGGTTGGCCTGCTGACTACGCTAGGAAATATGAGTACTCAAACATGATGCTAGTGGTCATGTTGGGTGTTAGCGTGATTGCCAGCTTCGTTCTTGTCGGTTTGCTCAAGTTCTTATACCCAGAACCAGAGGACAAGAGCCTAAAAGAGTAGGTATTGCCAATATTGCTAATAGCTTCCCATTTGGGAAATCGGACTTTTTTATTACCGTTTTAGGACATTTAAAATATAAACTATTATTATTAACTATTATTATTACTTTGTAGACATCGATTGTACCTCATCAACTTTAGCTCTTTAGTTATCTTATTCTTTAGTAACTTCAGAGAAAAGAAAGAAAGTAAAAAAAAAAGATTGTATTTTAAGCTAAGGATTAAAATGACTAGTCGGGGAGATGGGATGAACCAGAATAGACCTAGGCACTTTAAGAAGCCTTCGATTAATTCTTCAGAGTTTGCGGTAGACCCATCTTATTACAACATTAACTCATCTGATTCTGATTTACTAAATACAACGAGTGATAACGATACTGATTCTGGAACTACTTCTAATGAAAATGAAATTTCTAATGGGAATAGTGGGCGAGAAGAGTTTGATCCGGTTTCATATTTAATATTTTCTTTACAAAATTCTTTAAATTCGATTGAGATGGATAAATCGATAGTGAAACAATCACAGCTTTCAGGAGAATTGAATAATAAGACAAAAGAGTTATTGAAATCATATAAGGAATCACAGGAAAAGTTGAAGGAGTTCATAGTACAATTCGGTCATTTTAAAAATGAAATAATACCCAATTTGGAGAAAGATTTAGCATGGTCAGAAAACAAGGTTAAAAAATTGAATAAAAAATTAAGAGAACATTATCCAATTGAATATGAAAAGAGTAAAGATAAAGTTTTAAATAGGATAACCAATGATGAGGAAGATTTATTTGTATAGGAAAAACCATAAATGTAGTTTTATAATCAAATTTATTTTATTTGACGAGTAAATTAGCAAAAAAGAAAAAAAAAAAAAAAAATGTACATAATTTTTTTCAATCGTTAGTTCAAGGGGTTTGAACTTCAATGGCATTTCCTCCACTGGAACTACTCTTTAGTGCTGCGTCTATAACAGCTAAGTGGTGGAAGCAAACTTCAGGAGTAGACAAAATTTTTGTGAAATCTTTAGTTTTTAAAGCTTCACTGAAAACTTCAAATTCTTTTAAAGTACCTGAATTTTCATTTTCAATTTGAATTACTTCCTCTTTAGGCTCAACATCACCATTGGCACCAATCAAGACAGTAGCAGTTGGAACCCTTTTAGGAGTAAAATCAAAGGAAATGGAACCATTATCACCCATAATTTCAAAGACACAAGATTTCTTAGTTGCACCAAAGGCAGAACCATATGTAAAAGTACCAATTAAACCATTTTCCATAGTCATGCAACTATAAAGGATATCATCTGCACCACTTTGTTTTCTAACTTGTTTAGTAAGTCCTGAAACTTTAGAAACGCGACCTAATACACCTGTTAACAAAGCCAATTGATGAACACCACCATCACTTAAGAACCCACCAATATGTTCAGGTTTAGCTCTCCATGAAGTTTTCAAATATTTATTTGAAACGTAAAAAGGTCCCGTTGATTTATAAGTAAAAGATACAACATTGCCAATTTCATTCAATTTTTCTTTTAAAATGGTAATTGCTTTATAATATGACCATTGTTCTAAAATAATAATTGGTAACTGAGGATTTTCTTTTGAAATTTTAACAATTTCTCTAGCCTGATCTAAATTTGCAGCAATTGGTTTCTCCATGGCAAGTGGTTTACCATATTTGACAGCCAATTTAACAACATCCAAATTGTATTGTACAGGCAATAAAGCATCAATTACATCAACATCAGGATCAGATACAATTGATTCCAAAGAATCATGAATCTTATCCGAAGAAATCTTGGCTTTTACAGCAAAATCCTCTGCTTTTGCCTTAGTTCTATTATAACAAGCCCATGGTAAATATAAATTTGGAAGTTTTTCAAAAGTAGGTAAATGATTATTAACAGCAAAAATCTAAAAGCAATTGGATTAAATATTCAGTTAATTTTCTTGTTCCTTTTCAAAATAAACCTTTTCTTTTATTCTTATTAAAATAAATTTCATTACTTACACCTGTTCCAATAATACCCAATTTCAATGGCTTCTCGGTTTTACTTTCTGATGCCATTCTTCCAAAAAAAAAAATTGAATCAATTCTCTTAAAACACTATACTAAAAAATCAATCTACTAATCAACAATTATATAACTTTATATATTCAATTCTTTGAATTCTAACTGCCACCAAAGTCAACTCCAACTCTAGCCCTTCGATATATATATATAGAGAGAGATAGATAGATGTGCAGGAAAGCTGTCCGGCGGCGGCTGGCGGCCAGTTTCTTTGCCGCCAGCTTGCTTCTTATAAATATAAAAAAAAAGGGTTTCCTCCAGAACGGAAACGTTCCGAATTTTGTTCTTAAAAATTTAATATATTCTCCGTTTTGTTTTTTTTGTTTTTTTTTGTTTTCCAACCTGGAAATCTCTGGAAATACGTTGGAGTAATTCGGAAATTTGTTTAACACCGATGTTTCTTATCTCTGCACAGTATCGGGATTGAACGATATAAATACAGGTTGAAATTATTTGAATATTGATACAGAGAATAGCAGGTGTTAGCTGGCTTTTTTTTTCTTTTTTTTTGGATAGTAGTAGAGATTGGATAGATATATTATAGGTTAGAGGATATGCCTGCACTGACTCCAAAATTATTTGAAGGTTTAACTGATGAACAGCTTAAAGAGTTTGAAGATGAAGGATGTCTTGCGCTTAAGAATTTTTTATCAGAAGAAGAAGTTAATGTATTATTACAAGAGGCGAAAAGATTGTTAAGTGAGATTGATTTAGATAATCATGCAATGACAAAGTTTGTAACTACTGAGGATTCTGAGAATCATGTTGGGGATGAATATTTTTTAAATTCTTCAGATAAAATTTGTTCATTTTTCGATACCGATGCTTTTAATGATGAGGGAAAATTGATTAAACCAAAGGAAAAAAGTGTTAATAAGATTGGACATAATTTACACTCTCTAAATGATGAGTATTATAAAATTTCCTTTGATGAGAGGATTCAAGATATTTCCAAGAAGTTGGGGTTTAAAGATCCAAGAATTTTACAAAGTATGCTAATTTTTAAACAACCGGAAATAGGAGGAAGCGTCCCCTCACATCAAGATAGTACATTTTTATATACTGAACCATTGTCTGCAATTGGTTTTTGGTTTGCCTTGGAAGATTGTACAAAGGAAAATGGATGTTTAAGTTATTATCCGGGATCACACAAGACATTCCCAGTTACAAAGAGAATGATTAAAGATTTTGATAAAAAAAGTGGTACCAAATTTGTAAATACTAAAGTTGGGGAATCATTATATAAGACGAACGTTGATGAATTAAATGATGCAAAACTGAGAAATGATGATAAAAATTTTAAATTGGTTGAAATCCCAAGAGGATCTCTAGTTTTAATTCATGGTTCAGTTTTACATAAATCAGAAAGAAATTCAAGCCAAAAGAGTAGATATGCTTATACATTCCACGTGATTGAAGGTGAAAATGATTATGATAATTTAAATTGGCTTCAAGTCCCTCCTTGTAGAGAAGGAAGTACAAATTTTAGTAGTTTAATTACGGGGAACAAAGTTGGAATTTATTAATGTCACTCTACAAATAGGTTTTAACTTGTATACGTTTAAGATCACAATTATAATCTATTAATACATAACATGAATTTAAATACTATGCTCATTTAAGCTTGTAAATCCAAACAAACATCAACACAGTCTCCAATGTTACAATGCTTTGCAATAACAATATCTCTAACAATGTCTCTTGCCATTTCTGGGAACATAGCTAACAAATTATCAATTGTTTCCTCTTGAGTTTTTAATTCATTCTGTCTGGCCTCATGTTCTTGAATTGATAATTCTTTTACACTTGATACAATATCTTTTTGTGATTGATGATTCAGGTGACTATCTTCTGCATTATGCAAATTCTCCTCTGGCTCTTCGTTCAATGAAAAGATATTTGAAATCTTATTTTGTAGCAAACTTGCAGAATTTGCTAAAAGTTGAGAAGGCGATTGTTCATTCAGGCGATTAGAGTTTTTATTTCCCACCATTAATGACGTCAATTGTTGTGGAAATGGAGCGAATATGCCATTGGAGGAATTTTGTTCTTGATTTGATTTCGTTTCTTGATCATGATCGAGATCATGTTTTTGTTTTTGTTCTTGTTCTTCTTGTCTCTTTTCTTTTTCTTTTTTACTTTTTTCTTCATATTCTATTATGTGTCTTTCGAACTCTTCTTCATCAATGGTTAATAATTTTCTTTCAATGTTTATCACAAAATTTGAAACTATTTGTAAAGATGACAAATAATATGAAATTTCACCTGTTAGAAATTTCTCATTTCTGAATCTTTCTATATAATTAATATTTGAAATTAAATTTTTCGGTTTTGCCTTTATTATAACATAAATCAATAAAGGAATAAATGAATCTGCATTTTCTTCAACCTTGTTCTTATGCTGACTCTGTCTAATTAACCCAAATATCACTTTACAGCAATTAAGAACGCATATTATTTTATCTCTTGGTGATTTATAATTATTCAATTTATTTATTTCTATGCAACTCAACTTTATAAATGATGAATTTGATAACATTAAAGATTCTGGTAAGTCCAAATGTCTAGGCTCTAACCATTGAAATTTTACCAAATTTTCTGCTAATTTTAAATCTTGAATTAAATCCTCTTTATGGGATGTTGTTAATTTTTTTGGAGGAATAGCTGGTGGGAAAACCAAAAGGTATAATTTACTCATTATTAATTTTTCAAAACCTTCTTTAGCAAAATCTGCTTCATATTCATTTTTGTCTTCATCAATTTGTTTAATTAAAACAAATTTATCATAAATAAATTTTTCAAAATCTTTGATCAATTTAATTTGTTCATCGACAGTCCAAATATTTTTAGTTTGAAATTGATATAAAAAAGATTTCAAAAATCTTAAAATTGGTTCACAGTTTTTAGTCTTCAATTGCAGCAAAAATTTCTGGAAATCAAAAACTGGCAGAGCTTCTTGAGATAAATGTCCCAAATTATTTGAAGGGGCCGCTGCAGTTAATGAGCTCGAAGATTCTGCAATTTCTTCAATATTCTTTTCTTTTACTTCTGGACTTTTACCCTTTCCCATTAAATTATCATCATTTTTTGCAATTTTTTTTAAATCTATGTTTTTATTAGTTTGCTTCTCTATTTTTTGTTCTTGTTCTTGTTCTTGTTCTTGCTCTTTCTTGTCACTTAATTCATTTTCTACATCCAGAGTATTATTGGATTTTCTGCAAACCTCATTAATAGCAGGTGATACTTCAGTTAAAACTTTTTGAGTATCATTAGATTCAAATTGGGATTCCTGCGTTTCATTTTTTCTAGTTCCATCATCTTTATTAACATCTAAATCTATTAAATTACCTTCACCTGCATGCCCTTTCCCATTATCAATGAATTGCTTCTCATTTTCAACCTGATCGGAACCATCATCATCATCATCATCATCATCATCGTAATCTTCTTCAAAATCTACTTCAATGTCTTTATCGCCGCCGCCTTTACCATTCCCGTTTCCATTGCCGTCCTTATCTTCATTCACGTTACCATTTTCTTCAAACGAAGAACTTTTATCCGAATTTTTATGCAAATTTGTATTTTCACTATGATGAATCAAATCTTCAATAATATTATCATCCTGATTCAAAGTATTATCTTTATTATTAGCTTCATTCCCATGTTCAATTTTCTCTAATAAATTTATCAAATCCTCATTATTACTAACAGCTGCAGAAGTTGTTGGATAAACAGCATCATTTTTTTGATTATCATTAATATTCGGTGTAATTATAATATTATCATTATTAAAACTTAATGTTGGACCAGCAGCTGATTTAGAAGCCAAATTTTTCGGAAGAAGAAATTTATTACTATTAAATGACTTATTGAATGACATGATTACTAACTATGATAGCTCTTATTTCAAGAACTAATAATTCAAATTCAATAATATATTAAAAACATATAGATGATTAGATTATTATATATTTATATATTCCGCTTGAAATAAGAAGTTAACTCTTTTCCAGCTGAATTCGGTAATATTCCGAATTAGGAAGTTGTCTTTTTAGATAGCATTTTATTCAGTCATCGGAACAGTTGAGATTGATTCCTTTGATTTGCAAAATGATGATGAGTTTGGAGAAGGTGTAGTGTTATGATGTAGTTGTGAGTTTTGAGTGGAGTAAGAAGAAAAGAAGAAGAAAAAGTGGGTTTTACATATCAATTTCTAAAAATCATTTTAAATATAAACCAATCTTTCAATGGGTTCATATAATTATTGTGCTATTATAATAGATGAGCTTTTCTACAAGATTCGACATGTCAATTGAAGAATCAAGTCTTTGGATTAAATAAGTATCATTGTCATATCTATTAAATTTTCTTTTGGTAATGGTAAATCATTCTTTAATTTTTTCAAGTATAAATATATATATATTTAATGGAAAAAGAATAGTACAAAGATGGCATAATTATAAATATATTTTAAGCAATAATTGGAATTAAACAAGCAATAAAAACTTTCATAAAACTTTATTTATTTTCATTTAATCTTTCTTAGTTCCCACTTTACTATTTTTTGAATTTTCAAAATAATTGTATTGAATATATCTATAACCTTGACCCAACTGAGCAATCTCATTAACAAAATGACATCCAAATAACAAATAATTGACAGGAGAAACTGCTAGAGAATATTTCATGAAAACCGCACTATAAAGAATCAAAGAACCAGTCATTGGACCACTGATAACTTCTGGAGATTTATTTTTCAAATCAAGTATAGCTGCAATAGGAATACCAAAATTCGAAACTGGTCCCCAAAAATGGGTTGTGAAAACATATTTTAAATTATCCTTATTGAAAATAGTATCCCACTTTATTAACTTTGAAACTTTTGGCTGTATATTCGACATCTCTTAGACTTTAATTCTTATTATTATTCAAAAAAATAAAAGAAGAAGAAAAAAAAAAATTTCAATAATTATTTTATTTTAGCAATGGAATTTTCAATTTACCGTAAATCGCAAGTAATTGAAAAATTGAAATAATTGAAAAAAAAAATTCACTTTTCATATAAAATCACCAAATATTGAATAAAATGTTTTAACAAAATATCTTGAATATTTCAAAAGAGATCAGTACTTTGAATAGAGGTTTTCAATTATAAAAAGATTAAATTTTACCAATCAATTTATCATTTATATTACAAAAGGAAAATTTATTCTCTTCAACTTCTATTTCTACCCCACAACTAACGGATCTGCAAAGACCGTCAAAATATTTTTTAACTCCATGAAAAAAAAAAAAAATGAAAAAATAAATAATACCCTATATATATATATATATATATATATATACAATTTAATCAAATAAACCTTTTACTCTATAAATATTTTGTGTTGGACCTAATTCTTCTTTTTCTTGGTTTATATCCTCATTTCTATCATTAACATTCAATAAATTCAGTTTTCTTTTCTTGGTGTATTCGCTAAATACATCATTTTGTTGATTTATTTTTTTAAACTCTTCTGTTCTCTTTTTAATAAAATTTGTAGCTACTTGATCTTGATTATTATCATTCCATAATATAGATTGACCTTCACCATTTCTTGTAGAATATTCATGTGGTCGTAATGGAAGTTCAGATGACAATATTTCATTGTTTTTACCTGGTAAAATATTAGATAGTTGAAATTTTCTCTTGTTCCCGTTTAATGTTGGATTTTTTAACTGAGTGGAAGTGGATGTGAAATTAGAAGTGACAGCATTATTATTATTGTTATTGTTAATTTCAATACCTGAATTCTGTGGAAACTCATTATCGTGGATATCAGTAGGCAAAGAGTCATCTTGTTCAGGAACAAATAACGAATTCTGATGTTTTTCATTTGATTCTTTAGAAGTAGTATTATTAGGTTTATTTGGTTTTTTGAAAAAAGTAGGGAAATTTATATTCTCCTGGTTACTAACTTCGATATCTCCATCTTCGTTATCTATTATATTATCATCTTTTAATATTTCAATATTTGGTATTATTAAATCCTTGGTGTTTATACCATTATTCCTATTAGCGGTAGAAGACGAATCTCTAGTTGTAATATTCTCACCTTCTTGTTGAGCATTCATATTATCACTTTCAGAATCAGTTAATAAAATTAATTCAATTTTAAATAACTCTAAACCTTCATTAACATTATCTATAGTGTTGGAAATATTCTTTTCATTAAAAGTATTGTCAGAAACTTCACATCTTTTAGTAAATAAAATTGGATATCCTGGGTTATTAAGTAAAATTTCAACAAAGTTTAAACATTGTTGTCTCTGTTGTTGATGATTGAAAAATTGACTACCATCTCTTTGAAACCCAAATTGATTTTTCTTTTTACCCATAAATGAAGAATTATTTATTGAATTCACCAAATTTATAAATGTCTTAAAATCTTTCAATCTATAGACAATATTTAATCTTTCATTTAGGTTATTATCTTCTAATGCCAATGCATCTTCATCCACAATATTATCTCCAAGTAAATCGTCCAAACTTACACCAATTGTTAGTGACATTGGTTGTTTCAAAACTTGAGATTCTTTATTTGTATTTAAATTTTTACCTTTAATTATCGTTGTAGAAGAAGTTGTTAATAATTGTTGTTTATTGAATCCAATTAAATTTAATTTCCTTTGTTTCAATAGTATTTCAATTTTAAAATCTTCAATAGTAGATGGGAACATATCCAAGAAATTTTTCAAAATTAAAGATTCAATCATCAAATAATGGATTCTATCTGAATAATTACCAACTTTATTATCATTTTTATTCTGATCAATATATAATTTTTTATATATTTTATCAATTTTCAAATCAAAATTATTTTTACACCTAACAAAATTTAATGAGTATTGTTTTTGTAAATGATTCTTTAAGCTAATTTGTATAAATATCTTATTACGTGATCTATTTATACCATTTCTCATTGTTGATTCGTTTATCGTAAATTTGAAAAAATCAACATGACCATCATTACTCGAAGATGATATCTTATAACTTCTAAACAAAATCGATAATTGCCTTGAATTAATTAAAAACGTAAGCTCTTTCTCCAACTTGTAAGAATCAAAAAACTTTGAAGCGCTAAATGAAATATTTAACAATGTTGTCTTGGATAAATTAATTGAAGATATCTTAAGGTGATCAGCATTGATATTAAATTTTATAGTATCAGACACCGTAGATAAAGAATAGATTGCCTTGGTCCATAATAATTGATTCTCTGATGAATTTATAGTCGCTTGGAATGACATAACACGCTTCTATATCCTATCAACCTCTCAACATTTAAAAATCCAATCTATAATGTTAAATGTTAAAAAGTCTTGATTGATCTCTTCCTTTATTTTTATTATTTTTTGGTTTTTTGGTTTTTTGGTTTTTTGTTTTTTTTAAAGGTAAACAAACAGACAAGATTAGAACGCCGACATTTACAAGATACTTTTAAATAAAAGCCAAATAAATAATAACTTTGACAACAAACACTTGATTCATTTACTCATTTCATTGATTACTCGATTAAATTAATGATAGTTATCTATGAACTATACCGTAACTGAACTATAAAAAAAAAAAAAAAAAGAAAAAAGAAAGAAATGAAGAAAGAAAAAAAGACAAGATAATGTAAGCAATTAAAAAAGTTAAATTTAAAATTGCGTAATTAAATGACTTTCTCTCTATTTATTCATAAGGGTTTCAACACCAATACATATACAATCTTTCTTGATTCTTACGATACCATTATCATCAACATAGAATGGATTAATATTAGAATAACCTCCAAAACTAATTGGTGATGGACCCCATGTTGGAATAAAGCAAATTTCATTCCAACCACAAGTCTTTGAACATTGGTAATAATCAGCCCAATTCAAATCTTCTAAAAATTGGGATAATTCTTTAGAAACAGAAACAATTTGTTCATGAAGGCTTGCCGAAAGTAATTTATTTTGTCTTTCAGAATCATCATATTTTGGAAGGTATTCAATATCTAATAAATTTTTTGCTAAATCAAAACAAGTTTGTAATTGGGTTATTATCTTTGATTGAACATTTGAGATTGCAACCCAAATTAAGAAATCAGCATCCGTCTTTAAAGTGGTATCATATGGATGAACATAATCCCATAACATCATCTTGAACATATCATTTTTCTGTTCTGTGGAATCAAAATCAAAATGCAGATCTGTATATCTTCTTAATACGTTATAAGTATATGCTGTTGTATTTTTAGCAAGCCTATCAATAATTTGTAATTGATGTTTAACCGAAGACTCATCAGATAATTCAACTGGTTGATAATCCAGTAAATAAGTTTTCATTGTATTGTTTAAAGTTAATAATATTGGTGCAAATTTACCAACAATAAGATCTGTAACTTCTTGCCAATTTGTTGAAAAAGTTGGATCAAAACCAGGACCTGTTAATAAATCATCAAGTTCAGAAAATATAGTTGATTTGACATCAGATGTTGCATTCAAGATACGTCTTTGATAAGTATCTGGTGATAAATAAGTTTTATTTAAAAAAGTCACAAATTTAGAATAATCAACTTGAATACGTGGATCTCCATCATAAACACGAGCACCTGCTTGATAATGTTCATAGGCTACGGCACCTTGATAAATATCAATTACAGCAGTTCTATTTTTGACCAAATTGTCCTCACTAGTTGATTCAACAACTTTAGTATCAATTAATTCTCTAGTTTCTAATCTTTTTGTTTGTGATTTTTCTTCTTCTTCTGCTTCTTCTTCTGTTAAAGCAGGTTCTTCAGGGAATCCAATATATTGAGTAACATTTGTCATTGTTGTATTTTTAATCAATTTAACTTTATCAAAGAAATCACAAATGATGATTTCAAAACCAATTTCTAATCTTATAACACCATCTAATTTTCTTCCATTAGAATTACCCCATTCACAAACATCTTCTGCAATGTTACCATCTCCATGACCAGTGCCATCCGTACTGTTTTTATTTCCCAGTTCCACCATTATCATTTGGGTATCCATTTCACCTGTACTTGTCTTTGCAGCAGAAGCACCACCTAAATAGATTAATTTATCTAAAGGTTGAGTAACTTCAAAAACTAATAATGAAGGTAAGTTACCACCAAACATACCACCATGTTTTCCACCACCTGGTCCACCACCACCTGGAGGACTGCCTCCATTATTGCCGCCATTACCAAAATTTGCCTTTCCTGTTCTAGTTATGGTAACACCAGTTTCACCTTCTTTATCAGCATTTGAAGTTGAAGTTGTAGTATCAGTACTAGTGGTAGATCCAGGTTTTTTATGGAAACCTGGATGATGTCCACGACCTCCTCCTCTATTAAAACCTCTAAAATCGTAACTAAATTCCCAATCCATTGCAACCCACTCTGGTCCATCAGGAACTAATCCATCACCATTTGCATGATATAATAACGTACCACTTGGAATATAAGCTGGGAAAAAACTTACACTAATAGGATTAATATCAGCATTTTTCTGTTTAACAGCATTATAAACTTCATTAAATATAGCTGATGAATTTAAAAAATCTAATTGTGCTGAATTTAAATATGTTTGAAAAGTATCAACTGAAAAATCAGTATATTTGGGATCTGGTACAGAAACTTTACTACCACCAAAAGATGAAATATAACCAGCATAACCAATTAAAGAAGCAATAACTACAATTAAAACATATCTAATTGCCCTCTTAATAGAAAATGAATCCTTTGGATCTGTCTCCAGCAAGCTCGAATATTGAAACATAATCAAACCTTGTTCTTTTTCTTTTTAATACATATATATGTATATATTATTATATATCCACCTTTTTATCCACCTCCTTATTCAATACATAATAATAATAATAATACTATTTTTATTAAAAAATTGAAATTTTAAATAAAAGCATACTTTGACAACCTTTTTATACAGAAAGCCTTAGATCTTTAAGATACGCAGCAAAAAAAATTAAAAAAATAAAAAAAACTCCCCACCCCCTGTCCACCGGACTTATTTTCATTTCACACCAAAAAACAATAGAAAAACACATACTAACCGGATTCCGGAAAAGAAGTTAAACCAAATAATCTCTAACAAAAAAAAAAAAAATTACAGAAACCG
>KV454014.1:763851-776550 GCA_001661245.1 Pachysolen tannophilus NRRL Y-2460
TTTTCGGTTTTCTGAATTTTTTTGCTTAGCTATTAATTAACTGTAGCAGCTCTGAGTGATGACACCAATTTAATTAAATTAACTTGCAGAATGGGCTATGGGTGGCGGCGGTAATAAAGAGAATTATCATGATAAAGGAACAGCAGTGAAACAAAAAAAAAAAGACAATGAATTACTACTTTTGTTACTTTCTATCAGACATGAAAGCAGTATAGTAGTGATAAGTGTTGTAAATAAATAGTCTTTATCTATATATGAGATATGAATTAATGTTATCTATTATTTATTACGTAGTTTTTTTTTGGCCGCGAAAAGGGTAATAACAGTAAAAATTTACTAAAATGTTTTATTTATTATTATAATATTAAGATTTAAGTACTATTTACTTCTCACACCCTTAATAAGATTAAACAACTAATTGACTAAATAAAGAAATAAAATTTTAATATTATACTTGAAATAGGTAAAAAAATGCATTATCGTACATTTATTTCAAATTGGGATATATAATATATATATATATATATATATATATATATTATATATATCATTTTTTAAGTTATTTTATGACACCATTCATGATTAGTAGTGTTGCCCCACATGATTTCGGATAAATTATCAAATAAATATTTAGAAATTTCTCCCCATTGATTATTTATCTTTGTTGGAATTTTTATATCATTACCCTTTGGGGGTCTTATTAAACCAATTGGTGAAATGAAAAAATAAGTACCACAAGCAAAAGCTTCTAATAATCTATTTTCTTTTGAAGCTTTTATTAAATCATCAATTGTAAATTCTTTTTCAACAATTTTTTCACCTTTTAAATTTAATAATTGTATAACTGATTTTCTTGTAATACCAGGTAAAATTAAATTTGAACTCAACGGGCACGTGACCACCTCTTTAATACCATCATCATTAATCCATGATATAAATAAATTAGAACCACCAGTTTCAGTTACTATATTATTTTCACCAAATAACCAAAGAGTTAAATCAAACCCTTTTTCAATGCATGTAGCTTCTGCAACAGCTGTTGGACCATAATTTGCACCTAATTTTGTATTACCAAAACCTCCTGGCCAAGCTCTAACATGTGATTTAGAATCATTTGAATATAATTTTAATGGTGTAAAATTATCATAATTTAAAGCAGATTTGGATTGTGCTGCAATAATATATAATCTTGAACGTTTTGGACCTTTTAAACCAAAACAATTATTAATACCTATATGATTTGGTCTTACATAAACATGACCATTAATTGGTATAAATTTTGAATCAATTTCTAACCATTTATCCATGATTTTAATAACTTCTTCTCCATTGAAATTTGGTAACAGAATTCTAGTTGATGAATTATTTAACCTATTCATGTTCTCTGTTGGTCTAAATGTCCTAATACTTTTACCATCTTTTGATTTATAAGCTTTCATACCTTCAAAACATTCAATTGCATAATGTAAAACAGATGCGGCTGGATCCAATTTAAAATCTTCAGTTGGAATAATTTCTGGATCATGCCAACCAAAATCACTATCATAATCAATCACAACCATATGATCAGAAATAGAACCTAATGGTAACTCATTGGGATCATTAAATTTAGTAGGATTAATTTTTTTAGTAATTTTCAACTTTGAAAAATCTATTTCTGCTAAAGTCATTTTATCTCTAGGCTTTTATAACTAATTATTTTGAAAAAATAAATTAAAATAAAACAAGAAAAATCAATTCAACTCAAGTCAAGACAATAAAAAGGCCTTCTTATATAACAATTTTTAAAACTATTATTACTCATCAAAAAAATTATAATAAACCTTTAAAGGTAACTAACGCCTTTTCTTTTCCTTCCGTAGAGTCATAAGGCAAAACAAGGTAATCCGCGGGTTGGCCTGAAACTTTTTACATTTTCTTTTTGAGGGGATTTTCAACCGCCAAGATAGCGCAGGAAAATGGAAGGGAAAAGATAAGGGAAAAAATATTTTTTTTTGCTGGCCGCTGGCAAGCACGCGGACAAAAAGTGAACATGTGGGTCAGTGAGTCAGTGAGCCGAACCAGTGGGCCAGAACCTGAGCCTGAGCCTGAGCTTGAGCGTGAACTTCAACTTCGGCTCGGGCTTGAACTTCGGCTTGAGCTTGAACTTGCACTTAGGCGGCCCCCGCGGACTACAATACTAAACTGAACAAAACAACAATTATTCAAACTGTTTATTCATATATATATATATATATACATTTACCCATCTATTTTCTATTTCCCATGACTCTATTGCCTCCTTTTTGTCTTGACGCACCTGTAGGTACCCAATTTCCTGTTTCCCTTTGATTATTGAGATCTCCACCAATTCCATTTTTGAATAATTGTTGTTGCTGCTGTTGCAGTTGTTGTTGCAGTTGTTGTAATTGTTGTAATTGTTGTTGTTGCAGTTGTTGTAATTGTTGCAATTGTTGTTGTTGTTGGAACTGACCATTAGTAGTAAATGAGTTTGCTACATTATAATTAATTCCTTGTGCTTTGGCAGCAAGCAATCTTTCAACTTTGTCACCGTGTCTTTCACCATGTTTACCATCTTTTTTCAATGCATAACTTATCTTACACTGTCTATTCATTAAATATTGATTATTCATTTCTTTCATAGCATGATCAGATGAATCAAAATTGTTAAAATATAAAAAACCATAACCTTTTGATGCACCAGTTTCTTCATCTCTAACTATCACTGGAGGCTTCAGAAATTTACCAAAAGTTTTAAATGTCTCATATAAAAATTTTTCATCAACTAAATTGTCCAAATTACCAATATATAATGTAGCACCAAGATCAAGTTCTTTTTGATTTTCCAGTATAACTCTTTTAACCCTTATAGGTCTTCCAAAAAGTTGAATCCCATTCATAAGACGCTCAGCATATTCAACATCCTTTTCAGTTCTAAATTCTACAAACCCATACCCTTGATATGTATTTAAAACTCTATCTTTGGGCATCTTTAAAAAAACAACTGGCGCCGCTTGTAACATCAATTCATATAATATACTCTCTGTTACCTCAGGCGTTAAATTCCCCACATATACTGTAGCATCTTGGTTTCTTTCAGTATCTAATGGCCTTTTAGGATTATAACTCATATCCTTCTATCTTTCTTTTTTTTTCTTTCTTTATTGATCTCACCAATTACTCACTCTATCGTTAATACGGTTTTATTCCTATAAAATTATCAAAGTTTTTATCTTTTCTTTTACCCTGCAGAGAGAAGGTGAAAATTTCTGAAAAATTTTTTTCACCCAAAACCCATTGAAAAGAAGACTTTTAATAAGTTTCTTCTTTCTCTTTCTTTCTTTCTTTTTTTTTCTCTCTATATTTGATACCATTCAGGACTTAATCTAGATGGATCTAGGAGATTTTTGGTTACGTTCTGTAACTGTATCTCTTGGATTTGTCGTTTTTTATATTCTTAATTGCCTTTATATACAAATACAAGAAATTGTTTTTGGTTTCTTTTGGATTAAGAAGTTTTTTCTTTTTCCATTGAAATTTTTCTATAGTTATTAAGATTGAATAGAATTAAGATCCAAGATAAAAAATCCCAAACCCGGTTTATCGCTTGGTAGTTCTTTTAAATAACTGTGAAGCTTCATGCCCGGGTTATATTTATTTATATTTATACATGTTTATCTATATACAGCTGTATCATTATTATCATCATTGTCATCATCATCATCATCCTCTATTATAATTTTTTAATAATTGCGCTATTCTTTAAATCGAAATTATAATTATATTTCCCACCAAGAGCTAATTTGTTTTTCTTGTCTTTTTTTTTGAAATGATTTGTCTTGGTATTATCGATTTGGTTTTCAAAGATATTTCCAACGATATCTTCAAAATTGCCCTGAATATAGTTGTAATTTAACAACTGTTGATAATTTGTAAATTGCAAATCACTTATTTCTTGTGTCTTACTATCATGATCTTTTAAATAAGTTTTCAAAAAAATTATTAATGTGTTAGGGTTCTCATAATTGCCTTCTTTATCTTCAATTAATAAAGCTCTTAAGATTTGTAAAATTTTGGGAGAAAAATTTCTAAATTTTTTCAAATATTCAATCAAATAAAAATCTAATAAAACAAAATTATCCATACCATTACTGTAAATTGAGGATTTTATTAAATGATAATAATCTAAAGAGTCCAATTGGATTTTTTGTAATAGCAATTTTTTATAAAACAAAAATGAATAAATCTTAGAACTATTAGACCTGGAAATTGAATGCAAAATAATCTTGAAATTGTTATAAATTAATTCCTTTAAATCATTCTCGATTAAATAGTCAATAATGATATTTAAACCAGTTAAATTTGTATCATCATGAGTTTTTTTCAAAATAGTATACATGATAATTTCAAGAGCCTCTTGTTCATAAACATTTTTCACATTGTCGAATTTTTTCAAAATATCATTTATCCTTGCATTACTATTCAATTCCAAATACTTTAATGAAAGATTTTCAAAATCTAATGGGTTTAAAATAATCTTGTTATTTTTATTCTTCTTTGATTCGACAATAAATTTATTTAATAGTGACCAAGAATATTCAACGTCACCAGTTTCAACTAAATAACTCTCCAAAATGGTTGATATTTGTACCGAATTTAATTCTTGCTCGAAATTTTTATTTATTAGTTCTATCAATTCAATTGTGCTGTTAATGTCCGCATTCATGGAAAATATTGTAGCTACTCTATTTAAAATAGATAAAGATACTGAATTGATATTTTCAACCAAATATTTCTCAAAACAGTACGATACCAATTCGTAATTTTGATTTATAGCTGAATCATTAACAATTTTAAGCATCAAATGAGGTTCAATAATATTCATACTGTTGTTATTTTCCAACAACTTTAGCAATTTCAAAGTATACTCATAATCTTGTCTTTTTAACGAATATAAAACTATGTTTGAAATTTTTGTATTGTTCAAAACACTTGGATCCAAATCTACCATTTGATTGAACTTATCAACCAACCTTTCATATTGATTTGAATCTATCAAATATTGAATTTCAAAGAAACTAGAATCAATTTTGGCATCTTTTAAAAATTTTTGGAACCTTAACTCCAAAGTTAAATTTTTAGAACTTGAAACAATTTTCTCCAAATAATTTATATTAAATTGATTAACTTTATACCCCTTATCTCTTATCAAATAATCCAATAAATCCAATGCGTAATCAGCTAAGTAGAAAACATCTCCTCTATTTCTGATTTCACTATTTATTAATAAAAAAATTGATCTAAATATCTCCAGGTAAATATATACTGGTGGGTCTTTGTTCAAATACGATAATTTATTCAATAAACTGTAAAAATTCTTGAATTCCAAAGAATTGTTGAAAAGCCTGAGATGAGTTTTCAACTTATTCCAGTATTTATTCTCATCTGTTCCGTATAACTTTGATAAGCTTGAATATAATATCTGCACCTGATCTTCCTGGTCCTTCATATCTTCTAAGACACGGCTAGTCTTATTTATAGGACTCACCACATTTAAACCACTAAGAATTGAAGAGATGGGTGAGCTTCCACTTGAGCTAAACCTTTTAAAGTTCAATCTGCCTAACAGTTTTATCATAATATCACCACCTATTTTCAATATAAATTTAAAATATTAATCATTTTTGTTCTTCTTTATAGTTTTTTTCAACTTTAAAAAAATTAAAAATACTAAAATAATCGCTTTTAATAAAATGACGAGTAGACATGATATTCAAGAGGTTTCAATCAAATGCAGTCCAAGTGTTTAATAGGTCAATTAAGTTGAGACAACGCCAAAGAGCTGCATTGGATCCAAGGTCTTCAGAGGTTGAATACTTAAGAAATTTGGTTGCAGATTTAACAGTTGAAAGATTGAGTATAATAAACAGAAATTATACCAACTTTTTAGATTTTGGTTGCAATGGCGGAAATTTTTTGAAAAGTTTGTTATTATCTAATCCTAAGGATGCTGAGGTGAATGATTTAGTTCTTTCAAAGTTGAAGAATGTGTATTTGTTGGATAGTTGTCAGGAATTACTTTTTAAAAATAATTTTGATCAAGCAAGCTCCGCTGCTGGATTGAGCATTGAGAAAGTATTGGTTCAAGATGAAGAATCTTCTGATTTTCTTGCAAAACATCAGGATTACTTTGATGGGGTAATATCTAATCTTTCCTTACATTGGGTTAATGATTTGCCCTCAGTTTTTAAGAAAATCAATGATTCTTTAAAACCTGATGGAATGTTTATGGGTTCTATATTCGCTCTAGATACTTTGTTTGAGTTGCGTTCTTCTTTTCAACTTTCTGAATTGGAACGTAAAAATGGGTTATCGCCTCATATATCACCGTTTGTACAGAGTAACGATATTTCAAATATTCTAAACAAGACGAATTTCCGATTGGTCACTTTGGATGTTGATGAAATAGTTGTTTCATATCCACGGTTAATTAATCTTATGGAAGATTTGAAGCTCATGGGAGAAAATAATTGCTTATCTTCTCTTGAAAGTATTTCCTTGAGCAAAGATATTTTGATAAGTACAGAAGCTATCTATAAAGAATTGTATGGTAAGAAAGATGATAAAGTACCAGGT
Organism: Pachysolen tannophilus NRRL Y-2460; assembly: GCA_001661245.1. Taxonomy (NCBI): domain Eukaryota; kingdom Fungi; phylum Ascomycota; class Pichiomycetes; order Alaninales; family Pachysolenaceae; genus Pachysolen; species Pachysolen tannophilus. The sequence continues at coordinate 770,488 of KV454014.1, forward strand.
GGTGTACTGTTACCTGCAACTTTCAGAATTATCTTCTTCATTGGATGGAAAAATTCTGAAAACCAACCCAAACCTTTGGAAAGAGGTAGCGCTAAAGTTACTTTGAAAGATGCTTTATGAAGAAACAAAAAAAAAAAAGAAAAAGGTAATGTATATAGTACAATTATTTATTCTATTTATTATATTTATTATATTTATTCTATTTATTATTAGTGAAAATCTATAAAATCCTTCTCTAAACATCTATATCACCGATTTTGTAATTTTCTGAGAGATCCTCTGCTAAAGAGCTCAAAGTTTTTAAAACCCCGTCGTATTTAGTAACTTCATCTTGATCATTTTTGTCTTTAAAAATTTGTAAAAGCTCATAATATAGTTCAGCTAATACTTGAATAATCATTTTCTTAGTCTTTAAATTTACATTTTTGGAATCTTTTAACAATAGGCACATTCTTTTTTTCCCCTTTTCCATAAAAGTTTTCAATCCATCATCAAAAGTAATTGACAGTATATAAAGGTGCTTGAAGATTTTGAAAACCTCTTGCAATCTAGTTTGATTTGTTTGATTTAACTGCAAATTAAAAGACCTTATGAAAAGCAACTTTTTAGTTTCAGCAGGCAAACGACAGTAGAGAAGTAATGAACTATTCATGTCTAATAATCTGTTTACTAGAATTAAACTGGAATTCACCAACTTGAAAACTCTCTTGCTATTTTTTTCCTTCAATTGCTCGTAATATGTTTGATCATTCACTTGCAAGTTCAAAATACAAACTTCATAATTTTCAGAAATTGATAAGGATACATCTTTTGAAAATAAAGACAATAACTGATTTAATACATAAGTACGATTGTTCTCCAGCAGTATCTTCTCGATAAAGTACGAAAATGATAGCAACGAAGAATTTATAAGTTTATTTGAAGATACTATTCCTCCAGCAGAGAATGTGACTCCTTTTAGAAACTCAAGTGCTAACTTTTCATAAAATTCATCTTTTTCAACACTAATCAAAATTTCTTTGAAGTAAATCTCAAACAAAAACCTATAATAGTCATTTAAGTCATTGAAATTCAACAGTTTCTGTGGTTGCTCCAATTTCGTATTAGAATTAGAGTTCAAATATTCATCATAATAATGCCAAAAGTTACAGAGGTCTAAAAATAAACTCAAAGAATCTAATCTCAATCTATCTATGATGTCCAAATTCAATCTGACCAATTTTAATATTACAAACTTTTTCAAATTTTCATTAATCGATATTGTTTCTATATTGTTGCTAATGAATCTGATGGTTGACATTCTAACTTTACTTCCAACATCTCCTTGGTTGGTAACCGTGTAATCGTCCAACTGATTGACAAGCCTGATTAGTATTTCCACATTGAATGTCATGTTGTTATCTCTATGATTTCGAAAATACACAGATAAGCTATCAATTAAATTACTTCGGACATCACAATCGACCTGCTTGTAATCTTCAACGATACTCAAGAACATTTCGAGATTCGATAAAGACAACTCTTTTAAATGCCCGACTGAAAGCGAAGAGGCCAAGTTGTTGCCTGCTTTGATGTAGTAAACTAATTTTTCCAAGAAACTTTCCGTTATAAATTCCTTTTTCAAATTTTTGATAAACAAAATGAATTTATCAATTATTGCCGGATTATTCAATCTTATTATATTGAAAATTGTATTATAAATATCTTCCGTCAACTGAAAATTAGGAAAAGTTTCCAACATCACGGAAACTATGTATATATATTCTTCACCTTTATACCAGCTATCTTTATGGAAATTAAACGTTTGATTTGAAACAATTTCAAGTATCTGATTGTAGTATTTATCGTTGTTCAAACTTAATGGTAATATTTCTGATAAGGCATAAAAAAACCCGATCTTCAATTTGGTTTTATTGGATTTTAATAAATCATCAATAATTTCATCCACATTCTGATTTATTAATAATTCTCTCAAAGTCTCACTCAGAATCTTTCTAATTTGGTAATCCCTGCTATATATCTTTACCAATAGAGCATCAGTAAATATTCCTTTGAAGTCTGTGCTTATTTCTTGAGATATAGTAACACTCAGTTGAAAAGATTTGTTTAAATGACCCAATACAGTAAAATCCAACATTTCAATAATTTTCAATTTGAATTCATTTTTATTGATTTTCATTTGAAAATTTTCATAAATAAAATCACCATATCTCCCAATTAATTCTTGAATCACAGCACATGAGGCCCTTCGAATCATCAATTCTTTGTCATAACAACAAACGAGTAATAAATCTTTAAACAACTGCATATAATATTTATTGCGTCTATTATATTTTCTAACCATTGACCAGCTTATATAACAGGATGCGTCTCTTACATTACTACCAATGCTATGAGTCAATCTATGTTGTTCAATAAACAAAGTCTTGTGCAAAATTGATATAATGATTGGAATTTGATTTTCCGGAATTATTTTCAAACGTAAAAACTCAGATAAAGTCAATAGTATTCCATGATACTTATCAATATTTATTAATTCACTATCTATCTGTAAATTTAAGTTTATCTTATTAATTTTTTGTTCATCTTCAAAAATTAAATCCTCAATCTCTAATTCTTCATACAATAACATAAATATATCATTTTGAAATTCTTTTGGTAAATTTTTTGTAATTTTAGATAATTGTTTTGCAACACAATATCTAATATTTGTATCAGAAGAATCAATTAAAGAAACTAATGAATTTATTATTTCTTCTGTACGTTCAAGTTCATGTAAAAGTATAAAGCTGTTACAAATCTTGCCCAATCCTTTTACTATCAATTTTAAAACTTCATTATTATTTTCATTAGGGTTTTCTAATTGTCCATGAATCAAATTATAATGTTGTGGTAAAAAAATTTTCAAATCACTCAATCTGGCTATTTTCAATAAATTATTTAAAGTCATCAATAGACCAATTTGATTAAATAAATCTAATGAAGATAAATCAAGTTCTTCTTCATAAAAATTATTTAAAAACTGTGTATTATCAGATCTCAGTAAAAACCTAGCCATCAATAAACTTGCCAGATCCCTTTCTTTACCACTATATTTAAGATAATTTAAAGAAATCTTATAAACTTCTGTTGGAATATCCTTATCATAGCTAACCATCGACAACTTCCAAGGTGATAATATCAATACAGATAACCATAATATCAATAAAAACCTTTCTTGCCATGTTGTTTCTTTTTCATTTAATCGTCCAATTATCGGTGTTATTGTATATATATCACTTGATAAGCAATTACTTATTGTCTTTGTACCTCTAATTTTAGTAAACGCGTAAAATATTTCACCTATTATTTGAATTAACTTATCTTGTTTCTCATCATGAACCAATATCTCAGTATATCTTTCAGTTAATTGTTCAATAAACTTTCTTAAATCACCATCTAACAATTGAGGTGAAGGTTCAAATTGTTCAATATTTTTGATCAATTCTTTTAACAATATCGAATCATCACAATTAGTTAAAATCGCAGTCAAATCTTTTCTAATATTATTCAACAACACATCCTTAACCTTGATGATACTAATTTCATCTGCTTCCATAGCTAATGGTTGTTGCAAAGAAAGAAATATTTTATTATTATTATTATTATTATTATTATTATTTGTTTTTTGTTTTGATTCGTATACATAAATAGTAAATATGTGAAATCGTTATTTTTTCTACTATATAAATAAAATGAAAACTGAAATTTATCACGATAATAATATTAATATTAATATAAATTAATTGGAAAACGATAATTTTTTTTTTTTAGAGAAGATGTCATGGATGTGGTCATCAACGGAATCTCAGGTTTCGGAACAACAAAATAAGTATCTTAAAATATCAGCTTCTAATAGTTATGATTCAAATACTTTTCAATTAGTTCCAATTAATACTGAAATTCCTGTTATAATTGATTCAAAGATTGGAGAATTTAAACTTTATATTAGGATAAGAGATTTTGTTGGATCTAAGAAATTTTATAATAAATCCAATTCAAATTATAATTGTTCTTATTTTGATAATGAAAATAGAAATCGTGCTAATATTTCTTTAGAAATTCATTTTAAACCAAAAATGGAGATTAATGGTAATGATTTAAATTTTGGTAATGATTTTGGTCATCCTATAAGAGATTGTTTACCTTATGGTACTGCAGCTGGAATGAAACTTTTCAAATACCTTGATCCATCTGCTACAGCTGATATTTATAGTGATCAACCATTTATTTATGGTAAAGCATTAAGTAGTTTTAATATTGTTAATGTGAAATTAGAGAAACAAGATTTTGGAAAACAAGATTTAAAACCAAAACCAATTCAAGAAAATTTATATAATATTAAGACATCAGATTTAGAAATTCCAAATGATAATATTAAAAGACAAAATTTTTTCACATCAAATAATAATTTACAAAATTTTACATTTTTACCTGGTTATGAATATAAATTTGATTTTTTCAATAATTATATTACAATGAGAGATTCAAAATTTTCTCTTTCTTTACCAGGAGGTTTTAATTTAGACCTTTCCAATTATTTACAAAACAATAGTGAAGTTGTTAAAAGTGTTAGATGGGTCATAAAGAAAAATGTCATGGATGGTATAGGTGTTAATTTTGGTGATTTAGGACTCGTTATTCAATTTGAATTAGTTGATGACAATACCACTGAGTATGATGACAATATCGTTAAACAAGACTATATCACAAGAGAAGAATTAATTGTCCAACAAGAACTCACTGAATAATAAAAAATAAAACTTTGCACTGTTTTAAACATTTAGCTTTTTACGTGGGTTTCTTATATGTAATTGTAAACAGTATAGTTAGTTGTATACTATTGATAGTGCAAACTAATAAGCAAAAAGTGAGTTAAAGTACATTATAAAAATGCAGTAGTACATTGGTAGTGCAAATATCTTTCAAAAAAATTAAAATGCAAACAGCCCCTGTGTTTTCGATTTTAAAAAATAAAAAAAAATAAAAATAAAAATAAAAATAGCGCCATCGGGGGCTATACTTATATAGAGGCTGTTTTTTGTTGTTTTTTTTTATTTCTTTTAAAAACCGCAGTTGTTTCTGCATATTCGTCGATTAAGCGGTGGGTGGCTATGCTCGGATTCCACTAAAGTCTCCGGAAAAAAAAAAAAAGAAAGTATTAAAAAAAGAGGAATAAATAATTCGGATATAAATATCTTACCCCCGGTTAAAACTATCCAGTTACAGCCCATCAAGCCCAAAATAGAGACATTTTTATATTATACCTTTAAAAACAATTTTCTATTCATGTGATCTCCGAGGCTTACTTTTTTTTTTTGTCTTTTTTTCGAGATTTTTTTTTACTAAAAAATGTTCCGATCAAATCCTTTTTTTCCTTAAGAGAGAGAGAGCGAGAAGAGAAAAAAAAATTAAAATAAAATTATTTTTAGAGATGATTGATGATCTCATTACAAAAAAAACAAAAAAAATTATGGAAAATGGAAAATGTTCAAAGAAAAGTGCTTAATATTTTATACTATATTTTTTTTTAACTATCAATCATTGTTTTAATAAATAAATAATACTAGTAAAAAATTAAGTTTTTAAAATAAAAAAATAAAATTTTTTTTTTTTTTAAAAATTTAAATTTTTTTTAATTTTTTTTTTCTTAAATACGTAGTGATTTATACTATTATTATTCTCTTTTTAATTTTTTTTTCTTTTTAAATTATAAATATATTTTATTAATAATAATAAAACAGTTTATAGCGCTGTTGGTCGATCGTTTTCAAAATTGTTTTAAAATAACCTGGAGATAATGTCGACGAAAAACCAGTGTTTTATCAGGTAAGTTTGAATACTTTTTTTTCTTATTTTATTTTTTATTTATTTGCTTTTCCATTTTTTTATTTTTATTTAATTTAATTTAATTTAATTTAAATTTAATTGATTGATTGATTGTTTGTTTTTTGATGGCATTTTTGCTAACCGCGCTTAACATTACTTTAAAAAAAAAAATTTTTTTTTTTTTTAATTTTTATT
>KV454014.1:776755-828090 GCA_001661245.1 Pachysolen tannophilus NRRL Y-2460
AAAATTTAATTTTTTTTTTAAATTTTATTTGTTTTTTAATATAATAATATAGTTGGCAATAATCCAAATTTAGCATTTTATAATTGGAGATTATTTGATTCAAAAATATGTGATTTAACACATATTACTAATTCTGGAGTTACATCGGGTTATTCTCAATTTTATTCAACTGTTTTTGGGAATTCAAGGTTTTCAATTTCTCAAAGTTATCCTTCTTTTGAAGTTTATAATCTTAATCGTAGTAAAAATTTGGTTCTGCCAACTACAACAACGGTTACAGATGAAGAAGGATTAGATTCAAATTTACAATCTACAATTACAACAGTTCAACTGGGATCATCAAATGTTTCATTAGAAAGACAAGTGTCATTTGATTATATATTTTTATCTGCAACTTCTTTACAAGAAATTTCATCTTTATCTCAAGATATTAAGGCAGTTATTGAATCTTCAATTTCAATTACTGGGAAAATTCCAATTATAGTTATTGAATCAACAGATTATGTGAATCTTGAACCTTTTGTTAAAATGTCTTTACAAGTTGAAAATATTGAAGTTTTATCAATAATGTGTGATTTTGATATAAGAAAAATTTCAACAGATGTTTATAAAATACTTGAAAGTAAAAAAGAAAGTGAATTAGTTTATATTGGTAAAAGTGGTAGAGAATCAAATTATTCACAACTGGAAATTTCAAATATTTATAAATTAAGTTCATTATTAGAAACTTGTGGTCTTGATGTTTATAAACTTTCAAATCCTTTAGAATTTTTATCTTATCAATGGAAATTTGCTTTACCTCAAATCTCTTTAGGTCCTTTATCAATCTTATTTGAAAAACCATTTCCAAGTCAATTACAAGATGAAATATTAGCTAAGCCTTTAATAAGTGGATTAATCTTGGAAATCATTAGTGTTATTAAAACAATGGGTTGTAAATTATTTAAAAGTTATGATAATGAAACAGCATTATTGGAAAGATGTGTTCAACTTAGTCCCATTACACCTTTATCAGAAACTTTTATTGAAGCTCCAAAATTTTTTTATAATTTTTGTTGTCAAAATGATTTATATTTAGATTTATTATTATTACAACCAATATTATTAGCTGATGATTTCCAAATTAAAACCCCTTATTTGGAATTCTTATACGCAATGTTAACTCAATATAATAAAAATAATTTCAGTTCTTTAGAAAATGACACGTCGTTATTTTGGTTAAGGAAAAATTCTGAAAATATTAAAGCTTTGAAATTACAAGAAGCTAAATTATCAATTAAAAATGATTTAACAGAACAAGAATTAAAAAGAACTGAAGCTCAATTACAAAATATGAAATTCTCAAATTCGGAGAATGGTTACATTAACGGTAATGGTAATGGCAATGGCAATAGCAATGGAATTGCAATCGCTAATGGAATCGCAAACGGAATCGCAAACGGAAATGGAAATGGAAACGGTAACGGTATTGCAAGACAAGATTATGAACAGCAACAAAGGTACATGAATCAACAACAGCAACAGCCACAGCAGCCGCAACAGCCGCAACAACAACAACAACAACAACAACTGGGAGCTCCACTAGCTGCTAACTATACTGGTTCTTATCCTCAGCAACAACAAGTCTATGCAACTCCTCAATTGAATGATAATTTGGATGATCTTACTGATATCGCCGTATATGGTGCTCAATTGAATGGGGAAATGAATTCTCCTGGAATGCAAAGCAATTCTCCTCAAAGAGCACAAACACAAAGGTCACCACATTTGCAGAATACGGTTTTTTCTCAACAACTGCAGCAGCAACAACAACAACAAAGGGGACCGGGACAACAAATGCCTAATAGCCAACCTCCTCTGCAATATCTGCAATATCCACAATATCCGCAATACCAACAATATCCACCTCAGCAGCAACAACCACAACAATATCCAATGATGCTTCCACAGCAACAACAACAACCACAGCAACAACAACCAACTGGCGGATACCCACCTCAAGCTTTTCCACCTCAGAATAATATGAATTACAAGAATCCAAGAAGAATGACTTCAATGCCTATTCAACTGAATAATTATTCTTCTCATGATATCTTGATGGATCAACAACAATTTGATCCTAATGCAGATATGAGATTTAGAGCTGCTCCAAGAAAACAACACAGAAAATCACTTATGGATACCACTAATTTTGGTGTTGATTTTGGTGGCGCAGGTGGAATGCCAGGATCAAATAGACCAATGGTTAACACCTCTCAACCTAGATTGAAACATCAATCAAGTTTTGGAATTCCACCTAACAATTCAATGAATTTTGGAGGTTCACAAAGAAGACCTCTGCAAAATTCAACTACCTCATTATATGGTATGAACGGTATGAGTGGTGCTTCAATAAGTAATGGTGCGGCTCCAGGTGGTAATGATCCATATGGGCAGGCAGGTCTGTTGAGACAGCTGCTGGTTACCAATTCTCTGCAGCAGCAACAATCTTCTCAAGCAGAAATGTCTCAAACGGATGGCCAACAATCATCGCTTCACCCGCCAACTTCTAACGGTTATAATCCACAAGCAATTAATAACTTTAATAATGGCAAGAGTAATAGTCTTACTCCACCTGCATCACAAGCTAATAGCACAGCTCGTAACTCTCAATCTGAACAAAGTCAGGATGGATATGTCCAAAACGGTAATGCTAATAACATTACTGTACTGTCGGAACAACTGCAAGCAAAGCCTCTTGGCGTCACTCCTCCAACTACATCCGAATCTAAAGATGATAAGAAAAAGAAAAAGAAAGGGGGTTTATTTAGTAGAAAGAAGAAGAAGGAAAAAAAATAGAATAGAAAATAGAAAAAAAAAAATAGTTCGTCTGTGTGTGCATGCATAAGTTTTTCTTTCATATTTTTCCTTTCTTCCTTTTTTCCTTTTTTCCCTTTTGAGATTTTCGGAAAAATCTTTTATTGAAGTGAATTTAAGGATTCGATTATTTATTTTTACTTTTGATTTGGTTTTATTTTTTTATTTTATTTGTTTTTAAAAATGAAGATAATAAAGATTTTACAGAGTTGAGAATTTGTTTCAATTTTGCGCCATAGATTCTTTTTTTTTTGCTTGGTTTCCTTTGTTTTTGCTTTCTGGCTTTTTCATTTCCTTTTATTTTTTGTTAGGTTCATTACCAATAGGATATAAATGCTTTTATTAGCAGCAAATTGTGTTTAGTTGCATATTCTTGTCTCAAAAATTATATTGAAAGAAAAATTACAAAAAAAAAAAAAACAGAGAACAGTTAAAAGGAAAGAGTTAAAAGGTCAAACCAAATCAATATCATTTCCATTCAATAACGTACTATTTTTTTTTTTATTATTATTTATAAATCCCTCCACATTTTCTTTTTTCTTTTTTTTTTCCTTTTTTCCTTTTTTCTATTTGGCTTTTATCTAATTCAATGACGTTGTTAAGGGAATTGTTGGATTATTCTAATGCTAAATTCGTATTTATTACATATTCAGTTTAAAAAAAAATGTTTTGTAAACTTGATTAAAATATAGCGATATAGGTACTGTAGATATTTTTTTATAATACTTCAGTTCTATCGTAATTAAAAATTTCTTCTTCAATGCTAATTGATTCATAAACGTTTTGAAATCCAGAAACTATATTACCAAAATAAGTATTAGGAACCACATGAGACAAATAAATCATTACATTATCAACAGCTCCACCAGATTTAAAATCATCAACAGAAATTTTGAAAACAAAATCATCTTTATGAAAAATGTTTTTTAAAGCAGCTGGTGTACTTTCCCTTTTCAAAAATTCAACCATACGATCTTTATATTGTGATAATAAATTAAAAGTTTCTCTTTGTGTTATCCTTGCGGCTTGTCCATATAACATTTGTGATTCTTTTGTGTACTGATATGTTTCATTTTCATTTATATATTTCCCCCATTGAGGACAATTATTACCTTCCGCTAAGCCTTCAGGTCCAAATGATATGTCTCCATGTTTTAATTTATTTATATTAGGAGTATAAAGTAAAGGAATATGATATACAATAGTTCCTTGAGCTTTAAGTTCAATCCATTGATTTAAAACATTTTCTGCTAATAAAGGTTCTAATGGAAAGTATTTTTCAAAATTATTTAAAGATAAAATTTTACCATTTTTTTTAAAATTTTGTTGTCTTGTAGTACTAAATAAACCACCAACAAAAGTTTCTTTCATATATATTGAAGATTCTTTTTGTTTAAAACTTTTTCTTCTTGCTAATTTATAACAAACTTTTGATACATCATCTGTTTCTTCAGATGGACAAAATTCTCTTTGCCATGGAATATAACTTTCATTATGATAATTTAATGAATTCAAAGGATATTCTTTTACTTTGTTACCATTTTCACAACTGATAAAGTGAACATCACTTGTAAAATTTTTTTTATTATTACTCAAGATAAACTGTTTCTCTAATCTAAATCCTGTATACCTTTCTCCAGTACCTTCAGGATCACATAATCTTTCAACTGCTAATTCTTTTTGTTTATTGTTTTTATTAAGCTTAAACTTGAAGAAATTCGCTTCAACAAAAGCTGATAAACATAAAACCGCTACAACAGATTTCAAAAATAATCTCACCATTATTCTTTCTTTTTTGAAGTTGAATCGAATTTAAACATTGGATCTATAATCTTTAAACAGACTCATCGAATCTACTTATATTTTGATTTGGTGTGGCTCATGCACCTCATATGCATAAAGGTTTTATTTTTGTGGTCTCTTATAATTTACTTAACAACTACATACATATAGTAAACTAATATTGAAAAATTTTATTATTGTACAGCAAGTATAGTGATACAAATTTCTTTACTTTTTTTTTTTTACTTCATTGATTACTGTCAACTACAAAAGCAATCAAGAGCTTCCTTTCGTCTTCTTGAAGGTAATTGAAAATATCTTTAAAGTTTTCCTGACTTCCTACCCATTTGAAAAAATTCTTTAAGATATCCAATTCTTCTTTATTATCTCCTGTGTAATCAGTACGGTTATCGGTTCCCTCATCATCATCATCATCGTAGTCCTCTTCAGCATAAGAACGAAAATTATCAAATGTTGGATTTGCATCAACATCTTCCCAACCGTCATCTGCACCATTGTTATTGTTAGTATCTAAAGTTCTATTTCCAATTAATCCTATATTGGATTTTGCAAAAATTTTTGAAGCATCCAGCAGAGATAATTGAAATTTCAATTCGTTAATGAATAATTTGATAATTTTTAATGGAACAGGAATTTGAACATATTGTAAATTTTTTTTCATAGATCTTGTAATAATTTTACCTTCTAAAGAAGGATCTTCAACTAATTCATCCGAGTTAACCATAATAGAGTTCAATCTTTGGTCATTCAATTTGAATAGTTCAATCAATGCTTTAATATTGAGTAATATTTTATCAAATCCTCTAATTGTTTCAAATGCTTGTAACCAAATAGGTATAATAATCTCTAAAGCTGGCACTTGTTTTGTAGTGTCCTTAGGATCTGGAAGCTTAAACTCGGACAAGAATCCAACAATTTGCTGTGGTGATTTCATTGCCAAATTACTAAAAATCAAAATTAAATTCTCAATAGTGGGCAATTCTTTTGCAATGACCAACCTCATAGATACAGACATTAAAATTTGGTTCAAGTATTGATTGATCACATTATTATTCGAGAATTTTTCAATCAAAGTGGTGATTAAGTCACCAACTTTCAGAGTTGCTTGATCCGATAACTGTGGAGATAAATATTTGGATACTATGTTTAATAATAAATCATAACCAGACTGATTATTTTCTTCATTAACGTATTTGGAAATAAAAAGCGATGCCGAATTATGATTTAGTAATTTATTCAACACTTCGTTGGAAAGCTGTAATATTTGATCATCTTCTGTTCTTAAGATCAATTTTGTAAGAGTAGGGAAAATATATGTTAACATCTGTCCTGGAAGCTCCCTATCATCAATATCGATAAAACAGATCAAAATTTCTAATGCTAAATTTAATTCAGGTGAAAATTCAACTGGACTGGATGTAATACTAGTCGATTGTTCAAGAATATTTAATAGAATAGGCAATCCTTTTTCACATTGCGCTGAAAATTCACCAAGAGTTAAATTTTTGAATAAGTCTTCCAAACATTCCTTTCCTGAAACAATGAGACCAAAATTGGAAGGATCTTTGAATATCAAATTAAAAATCAATTCTAAAGAAGATGTAGAAGACAGCAAGTTTTTATTATCAATAGCAATTGCGATTGATAATGCTTCTAATAATGTGATATTAGTATCTTCGTCAGCTTCATCAAATAAATTGGATATTATACGTATAATTACGTTTTGAATTTCCAAATTAAAAAATTTTGCTTTTATAAATTGATTAAAATATGTGAATGAAAACAATATCGACGATTTTACCAAATCTGAGTTTGTATCTGAATTATTTATAATCTCTAAAAGACTTTTCACAGCAAATTCTTTTGGATCTAGCTTGCTTGAGAATTTTTCTAAAAATCTTGGTAACAATAGAATTAATCTTGAAGACAAGATTTCATCTTGACGGGATTTTTGTAGAATTGTTAATAAAGAGTTTAAAAGATCTAAAACTGAGAATTCAGCTTTCAAATCTTCTTCATTTTGAAATACTGAACCTAACAAGTATAAAACTGATTCTTTCAAGTTCAGATTATCATCATTTACAAATAATGATTCAAAATTTTTAAGTAATTTATCAAAGATTATATTTATATCTTTAAAATCCAAATCAGCTAAATATTCAGAAATAGAAAGTCTTATATTTGCATCGACTGAAAGACCTGATTCAATTGTAACAAAATTATTAAAATCTGATGACCAATCTTCTCTTACATTATTTGGTAAAATTGATAATTTAATTAATACTTGTACAAAATTTTCTAACAATCTAGGTTCATCTTCTAAATTAAAATCAGAGGATATTACAGATAATATTTGAAACTGTTCTGAAATGAGATTATTAATTATTGTTGAAGGTTCTATTGCTTCTTGTTGATTTTGTTTAAATTGAGAATAATCTTCAAAAGCATCTTCTGGTAAAAAAACGACATTTGTCAATGATGATAAATCCTGAGTAATTAAATTGTATAATTTTAAAAAATTTTGTCCATTTATATTTTCAAACAGTTTTTTAAAATAACTAGTTATCAAATTGAAAATTTTATAAATTTCAAGTTTAAACAGATTATTATAAATTGATAAAATATTTATATTAATTGAATCATTTAATAATTTAAAACTTAATTCAACAACATTTGGAATTAATTGTAATACAAAATTTTTTCTATTAATATCATCATACATTTCAGGATTTGATAATTGATTTAAACAACTAATAAACAATTTTAAAGTTTCAATTTTTATTTCAATTGAAATATTTTGATTAATTAATAATTTATGACAATTTGTTAATACTATTGAACCAATTCTTCCTTCAAAAAATTGTTCTTCAGTTACAAGATCATCGAATAATTCTCTTAATACTGTTAAACCACCCAACATTTTATAATAATCATGATTTTCGTTATTAACCAAATTATATAATTCATCTAATAATTGGGGCCATTCATCTGGGTAATCACTTGAAGCAAGTTGTACAATTGCATATGCACCACTATTTCTAATCTTTGAGTCTGCATTAGTCAATAATTTTAATAATGATTGTCTTATCTTTATTTTTGAATTTTCATCAACACAATTTGGACCAATAAATGATTCAAAAGATGCAGACCAATATTTTGGTACCAACCTTTTAACATGTAAAATAGATGATTGTCTTAATGAAATATCTAAATTTTCATTTAAAGCAATTTCAATTAAATATAATAAAGAATTTGAAGCATCAGTTTGAACAAGATTATTAAATTCTGCTTCTGCAATTGTCCTCTTTTGATTATCCGGAGAAGTCTGAGCAACAATTAAATCTACAAACCTATTCATATCAATCAAAAAGAAAAATTACCCAATATAGATTTTAAAAACCTTACCGCCTATTAATTGAACTTTGATTTTGTTATTTTCTCTCTCTCTCTCTTTCTATATGTATATATATATTTATACTATAACAAGATGAAAAACATAGAAAAATTTTAACGCCCATAGATGTTTAGTTTAGATCAACTAAAATGAACTATTTTAAAAGAAAAAATTTTTTTTTGTTTATTGCTGATAATCAAAGGTATTAATCAATGCAACTTCCCTATTGTAAAGTCTTGGAGGGTTGGCCGAGTGGTCTAAGGCGGTAGACTTAAGATCTACTGGACAGACGTCCGCGCGAGTTCGAACCTCGCATCCTTCATTATTTTAATTTTTTTTTTTTTTTTTGTTTTGCTTCTTATAAATTTTTACGCGAAAGAAAAAAAATTAAAAAAAATTATTTTTCAACTAAATTTGATCCAATTATTCTGAGTTAATTTATTTCTCCTTTAAGAATAAGAAAGAAGGAAAAATGTTTGGATTGTATGCATAATTACATAGGAGAAATTTTGGTTATTATTGTTAATTTTTTTTTCCGGATCTTGGAGATACGTATACATGTGGATAAAATATCAACTAAGAAGGAAGAATTAAAAAAACTTGTATATGGATGGATGGATGATCAATCTCGAAGAACTCTAAAGTTTATTAAAGGCCAATGTTAAGAATTGCCACCAAAGACACATTAATCAAAATATTCTTCGTCTACAGTTAAAGAAAGTAAAAAATATTTTTCTTTTTTTTTTTAAATTTTTAAGTTCATTTCATCTCCGAGTAGGAGACGTGTTTTTCCGGTAAGAGCAAGCGGTTTACTGTTCTCCTTATTTTGTATTCCATTCCGGTTAGCAAATTTCCAGAGGTTTCTCCAGACACCTTTGTTAAATTGAACAACACAAGGAGTCTTTGAAAAATTAATGACTTTTACCATATAAAATATATATAAATGGGTTTGGTTGGAATTCTAAATTTTCTTTTTTAATTTTTATTTTCTTTTTTTTATTAAATTCATAAATTTATTTAATTTTCAATTTATTATTTCTAATTATTATCTTAGAAAGAAAGAATTGATTAGTTTCGAATTTTATATAATTATAGAAAGATGTCAAACAATTCATTAGCACAATTAAAAGCCGCAGGTACCACTGTTGTTACAGACACTGGTGAATTTGAATCGATTGCTAAATTTACTCCACAAGATGCAACAACCAATCCATCATTGATCTTGGCTGCTACCAAGAAACCAGAATATGCTAAATTGATCAACATTGCTGTTGAGTACGCTAAGAAGCATGGTAAGACTGTTGATGAACAGGCAACTTTAGCTTTGGATAGATTATTGGTTGAATTTGGTAAAGAGATTTTAGCAATTGTACCAGGTAGAGTTTCTACTGAAGTTGATGCTAGATTATCATTTGATAAAGAAGGTACTATTAAGAAAGCTCTTGAGTTAATTGAGTTATATAAGTCAATTGGTGTTCCAAAGGAAAGAGTCTTGATAAAAGTTGCTTCAACATGGGAAGGTATTCAAGCTGCAAAAGAATTGGAAGAAAAATATCAAATTCATTGTAATTTGACTTTATTATTCTCATTTGTTCAAGCTGTTGCATGTGCTGAAGCTAATGTTACTTTGATTTCACCTTTTGTTGGTCGTATCTTGGATTGGTACAAGGCAAAGACTGGTGAAGATTATACTGGTGAAAAAGATCCAGGTGTCGTGTCAGTTAGAAAAATCTTTAACTACTACAAGAAATATGGTTACAAAACAATTGTTATGGGTGCTTCATTTAGAAATGTTGGTGAAATTAAAGCTTTAGCTGGTTGTGATTTCTTGACCATTTCACCAGGTTTATTAGATCAATTATTAAACTCTCAAGATCCAGTTCCAAAAGTCTTGGATGCAAGTAAAGCAACATCAGTCGATGAAGAAAAAGTCTCATTCATTAATGATGAAGCAAAATTCAGATTCTTATTAAATGAAGATGCAATGGCTACTGAAAAATTATCAGAAGGTATTAGAAAATTCGCAGCTGATTGTGTAACTTTACTCGGCCAATTAAAGGAAAAAGTCAGTGCTTAAAATTGAAATAATTATAATATGAATATATTCATCATATAAAAAAGAATCCTATATAGTCTCAGTAATTTCTCTTCTGAAACTAATCCAGTATTTCTATTTCACTTTATATATTATATATGACCTCTTAAAATTATGTGATAAATTTAAACGACTTTTTTTTTCCATTATTATCATTATTATTATTTGTTTACGTCCGGTATGTAAGTTTTTTATTTTTTATTTTTTCCTTATCTTTTGATGTAATTATCTACATATATATCTTTTTAAATGGTATCAATGGACCACGAACCGAGTTTATGTCTCAATCAAGTATAAATCCTTTGAAGCATTCACAATTTGTTGAGTTTCAAATATTATATACGAATAATGTAACTCAAAAACATAAGAAATGGCATGATGGTAGACTGAAATTTTATAGATTTAATAAAAAATTGATTATATATAATGAGGCTGGAAGTGTTGTTTCTATTGAATTTATTAATTCTCCTTCGTTATTACTTGATCATAAAAATTTTGGGAATGAGATTATAGTTAGTGGATTTATAGTTGTTGTAGAAGAAGAATTAGGAAGGTATGAAAGAGATATTTCTAGTTTGTATAATAAGAGTCATGGTAATGATTTCGATGAAGAAGATGAAAAAAAAATTCCCATAAGAAGAATAAAATATAAAAATGATGATCCAATAGTTTTCCATAATAATGATGAAAAACCTTTAAGTTTAATTTTAAAGCTGAGTGGCTCAGGTGGTTTTGCAGCAACAAGAAGAAGAAAGATTGGATTATCTAAAAATAGAGGTAAATTAAAAGATTATCCATATAATGGTAAAACACAAATAATAGCAGAAAATAATGAAGATACAACGCTAGTGCGATCGATAAGCTCAGTTTCAGCTGAAAACCACCACGAATTTAATAAACCAGTTCAATCTATAGTTTCGAGGTTTGTCAATGCAGACAGAAGACAGATTCGGATATCAAGATCTACATCTCCAATATTTATGGAGCCAATAGAGCCAATAGAGCAAATGGAACCAGCTCCAGATCCAGCCGCTGCTTCAGCCGCTGATCCAGATCCTTCTCATGTTACTACTGCTACTACTGAAGTTCCTGCTCAATATTATAATCCAGAAGAAATGCAACCTTATGAACTGAGAATAAGTAAAGAGAATGAAAAAATAGTCATTGAAAATGACCATCAGGTATATAATAAATTAATGAATCAAATATCGGCGCTAACCAACTACGACAACAATGGAAATTTTTATTCTTATGAACAACTGATAAGTCTCTTGACGAGAAATCCAAATATATCTGTTATTTCAAATTCAAATGAAACAGTTATTATTTCAGTACTGAAAAATCATAGAAATTACAATACGAATAATCAAAAAGCACATGAAAAATTATCTTCCGCAATAGAAAATGAATTGGATGGTGATGATGGTGAAGATGAATATAGAAACAACAACGACTCCAGAGTTTCAGAAAAATTGGGATCAAAACCAATTCTAAACCATAACAATACTTACTTGGATCACTCTGATGAAGTTCCCACTTCTGGTGGTAGTAATTACTTACAGCAAATACCAAATTCATTAAAACATAGAAATCCATTAAGATTAAGAAAATTAGCGAGGAAAATGATAGAGCAGAATCATAATTTCGATAATAATTTACATGAAGAAAGACAGCGGGTACCGTTTTTACCTCATAATCCATATGATATGCAACCTCTAACATGTCCTTCCGCTATGCCATACCATGCTGAAAAACCTAAAATTGATGTTTACTGCAGCAGTGACAATGAAAATGTTTCGGTGGATCTTTCAGATGTTGATAGGAATGAAGAAACCTTTGATGTTAGGAACAAGGAAAACTTCAATAACGGTCATGATAAAATATCGAATTTAAGAGGAGATATTGAAAACAAACAGAATCGAAACTTACAATTAAGAAAGTTTCAATAATTTATTTATTTGCATATAATATAGTCTATTATGATTTAAACTAAGATTTATATCATCACTACTGAAATTAATTCGTAATTCAGGTAAACATTTATACCTACTATACCCTTCTTCTATTAAAAAAAAAAAATAAAAGAAAAAAAAAAAAAAGAGAAAACAAAAAACCACTTTATAACTAATGATAACCATTGAGAACCCTTTTTTCTTCTCAAAGAACAATTGAAAAAGTTCTATGAGACTTCTTTATAAGTAACTTGTGAAAAGCAGCCAAAAAAAAGAAAAAGAAGAAAGTTGTAAACCACCCAAGTCTGAATCATTCTCGTACGCGATATATGAATTGCCAAAAAAAAAAAAACACAATTGGTTTACTCTGAAGATTCAGCATTAGCAGCATCTCTCATTCTTGCCTTTTCTCTTGCTAACATCAAAGGAACACCATTTGAAGCAAAAATCTTTATAACTGGGAATGAGGCTAAAAACCCAGTGACTGCAGCTAATGCTGGTCTATTTGCCAAACGAGCAACATAAGCTTGAGCTTCTGTTTCTGGGTATTTTGTTGATGTTGGATAAGTTACAGTGCTCATGGTTAATACTAAAAAAAAAAAAAAAAAAAGGCATTTGTTAGAATTCAAAAATCTTTTAATCATCTAGGTAGATAATATAAGCAAGTTATTTCGTAAAACTTACTATTAAGCTAAAGGAATATGATTCTTTAAACACAATAAAAAATCGTGAGTATTAAAGATAATGAAATAGTAATAAGATAATACATGTAATTTCAAAATTTACATATATAAGCTTCAGCCAAATAAACTGGTCATCATCCATCCACTGAATGACCGATTGAATTCCGATAAACTTTGGAAAGTTAAAAATGTTCAATTCTTTTTGTGTTAACTTCATTCAAAAAGTATAATAAACTGATCTGATCAATAAGATAAGTAATATTAGTGTACACAAAAAAAAACATAAAAAACAAAAAAAGGGAAGAAAAAATGCACTGAGGAAGAACCATCCATCTCACACCAGCAGTATTAACGGTAAGAGGATTCAAACCGCAAACCGCAAACCGCCAGTGTCAATTGAGATAAGGGCAATTACAAATAGCTAGAAATGCATGCGCTTTATTCAAGAGAAATTTATGATTTCAAAATTATTATTTTTTTTTTTTCATTCAAGAAACAAAAAACAAAACTGTTAAGTATATAAATAAATCAAATATATTAAACTCATTAATTTATTTTTTCAAATTTTTAATTTTTTCAGTCAATTCAGGAACGATTTGGAAAACATCGCCAACAATTCCAACATCTGCAAGATTAAAAATAGGTGCTTCTTCATCTTTATTAATTGCAACAATTACTTTTGAATCTTTCATACCTGCCAAATGTTGTATAGCACCAGAGATACCAATTGCGATATATAAGTCTGGGGCAACAACTTTACCTGTTTGACCAACTTGTAATGAATTATCACAAAATCCAGAGTCAACTGCAGCACGTGAAGCACCAATTGCTGCATTTAAAGCCAATGCTAATGGTTCAATGATTTGTTCAAATTGTTCTTTTGATTTTAAAGCTCTTCCCCCTGAAACTACACTTTTAGCAGATCCTAAATCAGGTCTTTCTGATTGAACAAGTTGTTCACTAATAAATTCAACACTTGAAATAGTTTCAGGTGCAGTAATTTCTTCAATTGAAATATTATTATTTTCAGAAGAATTTATTTCTATTTGTGGGAAAGCTGATCCTCTAACTGATAATAAAATCAATTTTTCATTATTTTTAAGAGTTTCCCAAGCATTTCCAGCATAAATTGGTCTAACAAATGTATTTTCTGATTCAATTTTCATAACATCAGAAACAGGTTGAACATCCAATAATGCAGCAATTCTAGGTAATATATTTTTACCAACTGTTGATCCAGGTACTACTAAATGAGTAAAATCTTGATTTTTTTGTAAAATATCAACAATTAATGGTGAAACATGTTCTGGTAAATAATGATCAAATTTTGAATTTTTGGAAATTAATATTTTAGAAATTGCTGAAATTTTTAATAATTCTTTTGATATTTCTGAAGCATTTGAACCTACAAGTAAAGCAGTAATTGGTTTACCTATCTTTGTAGCTGCTGTTAAACTAGACAATGAAGATGGTGCAATCAGACCTTCTTTAGCTTCAACAAACGCTAATGTAGAATTTAATCTAATTTTAATTTTAAAATTTCTCACAATTGAAAATCTTTGAAACTGAGAAAATAATCTCTTTTTACCAAAATCCAACATTATTATCTTTTAACAATTTAATTCCATATATATGATATATAGTGAATCAATCAATCAAGTTAGTCAATTTCTTTACATTTTACTATAAAATGTCCGTCAAAAAAAATTAAACCTTTTAAAATACATGGAGAAAAAACCGGCAACTTCCCTATTTGGAAATATTTGAATTTCCACTTGAAAAACACGACCAAATCTTTATGTCCGCAATTTTTGATTTTAGTTCTATTTCTGCCAAATGGAAAAAAACAAGTTCACGTGGAAATAGTTTTTATTAAGCGTCCCGGTACTAAAGGTTTGTTGTTGTTGTTTTCTTTTTTTTTTCCGTCGTTTTGCAAAAAAAAAAGAACTTTCTTGAGGCGCACTCGCACGACCGTGTTCCTATTCTTAAATTACAAAGAAAACGGAAAAAATTAAAAAAAAAAATTTTAGTTTTTCGGTGTCAATTTTTCAGAGGTTTCCATTTGGATGTGAGAGAACTCTGTTTTATTCTGAAATCATGCAGTTGCAATTGCAGTTACACAAGTAGGGTGATGGATGGATGGGTGGTTTTGCTTTTAACCATATATATATATATATATATATATATTTAGAAAGAGAAAGAAAGAGAAAGAAAGAGATTTATTGTTAGTTGTTTACTCTATTCGATGTTTCAATTGGTAGATGGAATTCAAGCCTAGAGAAGAAGAATCTTGTGAAAAAAGAGTGGTGGTTGATATTATGGATCCAACTTATGATAAATTGGCAGATCGAGCTATAGAATTATTGGAAAAATCTGAAAAATATAGAATATTGATATTACTTATAGGAACACCTGGATCTGGTAAATCTACTTTAGCTCAGAAAGTAGTTGATAGGATTAATTCAAGATGTAATAATAAGAGTATTATAGATGATGGTAATAGGACTATTGAATTTGATTCATTGGTAACAAATAAAGTTACTGATCGTATACCTTTGATTGAATCCAATGATATGGATAATGATACAATTGATGAAAAAGATGTAGTTGGAGATCCAATGGGTACACCAAAGAGATTAATTGTTTCGAATGAAGAAATCATAATACGTGGTAAAGGTTCAAAAGATACTCAATTATCAATTAGATTACCATCTTCACCCATTTCTTTTACTTCTGAAACAAATTCATCTGGTAATTCAAAAAATTTTGCACAAGTAGTTCCAATGGATGGTTTCCATTTACCTAGAAGTATTTTAAATAAATTTAAAGATCCACAATTTGCAAATTTAAGAAGAGGTGCACCATTTACGTTTGATTCATCATTGGTTGATATATCAGTAGAATTATTAAAAGCAACTTGTGATGTAGATTATCCACTTTCTAATTCCTCAAGCAAGAATGAGAATGGGGAAAAAACATTAAAATTGTTGAATGGATCTATAACTAAAATTCCAGATGTTTATTTACCAAATTTTAGTCATGAAATTAAAGACCCAACACCTTATGGTATCAAAGTTCCAAGTGAAACAAGAATCATATTAATGGAAGGATTATATTTATTATTAGATGATGATGAATGGAGTAAAATAGGACATGCATTGAAACCTGGAGAAGTTTTAGAAACTAATAATAATGCTGTACCATATATTAATTATCCAATTGATACAAAAATACCAATTCCTGAAAATAAAAATTTCGAATTTTGGAAAATTGATATAGATGAACAAAGAGCTAGACATAGAGTTGCAATGAGGCATTTGGCATCAGGTCTTGCTGATTCAATAGCAGCAGGTGAGAAAAGATACGATATAAACGATGTTATTAATGGAAGACTAGTCGATAAACATTCTTTTAATTGCGATTTGAGAATTTTGAGTATTGATGATGAGGATTAGAAAATCAACTGGTTTGGTTAACCAATTTTCATATAGATTAATTATATTTTCATAATTTCAATTTTATTTGAAATAAAAAAAAAAATTTTTCGAATTTAAAAAATTATTTATTATCTCCCTAGAAACTCTACTAGAATTATTTTAAGTTATGAAATATTTTCTTAAATTGACATCCTAATTTTTACTGTAAAATATTACAACCTCTATATCTGTATCTATGAGGGTTGCAAGAAGAGAAAAACCAAAAAAAAAAAAAAAAAAAAAAAAGTAATGATATATATATATATATATGTATATGTATTTCATATTATTTCAAATGCTAATTTTAACAGATCGGTGAAGCAATAGGAGAATCTTCATTAATTATCTTATTCTCAATAATACTTGTAGAAGCGCAAACACCAATTTGTTCACTAAACCTATTATTGTTATTATTACTATTGTTATTGTTATTAATGTTTTCAGTGTCACAAGATGGACCACATGCATGAGAGCCCAACATTTTCCTCCTAGATAACATCTTTGAACAAGACAACGGTTTTAAATCAAATGCAGATGTCGAATTGTTCAATTCATAGTTAATTCCAACCGCCGCACTTCTCTGTCGATCTAATATCGCAGATATTGATACTCCGTTATTGTTTTTATTTTTCTTTCTCGATAAAACAGGGTATTCTTCACTTAGTAACACAGATTTAACTTTCGAAAACTGTTGGTTTCTAAGCAGGGACTGCGGCAAATTTTCATTGTTATATGTGTTATTATTCATCTTCGTTAATGGTTCAGCAACGGTGTTCTTATCACCACCATCGCTACGTTCATCACGCTTATCATTATCATTATCATTGATGTGATTGTCGTCTTCATAATAATTGCCGTCATTACCATCTCCTTCAAGACCAGCTAAAGAAGAAAAGGAAGATAAAGACAAATCATCATCATCATCATCATCATCATCATCATAATTATCATCATTATCATTATTATTATCAACATTATAAGAATTGTTCTTTGATCCTCTCATATTTCTGTTTCGTTTCAAGCCGAATTCCTCCGGAATTGGTGTTTTGGGGAATTCTTCACTTTGTTGAGACAAAACACCAAGAGATTTGTTACAAACAGTTGCTGGGGATTCACGATTCATGTGGATATGATGCTGTTGATGATGCTGTTGAAGTTTCTGATGCTGTTCTTCGTTTATGCTAAAGGCAATTGACGATGCCCTTCTTCTATTACCAGTTTGATCGCTATTATTATTATTATTATGATTTGATGCAAAAGTACAATCAGAAGGTACATTGTCCTTATAATTTTCATCCATCATTGCTACAAGTGAACCACTGCTTTTCCTAGTAATTGCAACTGATGATAACAAGTTGCTCAGCGATTTCCTCTTGGAAACCTTGAAAGGACCTGATTTACGGCGCGAAACTGGTGATGAAGCTTTATCTAATCGTGTTGATTCATTATCGATCGCTTCATCTTCATCTGAGCTAGAATGTAGAACAGAATCTGATTCTTCAGAACTTGAATCCATTGAAAGGTCTTCATATTCATCATCTTCTTCTAATTCTTCTTGTATTCTAGTTTTCAAAAATGGTAATTTTTGTTGAGAAGCAGCAGTTTCAAATACTAATCTAATAGCTTCTGCTCTTGGTGTTAACAAGCTATCTGATGTATCATTTGACAGTTGATACAACGATGATTTTTCTTTATCATTTAAATTAGTTCTTTCTTTTAAAGTTGGAGCATCTAAAGCAGGTTTTGTAAAATTTTCATTTTTCAATACCCAAGGATGTTGTAATAATTCATCAATTGTAAATCTTTTATTTGCATCAGCAGTTAATAAATTTGATACTAAATCATTAGCTTCTTTTGAAATTTCAGACCACCATGGACTTAAGAAACAATATTCACTTTTGGAAACTTTTTCAGCTAAAACTTTAGGATCAGTATCATAAAATGGAGGAAATCCACATAATAAAGTATATAATACACAACCTAATGAGAAACAATCCACTGATTTTGAATAGGATTCATCTCTTAAGATTTCTGGAGCTGTATATCCTTGTGTTCCTACTGGAGTTCTTGTATTACTATTCCATAATACTTTTGATAATCCAAAATCTGCAACTTTTATAGTACCTATTGTTGCTCCACCTACACCTTCAATAAATATCCCTTCATCAATTTTAGTATCATCATCAGATTGTCTTCTTGCCTTTAATTGTTCTTCTTTAGTACGGGGTTTAAAAGGAATTGGTACAAATAGTAAATTTTCAGGTTTAATATCCCTATGTACAACACCAATTTCTTCATGAAGGTATCTTAAAGCATTAGCAACTTGAACTATAACATGTCTTGATAAATCTTCACTAAAATAAGTATATTTAATAATTTGATTAAAAATTTCACCTCCTTCTACAAATTCCATGAATAAAAAACAATATTTTGAATCTGTTGAATTTTTATAGTTATACAATTGAACAATATTTGGATGTTTTAATTTACTCATTATAGCAATTTCTTTTAAAATAGCATTTATCTGTTGAATAGTCATATTTGTTTTATCTATAATTTTTATTGCAACATTTTGTTTTTTAATATTATCAAATGCTTTATAAACTTCTGAAAAAGCACCTTCTCCAACTTTTTTTTCCAATACATAACGAGGTAATAATTCCGGATATAACGAATCAGAAACTGAATTCAATTTTTTTGAAATAATATCTTCATCTTTTATTATTTTTTTAAAATTATCATTATTACTAGTATTTACCGTACTTGTTGTCTGGGCTGTGGAAACAGTTGAGACACTCGAAATCGTACTATTAGTATTAGCACTCAAATTCGTCTTGGTTGTTGATGATTTCGAATTTCGCCCAAAAAGATTCTTTAAGTTATCAAAGATAGCCATATCGTCTTCTTCTTTTTCTTTCTCCTCCTTCTCTATAACAACAAGTCTCTTATGAAATTAAAAATGCCAAAGAAATAAAAATAAAAAAAAATGAAATAAAGTAAATGAAAATCAGTAAAATAAAAAAAAAAAAAAGAAGTTTTAAGCCAATTTAAAAGCAAAACATTTATTAAATTATTTCGAAATCGGTAAATATACGTATAATCTGGGCTGTACCTTGAAAAGGATAAATTTCTCTTTAAAAAAATATATATATCAAACACCAATTAATAACCAATTTACCAGGTATCAATAGATAATTTATATATATATATATATATATATAATATTATTTTTTTTTTCTTTTCTATATATGTTTATTTGATAGATTTGTTATCTTGTATCTTGTATATTTATATATTTATTAATATATTTAAAACGTTTTTTAATGGGCGGTTCAATTTCGTAAAGGCACATTGCAAAGCATCAAAATCATCACTTCATCGAAAAAAATTAAAAAAAAAAAAAAATTATTGTTTACATTTTTCCTTACGGAAAACGCTGGATAGAAAATAGATCCAAAAGGGGAAATTCAGGAAATTTTTTTACCTGTATTTTAGTATTTTTGTATTAATTCAATTCGTGTTTTATTCCTAATTTGGAAGTTGGGTTTTTCTTATCAGTGAATTTATAACATTACGTCAGATTTTTATTTTTATTTTTTCTTTATTGTGGAAATTCTTTCTCCATTGTCTATTTTCCTCCATCTATCATCTTATTTTTCCGGAGAATTTTTCAAGTCTCCGGAAAACAGAGGTGATCTGAATTGTATCTGAAGTTTAAAACTAAATGTTAAATAGACTAAATAAACTATTTTTGCCAATCGCGACAAAGGAGAAGAGCAATCAATTATTTTTTTTTTTTTTTCTTGTTAAAGACTAGAAAATAGAAAAGATCTATACAAGGAATATGAACACTTTTCCACGCGGTAAAATATCGCATTAAATTAATTGAGAAATATATCTGCAATTATAACGACTACGTAGTTACGTAGTAAATACGGTCAATATTTTCACTTTAAACCTAGGTACACATGTAAAAAAAAACCAGAAAAAATTCAGAAAAAATTCAGAACAAACAAAGCAACAAATTAGAAATAAAAAAGTATTCATTTTTTATTGATTGATTGATTGATTGATTGGGGGAACCAGGATTTAACCTAGTCTAGCTAGGTTTAGTACATTAAAAATGGGTCTCTGATTGTATATTTTTACCTACAATGGTTTAAAAATTTAT
Organism: Pachysolen tannophilus NRRL Y-2460; assembly: GCA_001661245.1. NCBI lineage: Eukaryota > Fungi > Ascomycota > Pichiomycetes > Alaninales > Pachysolenaceae > Pachysolen > Pachysolen tannophilus. Next base: position 797,186 of record KV454014.1, read on the forward strand.
GAACAATGTATTGGAATATTTTTAACAATAATTTTACTATTCTATACTACAATACGCAAAAAGCAAAAAAAACAAAAAAACAGAAAAAGAAAATACTTTTTTTTTGATTTGTTAGTAATCGAACTAATAATAGAAAACAAACAATTAATAAAGAATTTCAATACACAGTTAGAAAAGCAATAATTTTTTCAGATAATTCCCTTTTTCTGCTCAAGTCTTATTAGACATTCACACGGCACTTCCTATATAAATAATTAAAAATTAGGTATATTTCATCATTTCAATTAATCAACAAAATCTGTTGATTTAAAACTAGATAATTGCTTTAACAACCCTGCTTGTGTACTTTCTCGCTTGCTAAAGATATAGATCACTCAATACATACTTCAAATGCAACATGTAATTTTTCTTTTAAAATTAATCACGTCCATAACTAATATATAATATATAATATATATATATAAAATATAATATAAACGGAAAAATTTTCCTTACTGCCGTACAAAACAAATTGAATTTTTTTTTTTCGTTTTTTTGTTGTTGGCTGTTTTGGGAACTTTTGATTTACACACGCACTACTGTCAAATGGCTTTTTTCTTTTGGTCGTTTGTCGTTAACCGTTTGACCGTTTGATGTCTTTGATGTCTTTGATGTCTTTGATGTTTTTGGTAGTGTAAATTCAACTTAATTAAACGCTAGCTAACGTTAAGTTAAAGTATACGATCTAAATTATTTTTGAATTCAGGTACTTTTAATCTGAAATAGTACTGGTCAGAATACATATTAAAATTAGGGTAACTAATTAATTAATTAATACCAGTACCAAAAAAGAAAGAACAAAAATGCAAAACAACCCAAAAAAAAGGCCAAAAGCAAAAAGCAAAAAGCAAAAAGCACAAAAAAAAAAAAATATAGGTTGCCGCGTTGCCGCGTTTCAGCGTTTCAGCGTGGAAACAAAGCTATTGTTGTTGTAATAATTAGTGTTTTTAAGGGTTCTACTTGTAACGAGATTTTAATGATCCTTGACTGTCTCGAGAAAATGATTGAGATACTAATTATACACCGATCACAAAATCCTTGTCAAGGATGAATAAGCGACAGACATCTTTTCCATCATCTGAAAGGTAAAATAGAATAAGCTGTGATTTCAAAGTCCTGAGATCCTGAGACATATTTAATCTAGTCTAGAACTAGAACTAGTTTTTGATCTCGATCTACTGTCTGAATTAGTTGGTTTTATGCAGGTTGGGAAAAGATTTTCAGAATGAAATAGTAAATTGTGCATAAACATACTTATCAAGATTTATTCATGTATATACCAAAGTCACATATCAACACGAAATAGAAAGAATCCAGAGTCTTTTGGTACCCACTTTCATTCATTAATATGAAGTCGCAAAAACCACACGTTTCAAAAAAAAACGAAGCAAGATTTTCTTTTCAGTTTGTCATTTACTCCAATGCAAAAAACATGCAAGGATTCCAATTGAAGTCAACGATTGCAAAATCCATTTCTTCTTCTAAAACTAACTATAAATATACTGAAGATTTTCTCATTACTTCTTTCCTTTCCTTTTACTTTCTTCAACGCAAATCAATTTTTTAAAGGCAAATATACCTTGGTTTTTTTTTGGAAATCCATGATACAACTCATTCGTTTCTTGCTATTTGCACTCGTTGGTTGCATTAGCATTGTTACTTCTTTACCAATTTCTGGTGCCAAAACAGGAACTAAAAATTTTGATTTTGAAATCCAAAGGTCACAGAAAATAATTCCTCATTCAGCTTTAAGTGATGTTAGCCTTCTAGATAAAAGATTACTGAGTCATCAACAGTCAAAGCTTGGTGGCCACGGATCAAAATATCACCATGATTATTCCACTTCAGATGATATTACTTTAGCTGATATTGAAAAAGCACTTTACCATTTAGAAATCACAATTGGTTCAGATCTCCAATTGCTTAAAGTCTTACTTGATATTGGATTCCCATATCTATGGATTATTGGCTCTGAAAATCCATTTTGTATTCCTCATGATCATCATCATGATGATCCAAATCCACAGAATATGCCACATTATTTCAATGTGTCTGGTCCATTCCCACCATCACCACCACCTCCAGGTTCAGTTAATTGTTCGCTCTTTGGTACTTTTAACACTTCATTGTCGACATCTTTTGTCTCCAATGATGGTAACTTTTCCTTTTCATTCGATGATGACACCTTCGCTTCAGGATTCTGGGGTCATGATACAGTTAACATAAGCGGCTCAATCAATGTCGATCTTCCATTCGGGGTTGCAGATCATTCTAATTCTAGTACCCCTGTCTTAGGTGTCGGTTTGAAGTCCGATAACGTAGCTTCTAATTATGAGAATTTACCTCTGAAATTGGTTAGCGAAGGAATAATCAGCAAGCCAGCATATTCCTTGTATGTAGGTGGTAATAACACTGGTTCAATTGTCTTTGGTGGAACTGATCCATCAAAATACACTGGTCAATTGTATACTTTACCTTTAGTTAACCCATTTTCAGTCAACGGTGTTGAAAGTCCAGTTGAATTTGACGTTACTTTATCAGGTGTTTCAGTTAATGGTAAGAGTATCACAGGTAATGATAAATACTACGCATTGTTGGATAGCAGTACTTCTTTGACTTATGCACCTTATCCACTTGTTGTTGAACTTTCTCAAGCTTTAGGTGCTGCTTATTCAGATGACCTTGGATACTTCATAACCACATGCGCAACAGATGGGGCAGTGACATTTAACTTCCAAGGTGCTGTTATATCAGTTCCAGTTTCTGACTTCTTAATTCAGCTTACAGATGATTCAGAAAATTTACTCAAAGATACAACTGGTGCAGAAATTTGTGGTGTTGCTATATTTGATTCTGGTGTTGACTCAGGTTTCATACTTGGTGATACTTTCTTGAAAAACGCCTATGTTGTTTTTGATTTGGAAGACTTGGAAGTCTCAATTGCTCAGGCAGCTCAAGCAGATTCAGTTAGTTCTAGCGCTTCTGCAACACCAATTGTAACTAGTGTTCCAGGAGCTAAGAAGGCTCCAAATTATTCAAAAACTTGGGGACCAACTAATACTCCAACAAAGACTTCATACTCTTTAAAGACCGCCACTCATAAACTTACCGGAGTTACTTCCAAAGCAGATAACCAATTCATTAATTTTGCTAGTCAAAATCAAAAGCAAGGATCACATTAATTTCAATTGAGCTCCGCAAGTTAAACAAATTTATTTTTTTCTTTCTTCTTATTATATTTATTATATTGATACGTGTATGTGTACCATACATTATACCATTTCATAATTTCATCAGTGGATTGAGTACTCAACTAGCTTCTAATGGATTTTCCATCCCTTTCTACCTACCTTTTCCGTTTCATTTTCACTTTAAAAAGATGATTTCTTCTTTTTCCGCTTCTTCTTCTTCTTCTTCTTCTTCTTCTTCTTCTTTTTCTTCTTCTTTTTCTTCTTCTTCTCATTCTTCTTCTTTTTTTACACCTTTATGCTTACCATTTTCCTTCTTCTCTTCTTTTTCCTCTATCTTTGGTTCTTAAGAGTGTACGAATAACGCCCAATGTTGAACTAATATTGTCTTTCATAATTTATAAGTGAATAAAATTATGCTTATTGTTCCAGTTTCTTTTTTGGAAACCAACTATAGTAGTTTGAGCATCAACATCTAGTAATTAACAACTTTACAAAAGGTAATAAAAGTTTTGGTTGAATCTGATTAAAAAAATTATAAAAATACAAAAAGAAACAAAAAATATTTATTATATAAAGAAATAATTATACCTGGATATTAGCAAATTTCACCAAATCCAAAATCATGTCTGAGCCAGAGCTTCGGCCTGATTTTTCAATTTGAATAACATATACTCGGCACTGTGACCAAATCTATTGAATCCAAAAACACCTGCACCAGGCAAGATAACTTCTTCATCCAATGTATTATTATCTTCTTCTTCCGTATCCTTTTCTGCTTCTTCATCTCTTTGAATTTCTTCGTCTGCCTTTTCGACTGTGACTGATTCTTTGTTGTCATCTTCAATAGGCTTAATAACCCGTCTTCTTCTCTTAACTGGCGGCAAACCATCAAAAAATTCGGCTTTAGCCAGAATTCTTTTTCTCTCTTCTTCCTCTTCTTCGTCAACTCTAATCTCAGGCTTTGGCTTTCTTGGAATTCTTCCTTTGCCAAATCTCAACAAATCAGAATTTCTTTCATTAAAGAATTCTTGATTGATAATACGATTGTTTACCACAACAGGAGGACCCCTAAACCATACGTTAGGTAATGGTGGTGAATTAGTTCCTCTACTACCTTCCAGTTCGGCATCTTTTTGTGATTGTTGAAATTCATTAGCAATATAGGTTGAACTTTTCAATAATCTATCCTTGTTTTTCAAATCCAAGACATTAGTAAAAGCTTGTACTAACTCCCTATTGTTATTGATTAATTTCTGTAACCTATAAGGAATAAGAAAAGAGTTTGAGGTAGTTGATGGAATGAAGTTTGAAACACTGTGATGTAACTGGTTATAAGGAGACGATACAATTTTTGTAGAAAACTGTGTTTGCTGATGATTAGCATATTGATTATTATTAATCACACTTATGTTATTATTAACGTTGCCATAGTAATGCAGTTGCTGTAAAACTTGTGGATGCTGCCTATAAGCCTGTTGCAGTTGCTGCTGCAGGTGTTGTTGCAGTTGTTGTTGCAGTTGCAGTTGCAGTTGTTGTTGTTGCAGTTGTTGCTGCTGCTGTAACTGATGAGGCTGCGCTTGTTGTTGTTGAAATTGTTGAGTTTGCTGATGAAACTGGTGAGTGTGGGAAACCGGTTGTGGAGAACTATAGTGGGAAGAGGTTGATTTTTTAATAATCACGTTTCTTGCAGGACTTGATAAATACTGACCCAAATCATCATCCAAGGCGGGACCTCTCTTATAAACACCACCGATTAATGGTGGAGCATTTAATGATGCAATTATTGGTTCAGGGATAGGATCGCGTTCAGTTGCATTTGGAGGTAACAAATGCATCAAAGGTGAAGTAAATTTCTGGAAAAATCTCAAATTTCCATTTGGAAATGGAATAATCGGATCTTCAATTTCACGTACTTCATCTGGAATACATGCTTTCCAAGTTCTAATTTTATTGAAATTTTTATCATGATCAGAATATCTAAATTCACAAATAAATAATGGACCTTCAAATTTAAAAGCAGGTTCACCTCTTTGATATCTGGTAAAATAAGCAACGTAACACGGTCCAATAATATCTTCAACCAAATGATCTCTATATTGTCCAGTTTTGAAAACTTCATTTTCATAAAATAATCTATCCACTCTATGAACAGTTTGTTCTGGTCTATAATACCAACAAACATTAACATATCTTTTATTACCATCATCAGGAGTAGACCATATTCTAAAAATTTGTGCTGGGATTGGTTTAGTTTCATCGTTTGGATTTCTTAATAAAATCCAATCACCTACTTTATACGTATGATCATTAATTTCCAAATAATCAATTGGAACTCTCATACCATGAGCATCACTAACTAAATAAGATGAATCAGGTTTTGCCAACTCTTCACTAATGATAACTTTAACAGTTTGTTCAAATTCCAAAATTTTTTGCATCATTTCAGGGTTTGTATCTTGATAATATAATTTATTATTTTCAATAACTAAAAATAAATCATTTAAAAAACTTTCAACATTTGGATATTTTCTTTGTTTTGTTTTAATTCTAATATTATCAATACAAATTGGATTTGAAATTTTTTTATAATAATCAGGTTTAATTTGAATATTTGGTAATCTATCAAGGTCTGCGTATAATAATTCACCTTTTGAATTTCTTTGTTTTTTCATATTTCTCATAATGTTTTTAATTCTTTGTTCATGAGGTTTATCAATAACAGGAGGTTTACCTCTTTTATTCCAACTTTCTAAAATTTCACGTTGATTTGGATGAGGTGCTAAAGCTGTTGTTGTATTCAAGACGATTGGTGATGGTTTTGGGACCATTACCGGTTGTTGATCCATTGTGATAACAGTTGGTGTTGGTGTTGGTGTTGGTGTTCCAGAAGTAGACACTGTTCCATGAGAATTTGGAATATTTGTAGGAGCAGATATATTATTATTATATGAGCCATTGTGTGAAGAATCTGCAGTAGCGTTATTATCATTATTATTTGTTTTAAAAGTACTATTGATTATTTGAAATTGTCCTGTTTGAGGCATTGACGATAATGGTTGGGCTTGAGGAGCCAGTACAGATATTCCAGAAGATTGTTCTCTTCGATTATGTACATTATTATTATGTTCAATATATTTAGGTCCCTTGTGGTTATTCTCAAGATGATCTCTGTTAACTGTAATGTTGACATCATCATTGTGATTAGCATTATCCGCATGATTATGTACTTCATGGTCTTGATGGTCTTCGTGGTCATCATGGTCTTCATCCTCATCCTCATCATCATCATCTTCTTCTTCTTCATCTTCGTCCTCATCATCTTCACCTTCATTTTCATTTCCATGAAGGGCGCCACCATCATTTTCGTTTCCATCACTTTGTAATTGCGTATATTCATCATCATTACCATCCTCCCCTGGTAAAGGACCCAAGGAAGGATAAGTAACATCTTCATGACCAAACAAGTTTTCATCTTTTATAAGCAGGGGGATAATAATTTCTCTCAAGAATTCATCCAATACCATTGCATCTTTTGCAATTGAACTTTCCTTTTCATTATAAAATCTTGCATTCCAAGTGATTTGAGCCAAATCTAATACAAAATGTTGAGGAACATTATAACGCCTATGTTTTAAATTTGCACCAACAGAATGTAAAGAAATTGGTCTTTTAATTATTTTATAATATTCAGTATTATTTCTCAATGGTAATCTTTGGAAAACTTCACTAATAGGATGTCCATTAGTATCATCTTTTAATTCATAAATTCTATCAAATAATGGTTTAATAGTATTTGCCAAATATTCTTTTTGTTCCTCTGTAGCCTTTGGTCTCTTTGGCTTATTATTAGAATTAGAATTATTGGAATTGGAATTGGAATTGGGACTAGAAATGGGATTAGAAATGGGATTTTTAGAAATTTTAATTTTTGTGGACATTGGCGCCAAATTAAAATTTAAAAAAGAAAGAAAAATTAAAATTATCAAATTTGATTAGATTAAATCGAATCTTTCAATCTAAATCTAACTCACACACTTTTTTTCTTTTTTGATTATTTAAAAAAGAAAAAAAAAGAAAAATAAAAACAAAAAAATAACCCTAAAACACAGGATGAGTTTTTTTAATTTTTTTCTTTTTGTTTTTTTTTTTTGGTGTTGTTATTTTCGAAAAGGTTTAAAAAAAAAAACGAACAAAAAAATTTTCGGGAAAAAGAACAAAAAAAATGAAGAAAACTTGAGTTTTTAATGCACTACTAGTTTTATGCTAAAGAAAAAACCAAGGTTAATGGAGTCGTGTTTGATTAATTAAATAAATTGTGCGCTATTAACTTATTTTGATTATTTACACCACACACGACTTTCTTCTTTAAACAAGTTTTTAAAATAGAGACTGTCTTGGGTGACAAGGTGGTGTGACGCAAGATATGACGCAAGATATGACAAGAAAATGTGACAAGATAATATAACGCCAGGTGTAGGGTGTGGGAACTACTTTTATTCCTCGGAGATATAAAGTATAAAATAATAATAATAATAATATTAAATATTATTATTATTAACATGTTTAACTAGTCTGAATATGAAATGAGGTTAGATCAAAAGCGAATCAAGAGAGAAAAAAAAAATATAAATGCAATTAATAAAAAATAGAAAAAAGTGCAGACCAAGAAGCATTCAAGGATGTTTTATTATTTTAATGTCTTATTTTAACGAAGTTTTTAAATGTATTATTTTTTTTTTTTTTTTTTACTACACTTTTAATCTTCAATGTTATATGTGATACGTAATACATTTTTATAAGTATCAGTAATGATGTAAAAAAAAAAAAACCTAAAATTACAAAACAATCAATCGTCTGAGTTGAAATTTTTATTTTCTATTTTATTTTATTTTAATAAATATATTTGATTTGAAAATAATGAACAAAAGAAGAAAATTCAAATTTAAATTTAAACCTTTATCAGGTAAAATGCACTGCTGGTAGATCAAAAAAAAAAATATTTCCTTTTTAGGAATATACATTTTTAAATTAAAATTAACTTGACGCGGCACCAAGGCAATTTAAAATAGTATTAAATCAGTCTCATAGGTAGGTAAGTAGGTAAGTAAGTAAGTAAGTAGGTAGGTCACTTGATAAAAAAAATCAATCTTTAGATGCCCAGATGACTTGCAGAAACTCCACAATGCAAATTGAATTTTTTTTTTTATTTTCTTTTTTATAGTTATGGTTTTGCCCTGAAGTTCATCCACACTGTATAATTTAAGGTTTCTAGACTTTTATAGTTTGGTTACATATACGATCTTTGAATAACAATAAATAAATCATTATGATATGAAAAAAAAAAAAAAAAAAAAAGCAAAAAAATAATATATTACATATTGTTTATTTAATTTTCCTGTTGAGATTGAACTGATATCGATTATACTAATAGATTATTATATTAGGTTCATGTAGCCAATTTGTTCATACATACATACATCATTTATCATCAGTTACTTTTTTTTTTTTTTTTTTCAAAAAAAAAAAAAAAAACTATCCATCTAGGTATGCTGTAAACTTTTCCGATCTTCTTTATAAATAATTATTTTGTTAATCATTAAATATATAAAATATGAAATTTCAAAATGTATGTTCTAACTTGATTCATTTAAGTAGATCAAAAATAAAAATTTACTGCTATACTAGGTACCATTTTTCAAAGTTGTATCGATGAAAAACCTGAACCGGCAGCAAGTCACAGTGATACAAATGAATATACATACATATAAAAAGAAAGAAGAATTATAAGAGGGGAGAATAAATGTATCAATTTTTCTTTTTTTTTTGAAAAAAAGACTATTATTACCGAATATCTTAATCTTTAAAAGGAAAAAAACAATGGAAAAAAAAAAAGAAAAAAATGTATGCATTAATGCAATATCAGTAACAAATTGTAATTTTTATGCTGACCTTTAAAGGGTCTTGAAAATGATTTGAATAAAAGCTTAGAATTCTTTTTTTTTTTCCTTTGAATGAAAAAAAAACTGAACGTTAAAAACCAAAAATAGAATGTATAATCTTTTTTCACATGTTGGCTCTTAGTTATAGTAACTAACTATAAAATTATCACATTTTCATCATCAACCTATTTCGGAAAATCAATGGCTTCTTTTACAAAATAAAAATAAAAATAAGAAAAAGAAATAGTCTGGTTAGCTAGTTATATTTTTAAGTTTTTTTTTTTTTTTTTTTTGATTATTATTATTATTATTTTTACTGTAATTTCAGTCCTCTCTAGTTTATAATTAAATCAAGGACATATATTAAAGTCCCATAACTTTTAAATACACATATATACAAACTCCTTTAACCTTATCTAGATGCTTAAGCTTCATAAAACTTGCATCATTTCGGTCTTCTTCGGTCTTATTGATCTTCTACTGCCCTCGAAGTCTAAAAAAAAAATATAATAATAATAATTATAAAAATAACACAATACACATAATATGCTTTGCTACTTTCTTTTTTTTTTTTTTTATTTTATTTTATTTGCCCAGACTACTACTCCTCCACCATATTGAAAATAAAATTAAAAAAAAAAAAGAATGAATAGAAAATAATTGAGCTTTCCCATGGAGTTAAAAAGAAAAAGAAAAAAAAAAAGAAAAAATCCCTTAAGATTAGTTAACTATTCCGCCTATTTACAAGGTAAAATGCAAGGATGATCCAGGCCTAAATATACTGCGTAAAATATCTAAATTTACGTACAGATTAACTAAAAAGGCAGGCAAGTAATCTACAGCTTTAACCTACAGAATTATACAGATGGTTAAAATTTACTAAGTAGTAATAACAGGAAAACGTACAGTTAAAGAATGTTAGTTTTATTTGATTACCATGGTAATAAATTGCAATGTAGACATTTACTTTATAAGTGCTTTTTTATTTATCAGTATTTGTTTGTTTTAGTAGGCTGATAATACTTCTATGAAACTAATGTACATTAAAAATCATTAGGTTATTTCGATAAAAAAGTATAAGTATATCGTTAAATTCCTTTTTTCCTTAATTCTTTCTTTAGTACTTACTAAGATAACCTATCATTAATACCCTAAAAATAAATAAGAAAAAATTCAAAAGCGGTTGTAAAAAATTACATCACAATCAATACGCTTTTGAAAAATTGTAACTTTTCAGTTTGTGCCTTTTTTTTTTTTTTTTTTTTTTAAGAGGTTTTTGGTTTTCATGTACTTTTGTTCTTGAAAGATTATGAGTTTTTTAATTGAAGACGAGTGTCAATCAAAGCAAATTTATCAGTACAATAACAATGACCATCAATATATACATGAAAACTCTAATACCGAGTCGATTTTAAATCAATTTCCACAGACTCTTGCTGGTCCACCATTATTACAAGAACCATTACAGGTACATCAACATTCTCATTCACATTCACATTCACATTCACATTCAAATCTTTTTTCAGTACAGAAAACTATTTATTCAAATACTAATAGAAAATTAAATGATTCATATAATAGTAATAATTATGATGAAAATACAAGAATTGATCAAATTGATGATCAGTTACTCCTATTACAATTACAGAATCAACTTCAGCAACAGCAGAGCTTAATGGAATCATCACTGTCATTACCTACAGAAACAGGTGATGTCATTGCAGATGGTTATATAATTAAAAATAATGATGTATTTTTCAATATAAATGATTCACACCCTCCAATAGTTGATCCACTTACTGTTGAAGATATTACAGTTCCTAATAGTAGTGGGTGTGCTATTTTTAATTTTAATGGTAATCATAGCAACAACATCACTGGAACAGGCAATTATTCATCTTCTGCACTCGCTACTGCTGCTGCTACTGCTACTTCCACGGTTTCTGCATCTGCTGCTGCATCTGCAACATCTAATCTTATTGATCCTACTAGAAAGTTAGAGTTACCTGGATCATCGAGATTAGATAAATTAACCTTAGCATCTCCTTTCATAGAATCATCACAAATTTTTGACAATAATACCATTATCAATACTATTACTGAAAATCAGGACAACAATGATAACGACATTAAAAAAAATTTAAAGAGTCATAAGAAAAATTTTGAAATCATAGCAAATCAATCATCATCACCTTCAAAGTTTCTGTCTTCTTGTAGCTCCTCCTCTGCTTTATACCAAAGCTCATTTTCAAAAGATACCAACACTAACACTGAAACTAACATTAAACCATCGGTTCAAAATACAACAACTAAATTAATAAGGACAAATAGTTCCAATGCTTCGCTAAATAATAGTTTAGGGAGCCGGAGCCAGACATCGCCTATTGCAAGAATTAGACCATTGATGCAACGTGGGAATACGATATCAACATCTTCGTTGATGAACTATTCTACTTCAAATGATAATGCTAGTAATAACAGCAACAATATTGGAGGAAACGCTTCGAATCCTTTTTATAAACCCCCTCCATTCATCAGGAGATTGTCTTCACCATTTTCTGTTAATTCCAAAGATAAGACTTCTTTAGATTCAGATAAAAAATTTGCAACAGCTGCTGCTACAGTTGCGGCTGCAATTACTGGAGAAACAGCTGCTAATATGACTAGGAAACACAGTAAACATCTCTTATCAAATTTGAAATATGATGGGAAAGAATTACATCCAACTGTCAAAGTTGTTAAAAGGAGAAAAACTATGTCCTCGCTTTCAACTAGTTTCCAAAAAGCTTTATCTCCTAATGATTTTACCAGTTTTTACAACGAAGAGTCAAAGTTCAATAATGTTATTAGTCCTAGTAATACCAAGAAGACTAATAAAGGGTTTAAAAATTTCATTAGCTATAAAGTTGAATGAATCATTATATTGTTAAAAATGGCTGGAAAAAAAAAAAAAAAAACCAAAAAAAAAAAAAGGGTGAGGTTATTATATTTTCGTTTTTGTGTTATGGTTGATCAGTTTTTTTACAATTGCTGCTTTCTTTTTTTAGGATTTTCATGATGGTTTCATCCCTATGACTGTTTTTTCTTGTTTCTTGTTTCTTGTTTTCTCGATTCACGCTTTCTTTTCTTTTTCATTTTTTTTTTTTCTCTCTTATGGTTTAATGCTGCGTTTTTCTTAGGTATATTCGGTGTTTCTTTTGTACTGATAAAACTTGCTCGAATAGACAGCAATTTCTCTTTTTCCTCTTTTTGTTTTCTCTTTCTTTAAACATAATGATGATCAATGAAAATATTACTAGATTATTATATTTCAGTTTATTGGCTTATAAGAGCATCAATAAGTAATTGGCATCTAAGAAAATATTTTTTTTTCTCCAGTAAATCTTTACTTAATTCATTATCTAGTACATTTTCAAGCGATTTCAATAAACCATGATAATCTTGTAAATTGTTATAAAATTTTTGTAAATCAGTTATACTATCTATTTGATTTACATCAAATTGGCTTATACTTTGCCTACTAATTTCGTTTAATCCAGTTAAGTGCATTTTTTTCACCTCATTTAAATTAGTATTAGTTACTTCACCATCTAATATTTTCAGAAGTTGCTGTTCATTAGTCTTGGGGTTAAAAAATGTATTTGAATAATATTTTAAAGATTTTTCAACATTTTGCAAAATCAATTCTTTGTCAGTATTATTGAATTTGGTATGATACCAATATGGATATTCAACTTCTTCTAAATTATTACTATTAGAAACTTCATGAACAGTCTTAATATGTTTCAACAATGCATCAGACCTTGTGAAATGTTTTGAACACTCTGGAAGTACACAATAAAAAGGTTTCTCTCCTGTATGTGTTCTTAAATGTGAAACTAGTGCAAATCTACTAGGTTGGTTAACACCAAATCTTGAACAATTTTCCCATTTACAAGAATTAGCTGAAATGGTAGTTAAATGTACATTATTCAAATGCTGAACCAAATCATCTAACTTGCTAAAAGATGTATTACAGTGATCCCATTGACACTGACGGACCGCGTTACTGTTATTGCTATTACTGTTATTACTGCTATTATTATTATTATTATTATTATTATCAATTTCCGTTTCTGAGAAACTTGTCTTTTTCCCATATTCGAGCACAAGTTCATCAAAAAATTTATCAATATCAGAACCACCCTCCGGATCGCATGCCATCATCAAATATCAAACTATCCAACTAAATTATAATGATTTGATCAAAGAAAATCTGATCCAGTTGAATTAATGAATAAATGAATAAATGAATAAATGAATAATAGCTGTTAATTGGAAACCCCATTAAAAATGTTAAGAGAAAAATACAAGACGTGTGCAAACTACTCAAAATTCCCTTTTGGGAAATAGGGTAATTACTCAATGGTTTTTTTTTCTCTCAATTTTTTTCCAACATCGAACTTTGGTTTAGTATTAAATGATTCATTGTTGAATGAAGCATATTTTATAAAGCATCACGGTATCATTATCGGAATCATTGAGGTTTTAAATCTTTGAGTCTTAGATAGGAGAAACTTTTTTTTTGTTGGTTTCTTTTTTTTTCTTTGGTCCCTCATGTCGAATCTTCAACTTAACATTTTAAAAACTTTGGACCAAAAGAATGGTGTCATTGAAAGTACTTTAGAGGCATTCCCGAATGTGGATTCTTTGACGGTCAAGTCTGCATTGGATTCTTTGTTGGCTAAAAATATGGTTAAATATGAGAAAATAGAGAGAGAAAGTTGGGATCTTACTGATGAGTCTAAAGATATAGTTGAAAATGGTTCTTATGAGTACAGATTGTTGGAATTAGTTACCAAAAATTTAGAAGGTTTACGTATTAGTGAAGTTTCTCAGAAACTTGGTAAAAATGGTTCGATAGCTCAAGGTAAAGCTATGAAGAATAAATGGTTAAGTAAGAAAGATGATTTATTACTTTCGAATTTCCAAAATAATGAATTACCTGAAGATGTTACTCGTTTACAACTTGAAAAAATTTTGAAAAATCATACTTTGGATGATAAGAAAGAATTAAATGAATTGAAGAAGAGAAAATTAATTACATTAAATAAGATCTTATCTTTCAAAGTTACAAAAGGTGAAGAATTTGCTTTAGAAATTGAAAGTTATGAAACTGATATTACAAGTGATATGATTGTAAATAACACTTGGCGTAATCTGAAGTTTAAACCATATAATTTCCAATCTGAAGGATTATATCCACCAAGTGGTGCTTTACATCCTTTAAATAAAGTTAGGGAAGAGTTTAGACAAATTTTTTTCGCAATGGGATTTTCAGAGATGCCTTCAAATCAATATGTTGAGAGTGGTTTTTGGAATTTTGATACATTGTTTGTTCCTCAACAACATCCAGCAAGAGATTTACAAGATACTTTTTATTTAAAAGATCCACTTGTTGCACATAAACCAGATGATTTACAATACTGGAATAATATTAAGAAAGTACATGAAGATGGTGCACATGGATCAATTGGTTATAGATATCCTTGGAAAGAAGAAGAAAGTTTAAGAATGGTCTTGAGAACACATACTACAGCAATTTCTTCAAGAATGTTACATGAATTAGCTAAAGATCCAAAACCTGCTCGTTTATTTTCTATTGATAGAGTTTTCAGAAATGAAGCCGTTGATATTACACATTTAGCTGAATTTCATCAAGTGGAAGGTGTTCTTGCAGATTATAATTTAACTTTAGGTGATTTAATTAGTTTTATGGAATCATTTTTCAGTAAGATGGGTGTTCATAATTTAAGATTTAAACCAACATATAATCCATATACAGAACCATCATTAGAAATGTATGCATGGCATAACCAATTGAAAAAATGGGTTGAAATTGGTAATTCAGGGATGTTTAGACCAGAAATGTTGGAATCAATGGGATTGCCAAAAGATTTAAGAGTCTTGGGTTGGGGTTTATCATTAGAAAGACCAACCATGATTAAATATTCTGTTAGTAATATCAGAGAATTGTTAGGACATAAAGTTTCATTAGATTTTATTGAAACCAATCCTGCTGCCCGTTTAGATGAAGATTTAGTTTAATATAAAATTACTTAGTTAATCTTAGTTAGTTGGAGTTTCTATATAAATATATATATATATATATAATTTTTCTTTTTTTCTTTTTTTTTGCTTCTTCTTCTTCTTCCTTTGTATACGGTTGTAATCTTTATTTGCAAAATACAAAAAGATTTTCAAAGTAGGCAAAGTAGTATTGAAGTGATGGTTTACTTATTATTTAAAATTATGTGATGTTTTTTGTTTTGTTTTACTTTTTTGTTTACTAAATGCTCGCAAACAAATGTACCCTAATGCAGGAAGCTTAAAATTCCCCTAGTAGAGCAATAATTAAGACTTTTAAAAACAGAAACAACAACATTGCTTTCTATAATTTTTCTTCGAAACAATATCATATATTTTAATTATATATAAATATATATAAATATATAAATATCAAGTGACTTACATAATTTCATTTTGAATTTTTGTTATAAACACAATTAAACTAATTAAAATGCCGTTTACATGTTCAGATATCATTAAGATTATAGTCGGTAAGTAAGACTAAACACTAGTTGAAAACCAAAGAAAAATGTCAATTACTACAATTTAATTACCACCACATTTCAACAATTCATCTTACTAACTTCTTTTGATAGCTATATTCTTACCTCCATTAGGAGTGTTTTTAGAAGTTGGGTTTTCAATGGTTTTAGTATTAAACATAATCCTAACATTATTAGGATACATCCCCGGGATTCTACATGCGCTATACGTCATTTTTCGATACTAGTAAATCCCAAAGCGGGAAATTAGCCCAGATACACACGACACATACCCTAAAATTAAAAAATTAAAATAAAAAATTTTTTTTTTTTTTTGGAAAATTTTTTTTTTTGTGTTTGTTGCACACGACGTTTTAGTGGTGCATGATTTCCTTTTTCGTCTTTTTATTTAGTACCAGAAAATTTTTCAGTTGCAATTAGTAGCTATGTAGATGATAATAAATTAGAGAAATTTGGAATAGTAATATTAAAATAAATAGTAGTAGAACTTGATAAAATGGGTTTAGGAGAGATATCGCCTATATTGGAGAATATATCAGAAACTGAGAGTGTGACGAATTCCAGTAATGATGATCAAAAGAAAAATTTAAATGATATGCAACAATATGATGAGGTTTCGCTAGATGACCTTTTTGTACAATTAAAACAAGAAATATCAGGTACGAATAAGAAGACTAAAAATAGTGAACAACAGGGTATAACAGAGTTTCAAAAAATTCAAAAATCTATTTCTAATTTGCCAAAACTTACAGCTTCATTAACTAAGAATTCGAAAAATGAAATTTCTCCCGATGCAAAGAAAATTTTAAAAATAAGTGACCCAATACCTATAACTAAGAAAACAATAGATTCGAAGACACCAAAGGATGCTGGTGATAAATGGTTTAATATGCCAAAACATGAGGTCACTCCACAGTTGAAGAGAGATCTTATGGTGATACAGAAAAGGTCAGTATTAGACCCAAAGAGACATTATAAAAAGGAAAAATGGGAAATTCCAAAATTTTTCCAAATTGGTACTATTGTTGAATCAAAAGCAGATTTCTATAGTGCAAGATTAAATAAGAAAAATAGAGGTACATCTTTAGTTAATGAGATTTTAAATGAAGGAGCAACAAATAAATATTTTAAAAGAAAGTACAATGAAATTCAAAATGAAAAGACAAGTGGGAAAAAAAATCATTACAAAAAGGTAAAAGCAATGAGAAGTAAAAAATAGATTAAACCAGTGTATATTTTTTTTTTTTTTAAAAAAAAAGGAATAAATAAATGATAACGTTATTATAAGAATTTGTAAATTGAAGCAATGAAATGAAATGATTTGAAAAAAATAGAAAAGGAAAAAAAAGCTAAAAAAATTGTATACACTTAAAATAATTTACCTAATTAAAAACCCAAGCTCTAAAAAAAACACTCAATTTTCTTAAAATTACGTTCTCTAATATTATCCCACAAAAATTTACATTCATTTTCCGATAAAGCATTTTGTTTGCTTTCTTGTTCACTAACTTCATCATCGTTTTCATCTTCTAGTCCATTTTTATTTTCATCTTCTTTTTCTTGAGGCTTTTCTTTGTCAATTGGAGTTTTATCATTTTGTATATCCATCTTGTGCAGTTCAGATTCTTCCTCTTTATTTAATAAATCATTAATTGCATAATGAAATTCCAATAAAGTTTGTGATGCAACTAAAAGATTTAAAAAATAGTTCCTCAATGCTAATATTCTCAATTCAACTGATAATGTATCATCATCAATGCACTTGTCATTTTCATTATTATTATTTTTATTTTCATCATTTCCATTATCATTGTCTCGATCTCGAGTATTTTGTAAATATCTCGCTTGTTCAACTGAAATTGTGGCAACTTTTAATTTAAAACTTGTGTCAAGATTAAATTCTTTAAATAAATCTGATTTACATAAATCACTAATCAACTCTTTATCATTAGAATTAATATCAAAATATTGTAACTTCAATATTTCTTCTTTAATATTTTTATTAAATTTAACCAATGTAAATTTCTTATCAACATTATCAACAGAAATAATTTTTTTTTCAAATACCAAAAATCTATCACTCATAACATTTTTGATAAAATTTTTAAAATTAATACTTAAATTCTTAAATTTTTGATAATTATCTACATTGTTTTTCAAACTCCTTCTGTATGATGCTATTAATTTAACCAATTCTGATTGAAATCCATCCTGGATTTTATAATGTCTGTTACCATTAACTGTAATTTCAGGTAGTAATAAACTTCCATCTCCTTCATTTCGGGAAACATCCCAATTTGGAGGTATTTCATTGATCATTAATAAACAACGAATTAAATTTAAATTCCAATCTATTAATTGAACCAGTTCAATTTGTAAAACTTTTGCGATAATTTCATTTAATTGGTTAAAAACTTCAAATCCAACATTTTTCTTCTTACCACTTGTTGGAGAACGATCAACAAATAAGTTATAATCTTTAATATCACTTATTACCCTTTCTAAACTCATTGATTTTTTAAACCCATTTTCACGATTTTTTGGGTGAGGAGGTATTTGAGGTTGTTGAGGTTGTTGATTTTGTTGAAGTAGTTGATGTTGCAAAGGCAGCACTGGAATACCTGAATGGATCAGATGAAGTGGTGGTAAAAGTTGCTTCTGATGTTGGTGTTGATTCGAAGAACCGATAGATCCTGCAACCGGTCCGCTTGAATTATTGTTAGAAAATAATCGTTGGTCTTCTGTACTTGACAAAGTGCTTGATAAAGCATCATTTATTGAAGGTAACGAAATCCTACTCTTACCACTGACATTACTATCGATAGTACTCAAGGTATTTTGAGTATTAAATGAAGCTTTTGAGAATATGGATGCATTAGAAGACCTTGAAGAATATGTTGATTCTATTGTTGAATTAGTAAATGATCTTTGAATTTGATTCTCACTATGACCATGCAGATATTTCAATAATGACGACGACGATGACGTCGATGTCGATGTTGACAGATCCAGCGGTCCTACTAAAGGACCCGACAAAGAGCCTAACCTCGATTGAGAAGAAGAATCTTTATTATTAACTTTTGATGAAAACCGGAACGAAGGCAATATCCGTGATTTTGTCTTTGCCAATACCGGTGGCTCTCCACTTATAACTGTGTGGACATTATTATCCGAGACACCAGAAATACTAGAACCACCACTACCCAGAGCATTATTGTTGTTTGGTTGCCTATTATATATTGATATCACCTCTTCTCTGGCTTTATCCGTAAACTGGTTGGGCGTCTGCTGTTTCGAGGAGTGTACTGGAAGATACATGGTTATCCAATATATGTATCTTTGAAGTTATCACCTATTATTTCTCTTGATAAAAACTTTTCCTTATTACCAGGAATAAAGAAGAAAGAAAAGAAAAAGAAAAAGAAAAAAAAAAAAAAAAAACCACCCAAATAATATAATAAAAATCTAAAAATCACTGACCAAAAGTTCAACGTTCTTTTTAATAACGTCTAAATATTAAAAATTTGGAAAAATATATTGAAATTAACAAATTGTGAATATATCAGTGTACCTAAAAATTGAAATTTATCCGAACTTTTTTACTAATAAAATTTGACTGTTTTGGCGCATAAAAAAAAGAGAAAATATTTAAATTGAGAAATTCCGCGAGAACGAATTAAAATACCGAAAACAATTTAATTACTAACAAAAAGAAAAGACTAATTTAATCATTTGACATAACGCATAACAAGATATTGATAAATATGACTCTAATAGCTAATAATATTTAATAAATTTTTATTGATTCTCCGTATTATATGTAATTTCAAGGTACCAGACATCATCGATGTAAAAATTTTAAAATTCTCCACCTGTGACGCTGCGATCAAAGGGAAAATTGTTCACCCCAGAAAAATCTCGGAATAACTTTTTTCTTTTTCCTTTTTTTTTTTGGGGGACTTAAACAAAAAGTCATGAGATTTACACAGTAATTTTCGTTATCGTCAGTTATGAAGAAATTATTACTTAATTTATTGTCTGAGGCTTTTTTTCTTTTTTTTTTTTTTACACCTCTTCTACTGGCCACTAAGATTTCTTTCTTGTAGTAATGATCTTCTATGCTTTTGAAAGTAATTATGTACTTAGGTACTTGAAGTATGTGTGTCATTTTACTTTGTTTTGCAGGGACTACTTGCTTGTAATTGAAAATTTTAATGCAGGTTTCGAAAAAAAAAAATTTCTTGTAATATTCCGGGGTAAATAGTATATATTTATATTATATATATATATATATATATATATATATAAATATATTATAGTAGTATATATGTTATAAAAATCTATAAATTAATTCCTCCATCCTTGTAGTTTCCTAATGGCTTTAGGACTTCCTTGAGCTGCAGCTCTTTTATACCATCTTTTAGCTTCATTTAAATTTTTCTTTGTACCAACACCGAATTCATAAAAATACCCAACTGCAAATTCTGCTTTTGCTAAACCTTTTTCACTGGCCTTTCTTGCCCAAAGATATGCTTCCACGTCATTCTGGGGCAACACATCTTTTGCGCCTGTTAAATACCATCCGCTTAGTCCCATTGCCGCTACGGGATCACCTAACAGCGCAGCTTTTGAATACCAATAAATGGATTTCGTTGGATTTACTATTACATCCATTGTACCATACTCATAACAATGTCCCAATAAGGATTGTGATTTAGAATAATTTAGTTTGGCTGATTTGATATAATATTTAATTGCAAGTGGATAATTTTGATAAAATTTTAAATTTTTCAATGTTTGTATAATTTCTAAATCTTTTGAATCGTAATCTGGTTTAAGACTTAAAATTTTTAAATCTGTCTCGTAAATTTTGGCCATCATATAATACGATAAAGCTAATGACGAAGATGTTGATTCCAATCCTTTATCTTTTGAAATGGCTTGTTCAAACCAATTAAGAGATTTACTAACATCTTTCTGCTGATTAAGTAATCCTCTAATATATACAATACCTAATTTGCACATTGCATAAACATCTCCTAAATTCGCAGATTTTTCATAAAAATAAAAAGCTTTTTCTAAATCTTGTTTTGTACCTATTCCATGTTCACAACAACATGCAATTTTATATGTAGCATTTGGATGATTTTTAGAAGTTGCCTTTGCATAAAGTGCAAAACTCTTGATAATATCTTTCTTGGGTTCCATTAAATCTTGTAATAATACTCCAGATAATAAGTTACCCAATAATACTTGACTTTCAGAATGATCTTTATCATCTCCAGATAATTTAGTTAAAATCTTCATAGCACAATTTAAGAAAATCATTTTATTTTTTTGTAAATCTTTTTCTCCTGTAATCTTTGGAATTTTTTGTCCATTAATATTTATTAAACAAATTAGTTGGGGATCTTCAATGGTCTTAATTAAAAGTTCAGCCCAACGAAATTGAACTTCAGGTGTGAAGTTGCTATAATCCAGTATCGCATCATTTCTGGTCCTGATAAATTTTTGAAAAGGATTTAATTCCTGATGTGGAGCAATTTTTCCGGAACTATCATTATTGTAACCTCCATTTTTGCGACCTTGTTGTTTTCTGTTTTGTTCTTCATGTTGTTTATTCAGATTCATAATTTCATCCAATAGCTCATTTGTGTATCTCCTTTTACTCCTGGTCCTAACATTCATATTATTGTTATTGTTCTCAGAAGCATTTTCTCCTTCTTCTGTATCATCATTTCCATAGTGATATAAATCTGAACCGCTTGAATCACCAACGTTTTCAGAAACTGCTATGGGAGCAACAGGAGCAACAAAAGCATGTGAAACTGAAGAAGAAGCAACGTTAATATTAGCAGCAGAAGCGGCAGCAGCAGCAGCAGAACTCGAGGACCCGGCAACAGAGTTTGAAGACGCATCTACACGAGTCCTCGCTATTGATTTCTTATCGTTTGAATAAAAATTATCTTTTGGACTATCTAATTCGCTATAAGGGGGTGGAGGCTCTTCAAACTCATTTCCATCCCCACCACCACCTTGACTTGTTCTTAACCATAACTGACGTTTCTCGGGACTTGTTTGATTTTGACTTTGAACACTTTGACGTTTCAGCCTTGATGGAGTATCATTTAATGAAAAATCTCTAATTCTCGGTGTAATATCAAAATTAAAGTTTTCGGCAATATTATTATTATTATTATTATTATTATTATTATTATTATTATTACTATCAAAATTATCATTGCTTTCATTAGAATGGCGGTTAAAAGTTGGGATAAATGGATCATTACTTCTATAATTCCGATTTTGATCAACCACCAAAGATTCCATAGAAGGTGACGACTGTATGATTGGAAGTTTTGGTGGTAAAGGCGGATGCTCATTCATCTCTATACTATTATTATTATTATTATTATTATTATTATTATGATCATTTAAATTTTTACTCCTCGCGTTATAAAAATTAATACTATTCTGTTCATCATAACTTGGTCCAAGAGGATAGTTGCTATCATGATTACCTTCTCCATACATCTGATAACTAACCATTTTTCCATAGAATTAACCAATATGAATTTATATTTATGTTGTTGTATATAATTTATTGTCTTTGTCTTAAACATTTATCATCTATCAATTTTTCTTCGTGTACTAAAGTGCTACACAACCAAAGTGATGTTTTTATAAATGATAATAAATAAGTAGAACTAAGATAATAGTACAATTTAGATTATTTTAAGGAAGATTGATAAAAGAATAAGAGCGGTTAAAATAGGGTTGTATTTTTGCTCTTCACCTTTCCAAGATTATTTCTTTGGTGGGTATATTTTATTGTAAACTAATTGTTGTTTTTTTTTTTTTTTTTTGTTGGTGAAAAAGTTAAAAGCAAAAGAAAAAAAAACCCAAAATGAGTTTGAAATCCAAAGATTCTTCTGATGAAGATTCGGATACTGCATTGGCGGCTATCAATGATCAAAATGATTTGATTCAAGCGACTTCTAAAAACCCTACTGCTGTGTTAGAGTTGGATATGGATTGTAAAGTTAAATTTTTGAGTAGGAATTGGGAGTCAATTGTTGGAACAAAGATTACCAAGATTGTAAATAAACCGGTCTCTAGAATAGTTGTTGCAGATTCGGATTTTGATAAAGAAGTTTTCCGTAGAGCAGTTGATATAATGATGGCTGATGATACAAGTTATAGGGTTAAATTTCTTGCCGCTACAGATGATGTACCTGGGAGTAATGAAGGTTCAATTCATGAAGATGATAATGACTCGTATACAAATGAATTTCAAAATACATTGGAAGTAATGAAAAATAATGAGGATGATCAAAGTAGTACCGACTCGATTATTTCAACCAATGGTGGATTGATAGAAATGGAAGGCCAGGGGATATTGATACATGATTTAAAGACTCAATTACCTACACACTCAATGTGGATATTAAGACCGTTTGTTCCGATACAAGATTTAATATTAGAGCTACCTGTACCACTTGTTGAAAAATTAGGTTTTGGAATAGATATTTTTCAAAATTATTTGATTTCATTAAGTGATATGGGAATAATTGATGAAGAAGCTGTTCCTGCTCCAAGACAAGTATTATGTAGGATTTGTGAACAACAAGTTCCTGCTTGGTGGTTAGAAAGACATTCGGAGTTATGCTTGGTAGAACATAAACTAGAAGATGAAGTACAAGAATGTCATGATCAATTGGTGGAACATAAAAAGTTAATTACAAATATAATGCTCAGTTTAGATAATCCTGCTAGCAATGCAGTTGCCGCTACTGGCAATGGTTCTGGTTCACCAACATCGCCCTCACCATCTCCAGCAATGCTGACTAATACTACTTTTTCGCCAAGTGCCGCATCCGGGAATAGTATTAACAATAACAACACTAAAAATACAACACCAGTATCTACTTCAAGCAGTGCTTCCACTACATCTTCTGCAAGTTCTTTCACACCAATTCGAGATTATAAAGGTTTAACTTTACCAAATCCATTGTCCAATGTCTCATCACCTGTATCTGCCAATAGTACATTATCTCCGAGTTCGCCTTCTCCGGTGAATTCGCCTTCTGGCACTTCTGGTATAATGAGAAAGAAAAGATCATCTTCAATTTTTAATTCATTGAGATTCCCATTTAAAAATTTAGAAAGATTATGTCAATATTGCGATGATGCATTAAGTATTAATCCTGGCGAATTGGTTAGTGTTGATAATAGAACAACAGAGATAGCATATTCACCAAATACAGAAAAGGCAATAAAAGCTGTGTATTCGGCAAAGTTGCCTGAATCAAGTGATCCAGCAATAAAGCTTTTAACAGAAGATACTGAATTATATGCAAATAAAAAGACTGATGCAATAGAGAGGCTTGCTTCTACTATGCAATATTCAGAGAAATTGAAAAGAGAAATTGATTTATTAATATTGGAAACTGTTCATAGTACTGTGAGAAAAATTAGAGAGAAAACGACTGGTATCTCAGAATATAATACACCAAGTTTAACACAAACGGAAAAATTTGAAGATAATGACATTGATAACGAAAATGCAAAACTTTGCTCCCCGCAACCTATCAAAGCGCCAACAAATTCCAATGAATTGTTTACTGATCCTTATTTATATGGTGATAAATTACCATTAGATAAAACAAATACTAAAGATTCTAGCAGCTCATATACACCAACATTAAAGTCAAAGGATCATTCTAGATCTATAACACCCAACGAAGTTGTACAACCAAGAAATAAAACTCCAACGATACAGATCAATTTAGGGGATCGAAGTAATAGCAGCTCTAACAGCCTTAATACTCCACCAGTTACTTTAAATAATACAGAAACAGATTCAGAAAACAGGGGAAGAAAGCTGGTAAATACTGCTAGCCGTTCATCGTATCTGTCTCCTAGGAGGCAAATGTCTCCAGCAGCATTTTCAAATTCGCCCATGACTTCCATTCAAAGAAATAGCAGAACATCTCAAAAGGATAATATCAGTACTTCACATAGCTCAACTCCAGTTCTGTCACCCTTGTTAGCCAGTTATAATAATGAATTACAGCCACAACAGTCTTTAGTCCAAAGGACGTTAGGTAATACTAATAGCCATACACATTCAAATAGTGTTAGTACTACTGATTCAAGTAATTCTGAAAGGCATTCTTATATTGAAGGGTATAATAATTTATTATCGCTTTCTAGTTCGGCAAAGCCTCCATTATCACCATTGCTAGTTACTTCTTCAATTAACAAGCAGATTGTTCCCTCAATTAAAGACTATGAAATTATCAAACCAATTAGTAAAGGTGCCTTTGGCTCTGTATACCTCACTAGAAGAAAGTTGACTGGTGAATATTTCGCCATAAAAGTATTGAAAAAATCGGATATGATTGCCAAGAATCAAGTGCCCAATGTTAAAGCTGAAAGAGCGATAATGATGCGCCAGGCTGAATCTCCCTATGTAGCAAGATTGTATTCAAGTTTCCAAAGCAAAGATTATTTATTTTTAGTAATGGAATACTTAAACGGTGGTGATTGCGCAGCTTTAATAAAAATGTTAGGTTCATTATCTGACGCTTGGGCCAAAAGATATATAGCTGAAGTAATAGTTGGTGTTGATGATCTACATAAAAAAGGTATAATACACAGAGATTTGAAACCGGATAATTTGTTAATTGATAACATGGGTCATCTAAAGTTGACAGATTTTGGGTTATCGAGGATGGGGTTAATTGGTCGTCAAACGAATTTGAGAAGAAATAGCATCCCAGAGACTAGTAATGTGTTTGAAACTGTTCAACAGCAAATTTCAAATCATTCAAGAACTAACTCGGTTACACCTTTTTCTTTATCACCAAACATTGAAAGGGCTCAACTAGCCACTACTGTGATCAATAGCAGTAATCCCGAAACTCTGTCAAATCTCGGCAGTTCTTCTCCTTCAACACCATCAAACTTTTTTGAACAAATTGCTAGGAGCGAGAAGACAAAAAGGTCGGACTCGAATGCAAGTAGTAGTGACTCGCCACTTTTGAAACCGTTAATTTCAAGAACCAATTCACAGACATATTTTGCACTCCCCGATGATTATTCCCTGTCAGCAAATATTCAAGAAAATTCTCTACTTCTGCTGAATAACCCATTGGCATTATTTGATCCGCAAAATTCAACCCAGACTAGAAAGTTTGTTGGTACTCCAGATTATTTAGCTCCAGAAACTGTTGAAGGTGTTGGTCAAGATGAACTTTCTGACTGGTGGTCAATTGGATGTATATTATTTGAGTTTTTATTTGGTTATCCACCTTTCCATGCAACCACAGCTAACAAGGTATTTGCAAATATTGTTAACGGCCGAATTGATTGGCCTGATTTGCCTCAAGAAGAATTTGATAAAATTTGTTCTCCTGAGGCAAAAGATTTAATTACAAAATTATTAGTTAAAGATCCTAGTAAAAGGTTAGGAGTAAATGGTTCGGAGGAAATAATGAATCATCCCTATTTTAAAGGGGTTAACTGGGAAAGATTGTGGGATGAAGAAGCGTCATTTGTGCCACTATCTGATGATCCAACATCAACAGATTATTTTGATTCTAGAGGTGCTGAATTTTCCAATTTCCCAATTGTTGATGATGAAGATGATGATGAAGACGAAGAAGAAGCCGAGAAAGAGGCAGATAGTCTTGATTTTTCTAGTGCCACTAAGATATCAACACCGAATGCTTTAAACATATCAAGATCAAGTTCATTTAGTTCTCCTGCTAATAAGTTTTTACAACTTCCATTAAAGAATAGAGAAAGAAGAAGCAGCAAATTGAATGAAAACAATTCTAACGAATTTGGATCTTTTCAATTCAGGAATTTGGCAGCTTTGGAGAAGGCCAATAAGGATGTTATTAATAAATTAAAAAGCGAAAATTTGGAACGCAGAAGCAGTATCTCAGCTTCTTCATCATCTCCAGAATCATTGTCTTCACTTGTTCAGCCGTCAAGATCTGGAGGATATTCTTCGCATGTTAATCCTAATAGGAGACCTACATCTCCATCGTCTTTGCATGCATCTGGTGGTAGTAACACTCCTACAAGATCAAGTTTTTCTACAGTCCATCCAGGTTCCCCAAAATTAAGATTTAACGTTGCTTACAGTTCATCGGGAGATGAAAACAGTTCGACACCTCTTAATAATGAACCTTTCTCTGATAGAGGTTCTCCGATTCAGCAACCTCAACAACAGCAAAAACAACAATTACAGCAGCAGCAGCAGCAGCAGCAACAACAACAACAACAACAGCAGCAGCAAAAAACTCAACCACATCAAGCCCAGAGTAGATCCACTGATACTGGCTCTCCTGTGCCCAAACTTGCAAAGCAATTTGGGAAATCTCAGCCACTTTATCCAACACAGCAGTATTCACCACAAAATGCACTTTTCACGCGTGCATTAAACCGTACTCTTAGTGATTTTTCACCATCGAGTTCAGACAATGAGGACTCACGTAACTCTGCAATAATGAGAGTAAGATCTAGGAGAAGTTCGAGAAGACTTGGATCTGCGTCATCTAATAGTACCAACGAAGCTATTAGACCATCATTGATAACCTACGATGTTTTATTATGCGAACCAATTCCAATTTTAAGGGAAACAGTACAAAAAATGTTACTGAAATTGGGATGTATAGTTGTTGCTATAAAAGATGGAGATGCCCTAGTAAGAAGAGCAACTGGTGAAGTTAAATTTGATTTTATTTTCACTGCTTTAAGGACACCAAAAGTCAATTCAATTGATGTTGTTAAATTAATCAAACATACTTCAAGTGTTAATTCAGATACACCAATAATTGCATTAACTGCATATTACAGAGAAGCTAAAAATTCCAACGTTTTCAATTATGTTATTGAAAAACCAGTTACAATTGAGATGTTGAGTGAATGCATACAAAAATTTTCAGAACAAAGAAGAAGAAATGCACAAGAAGCAATTAGTGATACCGAAGCAAGTTTTAATTAAGTTTCTTTCTTTTTCTTTCTTTTATCGATTTCCCCACTTTTCTATTAATCAGACCGTGTGTATTAAAGAATTAAAGAATTAAAGAAATGAAAAATATTACTTTTAATTTTAGTAGTGTGTTTTTTTTGTTACATTGCAAGAACAGGTAATGAATCCGTATATGACTGATCTAGTGTAATTATAGTTAAATTTAGTTTTACTTTCCCGAATCTGATCACTAATATCGGACAGTACCGAAAAATTCAAATCAAAGTACATCCATCCTGCGGCGGCACTCCATGTATTTTAACTAGCGAAAACTCGGAATTCCTCACACATTAAAAAAAGAAAAAAAAATTCTATTTTTTATTATTTTTTTCGAGAAAAAGATAAAATCAAGTAAGGACCTTCTTCTGATTAGCCTACTGATAAGTCCGTTCAAGGGCCCGCCAAATGAACCGCCTAACGAGGCGAAGAAGAACCCGTTCAATACCATTTTTTTTTTTCCTGTTTCTGTTTCTTTCGTTTTTTTTTAGAATCACAATCATCTATTAATGGGATTCAGTTGTCCTTTAACTCATCTTCTAGAGAATTATCGAATCATTGAGTTATCGAGTTATCGAGTTATCGAGTTATTAAATTATTGAATTATCATGAGACACCTACTTGTAATAAATATATGTCCGATCTAAATTAATAAAGCTCTAATAATATAAAAATCGGATTTTAAACTAGTAAATCTTACAGAGAAATAAAAAGAAATTATAAGGTAATTTTTCTATTAAACGGGATTCAGAGATAATAAGTCAGGATTAGAAAAAAAATTATTTCTTTCTTTTTTTATTTCTTAAACTTAAAAGAAGGTCACGGAGTTGAGCTATACTAAAATCATGCAAATAGACCGTTTCAGGTTATTGTCGCGGTGTGAAAGAGGGCCTTCCTCTAGCTAAATTAAGAAATCACGATGACCTTTTTTAAAAAACAAGTGCGAACGACCCCAGATTAATAACCAAAAAGAAAAAAAAGAAAAGAAAAATTTATTAAAATGTTCTTTCCTGTTATAATTTCTATAAATAATGCTGTATTTTTGCTAATTTTTTTTTTTTTTTTTTTTTTTTGTCTATTCTTTTTCTTTTTCTTTTCTTTGTACAACTACAATAATAAAAAAACAAAAGCCCAAAAAAGAAAACTTAATAGAAATACAAAAAGTTTATTAAAAGGTTTTAAAAGGAAAGAAAGAAAGGAAAAAAAAAAAGAGAGGTTATTAATCAAATAGATAAATAAATCTTGGCTAATTAGAATAGAGGAAAAGAACAGAAAAATGAGTAGTACAGATCAATTTATTGCAAATGTCTTGCCAAATTTCAGATTGGATGGTAAGGTCACCGTTATTACTGGTGGATCTGGTGGTTTGGCTACGGTTATTGCTCAGGCCTTATTGTTAGAAGGTTCTGAAATTGCACTTGTTGATATGAGTGAACAAAGAACTAAGGATGCAGCTAGTCTGTTGATTAAATGGGGAGAAATTCATATCAAAGGTTCTGAAGTACCAAAAGTAACTGCATGGACTTGTGATGTTTCCAAGTTTACATCTGTTGAAGAAACTTTTACTCTGGTTAATGAAGCTCATGGGAAATTGGCTGATAGATTAGTACATACTGCAGGTTATTGTGAAAATTTCCCTGCACATGAATATCCAGCTGCAAATGCTGAGAGAATGACTCAAGTTAACTTGTTGGGTTCATTATATGTTTGTCAAGCTATTTCAAAACCTTTAATTGCCAATGGTATTAAAGGTTGTTCTATAGTTTTAATTGGTTCAATGTCTGGTTCAATTGTTAACAATCCTCAACCACAAGTTGTTTATAACATGACCAAAGCAGGTGTTATTCATTTAGCTAGATCATTAGCTACTGAATGGGCAGAATATGGTATAAGAGTCAATACCTTATCTCCAGGTTATATATTGACTCCATTGACTAAAAACGTTATTAGTGGTTCTGCTACAATGAAACATGAATGGGAATCTAGAGTTCCAATGAAGAGATTAGCCGAACCAAATGAATTTGTTGGTTCAGTATTATATTTACTTTCTAATACTGCAAGTTCATACACTACAGGTCACAATTTAGTTGCAGATGGTGGTTACGAATGTTGGTAATTCTTTTTTTTTTTTATTTATTTTGTTTTTATGATCTGATTTATATAAAGTATATGTGATGTTTAATAGGATTTGAGTTTGCTTATATCAATAATAGTAATAATAATAATAATAATAATAATAATAATAATAGTAATAATAGTAATGGTCAAGGTAAAACTTAAGTGTAGAGAAAAGACAAGTCAGACGAAACCTAAAAATAAAGTATTTGGTTTACTTTGGACGAGTCAGGAATTGAACCCGAGACCTTTCACATGCTAAGCGAACGCGCTACCAACTACGCCACACGCCCCTTCCCAATTCGATCATTTTGATCAATATATACACGCCCGACTAAAGTTAAAAGTAAAACTTCTTCTTCTTATTCACTACTTATCTGATATCTAATATCTGTATGGCACATATATATATATATATATCTATAATAAGTACGATCAACGGAAATCCATTTTAGGTAAAGTTATCAAAAACATAGTCCGATGGGTATACCTCAAACTATATAATAAAAGAATTTTCAAATTATTATTGATGACTGAAGAAGAGACCAAAAAAGGTTAAAAAACTAAAAAAAAAAAAATAACTTTTAACAGAATTTACTCATTTCTTCCCATCTATTCCTGAATGTAAAAAAAATAACAATGCCACGTTCTTCCGTTATATAGAATTGTACATTATAAAAGAAGCCTACAATTAAGATGCAGATAAAGACAATAATAATACTTCTATAACGTACTATCGAGCTTCCTTGTTAAAAAAAAAAATAATTTTTCTCTTTTGGGTTCATATAATTCTTATTATTAATATTACTACTATTTTATAATTAAATTAATGATCTATCTAATTTATAATCTTTAATCTTAGTCTTTAGCTATTAAACTACTATTTGTAAGTGAAAAAGAAAAAACGCCAAAAAAAAAAAAAAAAAAAAATTTTTTAATTTTTTTTTTTTTTTTTTTTTTTTTAAAA
>KV454014.1:828587-854630 GCA_001661245.1 Pachysolen tannophilus NRRL Y-2460
TNTTTTTTTTTTTTTAAACAGCTTTTTTGGATCAGTATTATATATATTGTATATTACGTTTTACGTTTTTTTTAAAATTTTTTTTTATTTTAATCGAATCAAGTGGCGAAATTATATAATATATCTATTCTGTATTCATATTAATTGATCCATCAACGGACTGAATTATTTGTTTATAAGAGTCTTATTTTTTTTTCTTTCTTTAATTTAATTTAAATTTTTTCAAAGAAATAGGTGGTAGATAGAATAAATTATTATTATAATGTCAGAACCAATTAAGAAGAAATTAGGTGAAATAGCTGCTGCTCCAACACCTCAAAATACACCTGCTTCTTTAAGTGGATCTTATATGAGCAAGTTGACGAAACCGACTATTCCAAATACTATTAGTGAGGATAAAGAAGAATTACAGAAAAAATTATTATTAAATAATCCTGCTTTATTATCAATGATTGAAGGTAAATTAAATACTTTAGTTGGGGAAGATTCAGGTTATGTTGAAAAATTACCAAAAAAATTAAAAATAGGGTTTATAGTTTAAAATCTATTCAAAAAAGACAATTTGATATTGAAGCTGAATTTCAACAAGAATTATTAGAATTAGAAAGAAAATATCATGGTAAATATAAACCATTATATATTAAAAGACATAATATTATTATTGGTAAAGAAGAACCTTCTGCTGAAGAAATCGAGGAAGGAGAACAATTAATAAGAGAAGAACGTGAAGAAGATGAAGATGAAGATGGACATGATGGGAAGGATGGTAAAATTGTTGAAGTCAATGAAGAAGATGAAGATTCTGAAGTTCAAAAACATGGTAAATCATTAGATGAAGATGATGAAGATGATGAAGAAGAAGAAGAAGTGGCCAAAGGTATTCCAGGATTCTGGTTAACTGCATTGGAAAACTTGGGTATTGTTGCTGAAACAATAACAGAAAAAGATGCTGAAGTTTTATCCAAATTAACAGATATAAGGATGGAATATTTAGATGTTCCAGGTTTTAAATTAATTTTTGAATTTGATGAAAATAATTTTTTCACAAATAAAACTTTAACTAAAACATATTATTATCAAAAAGAATTGGGATATTCTGGTGATTTCATTTATGATCATGCAGAAGGTTCACAAATTAATTGGACTTCAAATGATAATAATGTAACTTTGATTGTAGAGAGAAGAAAACAAAGAAATAAGCATACAAAACAAGTTAGAACAATTGAAAAATTATCTCCAGTAGAATCTTTTTTCAATTTCTTTGATCCACCAAAAGTTCCAAAATCATCAAAGGATAAAGAAAGAGATGAAGAAGATGAAGAAAATACACCAGATGTTGAAGGTGCAAATAAAGAAGAAGATGAAGATGATGAACTCGATGAAGAATTAGAACAAAGATTAGAACTAGATTATCAAATTGGTGAAATCATTAAGGATAAATTAATTCCAAGGGCAATCGATTGGTTTACTGGTGAAGCTATTAAATACGAAATTCAAGAAGGAGACTACGACGATGAAGATGATGACTTTGGTGACGACAATGATGAAGACGATGAAGATGATGAAGACGATGACGGTGCAAGTGATGAATCTGGGGACGAAGAACTAAATAAAAGTAAAGCCCAACCCCCAGAATGTAAACAATCGTGATCATTGAAAAAAAATTATTAAGTAATAGTAGTAGTCTTGTTGTGTTTTTTGGTTTTTTTTTTTCTTTTTTTTTCTTTTTCTCTTTTTCTTTCCTTTGCCTTTCTTATATTTTTATTTTTTGGTTTTGTCGATAGTAGTTAAATAGTTTGAAATCTACTAGTATATATAACGGCATCTATAATTTTGCTTTGAAAAAATTTTTATTTTTATTTTTTTTTTTATTCATTCACTTTTTAAAAATGATGTTAAAATTAAGTACCCTTCGTAATAACTGGTAATAACTTACCTTACGTTGCCTTACCTTGTCTAGTAATTGATAATTGGTAATTATGGGCTTGTCGTATCTAATAATAAAATAAGTCAATCGTGCACAGTATATCAACACCCATTTTTATAAAGAAAAAAAGAAAGTTGCGCTTTAAATGCGGATCACACTTTGGTTTTGGTTTTCAATTGCGCTATTAATGCGGTTGCTCTCTATAAAGTGTGGTATTAATGCTAATGCCCTAAATTCTGTCAATTCTGTCAATCGAGATTTTACCTTTAATTCTGCCGTGTACACATTACCGTTTTAAGCGACTTGCTGCATTAAAGACTCGCGGAAAACGTTTCTCTTCTCACCTTTTGTTCTCTTGTATAATATTGGCTCAACTATAATAATATATAATACTGAACTAATAAAATTTTATTATTATTATTATTATTATTAAACAATTATATTATTTCTTCTTTTCTTTCTAGTTTTCAATATTAAACTATTTGTTATAATTTTAAAAGAAAATTTACATTTCTTTTGTGATTTTAAATTTATATTTTGTCTTTTTTTTTTTTTTGAAATTTCTGTTTTATTTTCAAAAATTTACAATATCGGTAAGTATATTTTCTATTTTACTTTTAGTATTAATATCATTTATAATTGATGATACAAAAAAAAAGAAATTTTTTTTTCTTTCTAAAGAATTTCATATTTGCAGTTAAACTAACGCGAAATTTTTATATTTGTTTAATTCAATAGTCACTGTATGTCAAGGCCGTCTGGTTTAAATTCACAATATAGTAAAAATGTTAGGTTAAATACATTAAATGCTTCATGGAGCAAACTTTTGTTATTATTTTCATTATTACCAAAACTTGTTAGTTCTGTGCCGATTGCAGTTTTGCATTCGCTTCAAGATGATCAGCCAGTATCAATAGAGGATATGACTCCGATGAGGTTCTATACCTATCTTATTGCTTCAGCTTGTTTGGTTTGTATGGGTGGTATATTTGCAGGTTTAACTTTAGCGCTTATGGGTCAAGATGAAATTTATTTAAAAGTTATTGCAAATTCCGGCACAGTGAGAGAACGGTATTTTGCTAGAAAAGTATTAAATTTGGTTGGTAAAGGTAAACATTGGGTTTTGGTAACATTATTATTATCAAATGTTATTACAAATGAAACATTACCTGTTGTATTAGATAGATGTCTTGGTGGTGGTCTTATTGCCGTTTTTTCATCAACAATTTCTATTGTCATATTTGGTGAAATTATTCCTCAGTCTGTCTGTGTTAGATATGGATTACAAATTGGTGCTTATTTTGCACCTTTTGTATTATTTTTAATGTATATGTTATATCCAATTGCATATCCAATTGCATTATTATTAGATTATACGTTGGGTGAAAATCATGGAACTATGTATAAGAGAAGTGGATTGAAAACTTTGGTTACTTTACATAGAACTATGGGTGTTGAAAGATTAAATCAAGATGAAGTTACAATAATTAGTGCTGTTTTAGATTTAAAAGAAAAATCTGTGGGTTCTATTATGACTCCAATAGATAAAGTTTTCACAATGAGTGCTGATACAATATTAAATGAAACAACAGTTGATGAGATTTTTAATTCTGGATTCTCTAGAATTCCTATTCATTTACCAAATGAACCAAAAAATTTTATTGGTATGTTATTAGTGCGAGTCTTGATCAGTTATGACCCTGAAGATGCTTTACCTGTAGCTTCTTTCCCATTAGCAACATTACCTGAAACTTCAGAAGATACTTCATGTTTAAATATTTTGAACTATTTTCAAGAGGGAAAATCTCATATGGTTATTGTTAGTGAAACTCCTGGTATGGCTACCGGTGCAAAAGGTGTCTTAACTTTAGAAGATGTTATTGAAGAATTAATTGGTGAAGAAATTGTTGATGAATCAGACGTATACATCGATTTAAATAAAAGTATTAAGAGAAATGATCCAGGTCCATTGGCAAAAAGAAATTTTTCTGGTTATTTACATACTTTATATGGAAGTGCACATGCACATTCTCTGAAACCAGCTTCTCATAGTTTCCCTGTTAACGTGGCGCCTATCTCCAGGATAAATCCATCTTTATCTGTACCTTCAAATGGCCAATGGAATGGCAATGGAGCTGCTGGTACTGGAAGTAGTAAGAACAATAATGTGGCGTACTATCATAAAACTGCTGTACCATCGAATCTTGCTGCAAAACCACTAGATACAAACAGAAGTTATGTAACCATTAAAAAACAAAATGAAGATACAATGAGTAAGTTGAAACTGAATTCAAAGCTTTGGTCACCTGAAATTGAGATTGAAGGTGATGGTCATAAGGATGATCATAAGGATGACCATAGGGATGGTGATAAGGATGAACATAAGGAAGCTAGCGATGATAATAAAAACAGTAAAGATGACAATAATCATCCTGTGGATAGAAGTTTGAGCAAATCTCCTGGTTATGGCTCAACTACGAATGATAAAAAGTTTTTATTACCGAATGAAAGGGAACACGAAAGAGATATCACCACAATTAGCGTTGATGGTGAAGATGGTGAAGATGTTTACGACTTCCACCGTTTTGATAATAAGGACCAAAATCTGTACTTGATGAGTGACAGATCTAAACTTGTAGTGGATACACCCACTATAGGTCCAAGTTCATATAAATTGATAAATCATAACCACAAGACAATTATTTGCGCAATAGATGATGAAGATGAAACTGCCCATAATGCACATGCAAAGGGCAACACAGTGAGGGACCGTTATGGAGATACAAGTGATGAAGATGGCTCAATTGAAGACCCTTTTGCAAATAACCTAACCTCAAATTCTTCAAGATCAAGAAAAGATTCATTCATTGATTACATTAAAGGAAAATAGTTGACGATTTTATTCTATTTTAATTTATTTTAGTTTTTTTTTTCTTTTTTTTTTTTTACTCCGTAAATAATTACAAGAGTAATTACAACTATTACAACTTTTGTCCATATATTTATTAAAGAGATGACTTCTTCAGTTTATAATTACCACCATCAGTTTATTCAATATATATATATATATATATATATATATATTTAAATTTGTACCTATCTGATATGATCAAATCCTACCGTCTCGTGCCGCCGCCTTTTTTCAACCGTCAAGTGCTGGCATTCCGCGCAAATCCACCCGCCTTTTTTTTCTTACATCCGGCCGGATTTAAAATTGTTTTTCCAGCAAAACTTTATAACTTTGCAGTAACACAAGCTCATTGCTCATCATCATATATATTTTTGTAATATATATATATATATATATATATATATAATAAGCTTAGTATTAATTAGCAATTACAATCAATTGTACACGTAGTATTAAATTTATCTCAAATGGGAATAATTGAAATATAAATATTGTGATTGTTTAATAAACCGATATATTTAATGGTTAAGGACTATTGTTTCCCCTTTTTTTTTAATTTTATTTTATTTCAGGTGTTTTATTATTAATTATTAATTATTAATTAATTATTGCATTTAGAAAGTTGACGAAGCAATAAAACGGAAAATTGAATTTTTTCTTTTTTAATATTTTTTTTTTCTTTTTGCTGATTGATATATTTCATAATGCTGCAATCACATCATCAAGCGCCAGTAGTATTTCTGCTGGCAAAGCAAGATTTGAATAATAATAATAGTAATAATGCTGTTCCAACTAATATCATAGTGACAGACCAGGATAATAAGGAAATAAGCGCCGATAGAGAAAGTAGGAGCAACGTTAGTTCTGATCGTAAGCTGTTTTCAAGAAGTCCAAGCTCTTCTTCTTTAACTATATTGTCATCTAATGAGAATGATCATGGTAGTACTGTGGGTAAAATGCTTTTAGCAGGAAGGAAGTTAAATGGATCTTCTTCAAAATTGGAGACTTCGTTTCGTGCATCTATATTATCTCCGAAATTATCTGCAACAAGTACAGCTAGTTCTCAAAAATCAGATTCAAGTCAATTATCAAAATTGAATTTTTTCAGAAAGGATAGCCATGGGAAACATAAAGAAAACAATCAGAGTAAAAATTCTGATAATTCAAATAATGTTAATGGTGAAAAACTTAAGTCAAATTCTTCTTCTAAATTGGAATTGAGAAGATTTTTCAAAAATTTTGTTAATCCACCTTCCAAATTATTAGAAGCTCAAGGAAATATAAATAAAAGTATTAAAAATAATATTAAAGATATTCTGGATCATCAGCATGATCATTATTTACATCGTTATAACATTCTTCACAACCATAATAAGGATAAACAGCTGAAGACCTCAAATTTGCATCAACAAAATGCTCAACAGAAAGAACTGCAGCAACACGAACTGCAACACGAACTGCAACTGAAAGTGCTGCAAGAGCATAATAAGATGTTTTTCGGAGCAGAAACTCCACAGGAATTAATCTCAAAATATGGAGTTCCTGGAAAGATTTTAGGTGAAGGTGCTGGAGGTTCGGTTGCAATTGTTGAAAGTTCTTCAGATGGAAAAATATATGCAGTTAAACAATTTAGACCAAAATCAAGTAAAGAAACAGATTACGATTACACAAAAAAAGTCCAAAGTGAGTTTTGTGTTGGTTCAACTTTACATCATGAAAATATTATTGAAACTTATGATATGATAAAGGAAGGAGCAAACGTTTTAATTGTGATGGAATATTGCCCTTATGATTTTTTCACATTAGTGATGTCCGGTTTATTACACAAGCATGAAATTGCATGTTATATAAAACAGATAATAAATGGAGTAAACTACTTGCATTCAGTGGGGTTGGCCCACAGAGATTTAAAATTAGATAACTGCGTTGTTAATCCTGATGGAATTTTGAAATTAATAGATTTTGGATCTTCGGTTGTTTTCAAATATCCATACGAAGATACTATCATATATGCTAAAGGTGTTGTAGGTTCCGATCCATATTTGGCACCAGAAGTGTTTCAATCTGGTCACTATGATCCAAGACCAGCAGATATTTGGTCAATTGCTATAATTTTTTGTTGTATGACGTTAAGGAGGTTCCCATGGAAGGTTCCTAAACTATCTGATGGATCTTTCAAGGCATTTTCAGTGCTACCTGATAACCTTAAGTTACAATCACTAAAAATTTCAGAAAAACTGCATAATCTGCCAATAGATAGCCAAGAAACGTTAAGTAGTGATGATCTTTTACATAATAGATCTTCTCCAACACCTCCACTTCCAGATCATAAGTTAACATTAGAAGAGCAACATCAATTACAACTGAAGACAAATTATATTTCAAACTCAACAACAACAGCATTTGCTCCTAGGTCAAAAACCAGAGGCCCTTATAGGCTATTACGTTTATTACCTCATCTGTCAAGA
Organism: Pachysolen tannophilus NRRL Y-2460; assembly: GCA_001661245.1. Lineage (NCBI taxonomy): Eukaryota > Fungi > Ascomycota > Pichiomycetes > Alaninales > Pachysolenaceae > Pachysolen > Pachysolen tannophilus. The sequence continues at coordinate 835,894 of KV454014.1, forward strand.
CCTTTGATAGGTGCTATGTTAGATTTAAATCCAAATAAAAGAATAACAATGGAAGGGATATTGAATGATGAATGGTTTTCAAGTATCGACGTCTGTCATTATGATGCATCAAATCAACTAGTTAAGGGAAAATCGCATGAACATCATTTGGTAACTGAACTGGAATTGGCAAAGATACAAGAGGAAAAAGAAAAACTGAAGAAAATAGAGGAGCAAATTGTTGGATAAAAAGAATAATTATGTTACAGTTTGAATTTAGATCGTTGTTGTTGGCAATTAAACTACTTTGTTTAAGTGTTTTCTATTATATTTTTTTGTTTTAGACTATTGAATTCTTCTTTGTATTGACCATCTTAATCTTGTTCTTAAAATGGTTCTTGAGCTTCCCTGTTATTTTCATTATTCATTAAATTCTTTATGTCCCTTACCGACTTGATTATTATTATATTTTACATTAAATTAGTGCTAATAAAGACACTCTAAATCTTATTTATTTATTAAATTAATTTACAAATGATAAGCTTGAGCTAGTGCTTTCTGTAAGAACAAGTTAATATTATACTGAATCGAGCCTTAAATACGGTAAACTAGTCCATAAAAAAAAATAAAAATATAGACACAAATAATCATGCTCAATTAAAGCTAAAGATTCTATTCATGAAAAACAAAAAATCACATAACAAGTTTCACCTTCATCATTACCATCCATGATCAAACAACATAGAAACTGATTCACCATTATGTATTCTTCTAATAGCTTCACCAAATAATCTAGAAACATCCAATACTTCAAGCATATCACCTAACTCTTTAACATGTTCTTCTTGAGGGACAGTATTTGTAGAAATCAATTTATCAATATTTGACTGTTTTATTCTTCTAATTGCATCTCCTGAAAAAATACCATGTGTAACTATAGCGTAGACATATGAAGCGCCTTGATCTTTTAATAATTTCGAAGCTCTTGTTATTGTATAAGAAGTATCAACTAAATCATCAATTAAGATGCAAACTTTATCCGTTACATCTCCAACTAACATTGTAGTGGCAATAAGTTTCTGTGATTTTGCTACAAGTTTATCTTCTTGTTCTAAACTGTTTATAGCTTGCAGTGTTAAAGATGGTGTATCAACTTTATGACGTCTTTCCTTATGTATCAAGGCAAATGACATTCCCAAATTATCAGCAATTGCAGTAGCACGTTTAGCACCACCTGAATCTGGACTGACAACCACTGCATCTTTATAATTGGGAATATACTGCTGAATATAATGTTGTAATAATGGTTTGGAATACAAGTTATCGAAAGGAATATCAAAAAACCCTTGATATTGTGGATCATGTAAATCCATTGTTATGATTTGATCAGCACCAGCACATGTTAATAAATTTGCAATCAAAGTTCCAGATTGAGCATTCCAACTTTTATAACCCGTTATAGATAAAAATCCTTTAGATCCCACAGATGAAGCATTAGTAGCTATTTGTTTTGGTTGATAAGTAGATTTCACCAAAGATGGCTTTGCAGAACGTGTAAAAGATGGATTTACAATCAGTGGAGGATTGAAAACCAGTCTAGCGTTAGTATCTATTTCCATAGGTTGTGACAGATTAGCATCTATTGACCTAGGAGTAGGACTTTCATGAGAAACATTAGTATTATTATTAATTATATTGTTTTGAGCAGCAGTAGATCCAGATGTGGTAAAATCAGATCTAGACATTGGTCTTGGAGTACTTGGAATGCTATCAAAAGTATATTCAGATTTCTTGGTGGATGTTAAAGGAGAACCTTTATGATTATATGGGGCATCCGATTGTCTGGAATATGGGAAAAACGGTAATACTGCTGTAACTCTTTTAGCAGAAGATGTCTTGCAAGCAGAAATCATTACCAATAACTGGATGAAATTATCGTTGACATGACCACAACCAGATTGAACAATGAAAACATCTTTCTCTCTTACAGAATCTTTAATTGTAACTGCTGTTTCCCCATTACTAAACTTCTTCAACTCAACCTTACCTCTTTCAAGAGATAAATCTCTACAAATCCTTTCAGTCAAGTTGGGATGCGAAACACCTGAAAACACAACTATGTCTTTCATATTGGATGGACGGTTTTCTTCACCAATCAATTCTTATTATCTAAAAGACTAAATTCAGGGCGTAAATATATTTGAGAATTCATTATTATATTCAAAAAAAAAAAAAAAAAAAAAATTAAAAAAAAATATTATTAAAAACCAAACAACGGAACTGCCTAATTAGGAAGTCCTATTTTATCTAGTTTATCATCTATTTACAACGACATTTTACAATAACATTTTACAACGACGACGGAAGCTTATGGATTAGTATCTTATCTCGTATGAGCCAGCTTTACTGAGATATTTTACCCACTTGATGGTTTTATACTTGTTATTTGCGGTATCTGTGACTTTCAAGAATCTTACAACTAAGCCGGAACATGAGAACATGTTTAATCCGAAACTCAACGATATTGGGGGTTTCGACCATGTTAACAAATTGCTTCCAGCATCGGCAATTGGGCTATTCCGAAGTGCAATATTGGATCCATTACCGTTTGTGTTAGCTGAGTTTTGTAAAGCTTGCGAGAGTTCAATTTCTGCTGAAAAACTATGTTCTGCATTTCCAACAAATTTATTAAATTTCCATTGAATACTACTTTCTTCTGGTAAAAACTTTGATTTTCCTGAAGAAGTTTGAATGCTTGTCTTCATAGTTCCTGGAGGTACAGGTATTCTTAAAGAAACATCTGTGGCAAATAATTTATTTGGGAACAATGATCTTATAACAATTTGGTATTCAACTTTAAATTTACCTAAAGATGTAACTGTTGGAGATATCTTAAATGGTAAGTTAATGTTTTCCACAGCTCTATAACTCATCAATTCAAAATCACCATCTGGAGGAATGAACTTGATAACTCTTTCACTATCATAATTTTGTAAATCAACACATTGATGAAATTTGCAATTTTCTAAAGAAACAGCTCCTGCTGCAGCTTTTGGAATAGATTTACTATTTAATTTTTCATTAAAAGCACCTCCATTACTATTACTATCCAACATTAAACTATCATTCAAACCAAATTTACATTCAGGCATACCTGTTAAATGAGTTTTCATCTGAATATGACCTTCAACATATGATCTTAATATCGAGCCATCTGCAGACATTAATAAATTGACATCTTCATAAACATCCAAATAAACTTCATTTTTCCTGTATTTAATACCTCTTCCTCTCCAAGGTATATCACTTGTTGCTTGTTTTGTCGCGTCTGATGTTAAATCTGGAACTGATGAATTTTTTCTTTTCAAAATACTAGCTTTACGTGTTAACGCTGCTGTTGGATTAAGAACATTTGATGATAACAATGTTGGTTGAGGAGCTTTTATTGGCTGTGATGCAATATAATTTTGAGCGCTACTTAAATCCATACTTTGAGGATATCCAAAATCAAAAGCTTCATCAAGTAACTCATAAATCAATGTAAAATTAAGTTTAACATCAATTTCTTGAATTGATTTATTTAATGGTATATTCAAATAATTTTTAAGAAAATTTAAAAATTTGTATAAAGATTCAAAAACCAATGAAGCATCAACATTTGATCTCGTTACCGCTACTATCCATAATTGTCCTGATCTTATATGTAAAAAAGAAGTTGAGCCCAAAGTTAAAACAGGAGACCGAACATCCACATTTGAAATAACTTGGATTCTAAATACATCCGAAATACTTCTTTTAATTCCTTCCCGAAATACTCGAGATACAAGAACGTCACCTTTTTGACTAAATATGAAAAACCCTGTAATCATTTCCCAGTTTTTCAAAAAAATAAAATTTTTTTTAATATAACCAAACCTTTCAATTTCTCAATTTCATTAGACAAGCTTCACTCAATACTAATCCATTCTAAATAAAATCAATTGCAAAAAAAAAAAAAAGTGAAAGACAACTTTTATTATATTTATTATATTTATACAAAAAAGAAATAGAAATAAAAAAATATTCAATATTTTTAGCGTTAAATTCCGATTTCATGACATTAGAATGACCTGCACTACTAACTACTAATAAAAGGGCCTCATTATCAAGAGCTATATAAAAGTTAATCTACCATTCTATACCATTCATATTGCCAAAAGGTTTATTTTCTATCAACTCATTTATGAGTCCATCAATGTTTTTGATATAAGGTTTCAAGATTTCAGCTTTTTGTATTGTTGTTTTTCGAGGGAAATTAGTTTGAATATCATTTATAATTTTTTTAAGAAAATTTTCATTATTATCTTGTTCTTGAATAGAATCTGCTGATGTGACACTTGATGAGAGTGAATTTGATCTTGAGAAAGAAGAAGAGTCTTGTGAAATACATGAAGCTTCTGAGTAATTTTCTGAGCTATTTGATCTTGTCTTAAAATTTTCCAATTGGGATTTAGAATCATTTTGAGTTTCTGGGATTAAATAAAAAAATAAAAATTCTAAACTTTTAAATCTTAATTTTTTAGAAGCTGAATGTTCAATAAATATTTTACAAATTAATTTAGGACCATCTAATTTTTCGAAAAATCTTAAAGTTGGAACATTTCTTACCAAGATGCATACCAAAGATTGAATTACCATTATAATTAATTCTTCAGGATAATTGTTATAATTATTCAAATAATCTAATAATAATTTCAAGTTATTACCTCTTTTAAACAATTTTCTAGAATTTGGATGAAGAAGTAATACACCTTGTAAAATTTTATTTGTTAAAATCATATCTTCAATATTGAATTCTTCTCTGTTTAATGAAACTCTAAGCATAAGAGCAATCAATGAGCTTGTAATATTATACTGAAATTCATCTTGAGATAAGAGAAATTCCCCAAATACAGCATCTTTAACAGTTGGTACTTTCCATTTCTTAATAAACGGTTTATTGCTCGAAGTATAAGAAATGTTTCTATGTGTTCTTGTCGAAGTCGAAGTCGAAGTTGTTGTAATAGAAGAAGCCGTCATCATCTTATCCTTCCCATTCCCTGTTAAAAGCAGCTCATCATAATCTTTCAATTTGGCCCTGTTTTCCAACACACATAACTGAGTGATGAGAGCATCAATTTTTTTCAACCCATTATGAACAGAGCCTCGTGACTCGAAATGACTTATTCCATCTAAAGCATCATCCAAATACACTTTTATACTTGACATTTTGAAACCACTAAATTACCCCAGTAATTATCACAGTAAACTCAAGTTTTTAAAGAAAACGAGGAAAAAAAAGAAGAAAAGAAAAATTAAATAATATCCATCATTTAACTTGATCTAAAAAAAAAAGAAAAAAAGACACAAAAAAAAAAAGCTAGCTAGCTTTAACTATAGTTCTACTTACTTCTTTATTTCGTTAGCTTAAACTCTTCCTGCAAGATGTATGAATTTTGGAAAAAGGTAAACAAAACAATATTTCCTATTTTGGAAGTTTTATACTTGGAGTGCACTACCACATTATTGAATTATCTCGTTTTTTTTTTGTTTTGTTACGCGCGTACACTACCAATTGTGTTTTTTTTTTTTTTTTTTTTGCTTTTTTCTTTGGGCTTACTACTACGATGGTTTTTATATCAACAACCGAGCTAGATCCTATAGTAGATGACAAGTTTTAATAAAGTGGCCAAAAGTATATATATATATTTAGTCTCTTTGGTATTGCTATAGCTTTATAAATGAAAACGCAATTAAACAAAAAAGAATAAAAGAAATAAAAGAAACATGAAATAAAGGGACAAAACCCAATTAGTGAGTGGAAGTGTGCGCGGCTACCAATTCATCCGCATTAGGCAATTTTGTTTTGTTCTACGTGGAGCAGAGCATCTTAGCGCTGTAGGAACTAGGATATGTTTTAGATACTTTTATTCTTTATAGAAACAGTTTATTTTTAAAAAAAGAAAGAGCGGGTCTTTTTGAAATTCAGTTTTTAATATTAGTTTATTGGAATTGTGGATTGTTGATTATTGCTGAGCTATATTGACTGTAATTAAGTTTATTGTTTAATTGTGAAAGAAAGAAATAAAGAGTCTGTGTGTGTGTTGGAGTATTTTTCCTTCTTTTTTTTTCTGTTTTGTTTTATTGTTGTTGTTGGGTTTGGTTTAGATTTTGTCTTTGGATTTGATCTGGTTTTGAATAAGGATTGCTTTTTTGTTTATTTGATAAAGTAGGTGAAGACGAGTATTCGGTTTTCTGTTTATCAAGAATTTACTTTTTTTTTTTTTTTTTTTGCTTTTTGCTTTTTACTTTTTGGTTTTTGGTTTTCATCATTCTTTTTCGAAATTAAATATAAACGCTTATTAAGAAGAGTGGTGATTGGGAAAGTATTATAAACAATCATTATTTTTTAAGGCAATTGGCAAGAAGAAAAAAAAAGAGAAAAAAAAAAACAGATTTAATAATGATAATTAAAGATTCATCTATGGTAGCTTTTGGTAATAATGATAAAACAATAATTCTGGGTGTCTTGACAGCAATAGTGTCGTCTGCGTGTCAGTCAGTTGGTTTGATTTTACAAAGAAAATCACATTTGAAATATGAAAATGTGGAAACTGGTTATAAAGCACCTTATGAAAGATCTCTTTGGAGAATAGGTTTTTTGTTATTCATAATTGCAAATATTTTTGGATCTAGTATTCAAATCACAACGCTACCTTTAATTCTTCTTTCTCCATTACAATCAATTGGGTTGGTATTTAATACAGCCTTTAGTTGCATGATTTTAAATGAAGTATTTAATAGATTTGCATTGATAGGAACAATATTAATAAGTGTTGGTGCATTTTTAATAGCTCTCTTTGGAGCTTTACCAGAACCAGATTATGATTTAACAAAATTTCTAATTTTTTTAAAAAGAAAACAATTTATAACATGGTGTTTAATAGATTTAACCTACGTCTTATTATTATTAGCTTGGATAATATTGAGTAAACAAGTACTGGAAAATGGAAATAATAAAAATAAATATCATAAATTGGCCCGTGATGAAGAAGATGCAGAACAGCTTGATGATGAAGAAGATGATGATGTTGAAGACGATGAAAGCAGTATATTGAATGGTAATATCGAAGTGGTGAGTATTTCTACAAACGAAGATCAATATGAAAGATTCTTATTGAATAATAATATCAATCAACCAAATTATCATGATAATGAAAATTATTTTCTTTTACAAAAGAAACATTTTATAAATTTTATTAAACATAAGAAAAAACTGATTATAAATAAATTAAGGAAAACTTGTTTAAACATTTCTCCAGAAAATTCAAAACTAGTACGTGGAATTTTTTGTGGAATTATTAGTGGAACTTTATCAGCTCATTCATTGCTTTTGGCAAAATCAACAATAGAAGTATTATTAAATGCATTTTTATCATCTTCCAAGAAATTTAAAAATATGAATCAACCAATGGTTTGGATAATAATAATCACATTTTTAACGTTGTGCTTGTTACAATTATGGTTTTTAAATCGAGGACTTAAAATAATTAGTACATCTGTATTATATCCATTGGTTTTCTGTGTTTACAATATCACAAATATAATTAATGGATTGATTTTCTTTAACCAATGGGAGGTTATAACTTACTGGGAATTGTTCAATATTTGTCTTGGAAGTATATTAGTTTTCATAGGAGTATTTGCATTAAGTTGGAGATTTAATGATAAATGTGAGGTAAATGGTATTGTCGGTTATACTTCTGAAAATTCCATTGAGATTCCTTCCGATATGTTACATGATCAAAACCTTCATTCTAATTATTCTCATCATTACCGTAATAGTTCAGAATATAAGTCACATACAAATGAACTTTCAAATAAAGCTGAAAGATCAAGTTTAATATCTTCCACTTTTACTTCACCAAAATTTAGAAATTATTTCACTTTCACTCCTATAAGAGATACCAAAAATAGTTTGAGAATAACTCAACTGGACGATGATGAAACACATTATAATAATGATAATGGAGCAAGTGGAGCAGGTGGTGAACAAAGTTATGATGTGTCGACTCCTTTGGAAGCTGGAAATAATACCGAATATATTTCTTTTGGATCACCTAAAAGTTCTCCAATTATAAGGCACGTTGTTTCAGGGACTCGCCTTGCATCAACACCTCCCTTGACAGCAAATCCCGTATCACCTTCATCTAAAATTTTCAACCACAATAATATTAACAATAACAATAATACATCAACCCCAGTTTCCAGTACAAGAGGTGATAAGAGTGAAATTGATTTTGTTAACGAACTGCCTACTCCATCGAGGTTAACATTTGATTATAGTTCTAATACACCTACAAAATTAAGAGATGAGATTATTAGTACTCCAATAAGTGGTGGTTCACATAATTTTAATGAGAATTTAAATTTCTTGAATGGATTTCATGCTACTGAACTGGACCATCTGTTACCAATTTCTGTTAATGGAGGTGATTTATCAATTAATAATGTCCATAACAATAATACTATTAACAATGCTGATGGTAATGAAAATAATGTTAAAGGATATAATTCCGAAAATAGGACAAAAAGAAACCGATATGGTTCTATAGGAGATATTTTCAGTAATATAACAAATAGTAATAAAATCAGTGGAGGTAATAGAAGTTTTACTGCTAATGCCACTGTCGGAGACAGTAATGGTTCAAACAAGGATGATTTTACAAGAAGACACTCAAAGAGAATGTTATCATTTGAACAAAATGAGTTATTATCACAGTTGACAAAAATGGGATAAAAAATTTAATGGTTGATATAATACAATTTAGTTTTTTTTTTTTTTAATTTTTAGACTTTTAAAAAAAAATAAAAGATTAAAAAAAGAGTAATGTTTATTTTTGTATAAATGAAAAAAGGAAAACGAGTAAACCAAAAATTTTTTTTTCTTTCTTTTTTGATTACATTTCTATAAATCGCCACCTTCTTCTTCTATTGGAACAACGAATGCACCTGGCAAGAACAAAGCCTGTTCATTGATGTTACGATGTTGGTAACTTAATACACCTACACCACCAGCATCTAACATGAATTGTGGATTTTTATTCAAAGGTAATCCAATCCATCTTGCAGCAAGACATCTTAAGATATGACCATGAGCTACGATAAGGATATCACAAATTTCTTCATTTTCCAATGCTTTTTTTTGAATTTTAACAATTTCTTTAATAAATTCATCTAATCTTTGAGTAACTTTTGAATAATCTTCACCACCTTCACAACCATATTCCCAAATAGACCAATTATCACTATTTAAACCTCTTGAAGCTCTAGATTGTTTGATTTGCAGGGTTGTTAATCCTTCATAATTACCATAATCCCATTCTCTAATTCTTTCATCTATTGAAAATTTAATTTCATTTTTCACTTGTTCAGAAATTCCCAGAGTAAGTAATTGAGCTGTAGTTTTCGCTCTAAGTCTAGGCGAAGTGAAAATATATTTTATAGAAGAAGGTTTAATTAAATTCACATTAGAATCACCAATTAAAACTTCACCAGTCAGTGACATTTGTTTAACACCAAATGGAGTAAGAGGTAAATCTGTTACTGAAGTATATTGACCAGATTTCGACCATTCTGTTTGACTAAAAATTAAATATTAGTTTTCAAATCAATCAATTTCTTTCTATTATTCAATATATACAATTTCAAACTTACCCATGACGAACAAATATAACTCTTGGAACAGGTGCCTTTGTCATTTTCTCTTCTTTTATATAAAAATATATATTTATATTCTATATTTTATACTCTATATATTTATTAATATATATACAATTTGAAGCTTTAATAAATTTATGTCTAGTCTTCGTTCATTCTTTTAAAAACCTTAAACGTTGCTCTTTAGGTTCGTTCATAAAGGAAAAAAGAAAAGTTTCGCGACTACAAAAGACTTTGAAACTTGAAATACAAGAAAAATGCCAGTGGTTCCGAAAACCATAAAGAATACAGTTAATCCAACAGATTTATAAGTAGAAGCCAGTTTCCGAAAAATCTTGCTAATGGACAGTATTTTCAAAAAGTAGCAAACAGGGGAGGGAAAAGAAAAGGGAGACCAAAAAAAAATAACCTTATATATATATATATATATTTATATATTTACCTATTGATTTATTTATATGACTATTCATTCTTTGAATCATTGAATTATGGAGTGAAAAACTTGATATATATATGTTTAAACTTGATTATCTGGAGTGAAAAATGTATTTCCAAATAATATGTGGATATGCGAAAATCTGCAAAAATATGCATGCGAGGCATATAACGTCAACATTACGTGTGATGCTAAGAGCATAAATGTCAGAGGTAGTGCAGCAAGAAAAACTCCAAATCAGGAAAAAATTGATGACTAGATTAATCTCGGGCTTGTAGATGGATAAAGAGAAAAAACTAATTGAAAAATTACACCCATCTTCTCCCGAGTCAAGATGAAAAATGTTAATACAATTGTTTATGATTTCTCGGACTTTTTAAAATTTTTTTTTTTAGCTCGCTTTTTCGTTATTTCCTCTTTAGGAAACTTCTATTTTTCTTTCTTTTTAACTATTATTTTCACTGGTTTGAAGGATAAGATAGAATAAAAGAGATATAATTAACGATAATGACAGCTAATTGTAAATTGTAAATTGTAATCTCATTAGTATATGATACATGGTCTGTATAGCCTTAAGTAATTTTTTCTTTTTTTCTTTTTTCTTTTTTGCTTTTTTCCCTTAGTAAAGAATTTTATTACTATCCTATTGGGCGAGCATTTTTATTTTATATTCTTTGCTTGACTTGTCCTTTCGTTCGTCATCTTCTGTACATAAATAATATTATTTAACTAGAATAGCGTACAGAAAAATATAAACTCACACAGACACACAGACTTTTCTTTGATGAGTCAGATTTAAAGAAAGATAGATAAATAAATAAAAAAAATTTTTATTCTTTTTTTTATTTTTATTTTCTTTTTTTTAGCTTCCGTTAACCGATAATATACTTTCTCTTTATAAGAATGAATATAAATAATTGGTAAATAAATGATTTACAATTTGAGTTAATGTTATTAATGTTTGAACATTTTTAACATCTCCAAGCCAGAAGATGACTTCAACACAACACCCAAAATATACTTTATCGAAACAATCAAGTCTTGACGAATTTTTAAATGAAAATAAAAAATTTGCAGATGATTTAAAAGAACAGCATCCAGATATTGTTGCTGCTACTGCAAAAAAGCAAACTCCACATACTTTATGGGTTGGTTGCTCTGATTCTAGATATTCTGAAAAATGTTTAAATGTATTACCTGGTGAAGTTTTCACTTTAAGAAATATTGCTAATGTTATTGCTTCACATGATATTTCTTCAGCAGGAGCTATTCAATTTGCAATTGAAGCTCTTAATGTTAAAAAAATTGTTGTTTGTGGTCATACAGATTGTGGTGGTATTTGGGCTTCTTTAGGTAAAAATAAAATTGGGGGTGTATTAGATCAATGGTTATATCCAGTTAGACAACTTAGAGCTCAAAATTTAGAAGAATTAGAAAAAATTGAAGATCCTGATTTAAAATGTCGTAAATTATCTGAATTAAACGTTATTAATTCTGTCCATATGTTAAAAAGACATCCAAGTGCTGTTAATGCATTGAAAAAGGGTGAAATAGAAGTTTACGGATTAATGTATGATGTTAGTAGTGGACTCTTGGAAGAAATTAAAATTCCTGAAGATACATACCATAGCGTTTTCAATGTTGAAGGCTGAAAAGAAAAAAAGAAAAAGAAAAAAAAAAAAAACTATTATTATATAGAGACCTGGCATTTCTTTGATAGAGAGCGTGTAGTGGTAGTACATATACACACATTCATTCATTTATTCATTCATACATACAATATTTATTCATATAGCTATTAATTATAAAATATATTTAAGACAAAAGAGAGAAACGTAACTTTACCAAAAAAAAAAACTAAAAAAAACTACTAATTTATTATATATTATTCTTATCCTTGTTATTTTCTTGATCTAAGGTTCTTGTTCTTTGACTTGGATTCAGTTTTAACTTCTTCAGTCTCAGCTTCAACTTTTGGTTCAACATTTAAAGTGATTCCCCAGATTTGTTTTTTAACACCGAAAAAATATCCAGCAACTCTACCATCTTCTAAATCGTTGCTTTCAATTAATTTCCAACCTAAATTTTTTAACATTTTTTGTAAAGTTGTTTCAAATGAAAATATTTCAAAATAAATCTTTAAAGATTTTCCATTTATAACACCATGATTATGATGATTTAAATATAATTCTCTAGCCCTAGAGTAAGCCCAATTAATCAAATCTTCTTGTAAACCAGCATCTGCATAAACTCTACGAATACTTAAACCTTTAATACTAACCACATATTGTTCATCATTTGAATGTTCTAAATCTGGTTGTAATGCAATAACACCTATAGGTTTTTCTCTATAAACAATTAATTGTGTATTTTTACCTTCTTCTAAATTTTGAAGATATTCTTCTAATTCTTGCTTTTTCAATTGTTTTTTGGTTTTTTTAAATTCTTCAACATTATCAGCAAGTGCAGCAAATTTCATTAAATCAACACCAAAAAATTCTTTAGAATTTGTTAAAACATCATCAGCATGTTTTTTCAAAAAATAAGAAAACATACTACCAGCTGTAAAACAAAAAACAGTAGCTGATATAAAGAAAAACCCCACATAAACAAGTTCATATATAAATGAACTATTATGGATTAATGCTCCAAAAGATTGATATTGAATATAGTCATTTAATTGAATATACGAATAGATCGAAACAGTAGATAAAATAATTGTCCACATCTTTAAAGACCAAAAAATTGATTTATTTAAATCTGATTGTAAAGTTCTTCTATAATCAATCAATAAGTTTAAAGCCGCTTGTGATAAAGATGGAGTTAATTTGGAAGCATAAATCCTTGGAGTCACAGTATGATCAATCGGATCAACTAACGACTCATCTTTTTGGATTGCCATGTTGACTCAACAAGATTATATATATATATATATATATTTATCTATATAAATATATATTAAAATAAAATTTATTGGAAATAAAATTATAGATTTGTTAATAGAAATTTTAAATCTTTTTTATATATACTTTAACTAGATTATATAATAATGTCCTGAAAAATTTAGAAATTTTTTTTTTTTCTTTTTTTTCTTTTTTTTTGCAAAAAAAACGTGGGTTAAAACTTAAGCGAATTTGAACGGTATTAAAGAAAAAAATTTTTTTTTTTATCTTAAATCGGTTTCTTTCTATACAATTGTTGCCAAAGAAAGAAAAAAAAAATTAAAAAACACAAAAAAAAAAAAAAACGATAGCATATGATTTTTGCAATATGTGCAATTTTTCAATTTTTCATTTTTTTTATATTTCATTATTTGCTTATATCACTAATGCTCCACCACCTCTTTTGTAATAATTTTTGTTTCTTAGCCTTCTTTTTTCTAATTGTGCTCTAACTATAATACTTATGATATATAATACAATTAGGCATAAAATTATTAAAAAGAAAGTTTTAATCAAATGCCAAACCCATCCAAAGAAATTACCGTGTCTACCATATTTTTTTTCATTTTCTAGAGCTATTTTTTTTTTCAATCTTTGTTCCAGTTTTTTCAATCTTATTAAACTTCTTCTTTTTTATTTTTATTTCTATTTCTACGACGACGGCTACGTCTATTACGACTTATAGTGGATTGATCATCTTCTTCTTGTTCTTCTGTATCATCCTCATCCTCTATATTATTATCATCACTATCAGTTTTTCCTTGAATTTGACCATTTGTTTCTTCTTCTTTCCCATATAATTTTTCTAAATTACTACCAATTTGCTCTAAAGATTTAATAGTATTCATATTTTCATCAAATAAACCATATGTTGCAATATTGAAAATATCAACATTATGTGAAAGTTCTCCAGTTTGAGCACTTAAACCAATATAAGGATTTTCAGGTAATATTATTGAATCATGAATGGTAAAACAATTTTTCCAACTACCAGTATTTCTAATATCAAAATCAACAGATAAATATCCAGTTTCTCTAATATATATTAATCTTAATTTGGATAATCCACCTCTAGCATTATAAAGACCATCAACAGAACATCCAGCCAACTCTGTATCTGCCCCATCATTATCTCTATTATAAAAAATTTTACCATCATTTACTTGTAATGAAACATATGGGAAAGCTCTTGATCTTGTACTCTTATCATTACTATTACGGTAAGAATCAATGAAAAGCCCCAATCCTTTGAAAAAATTAGAGGCTCCGAAAACTTCACCATCTAAATTTAATGGATTCTCAGTTAACCATAAAGCTAAACCATCTCCGTAAAGTCCATTTCTAACAGCTTTACCATTCATTGAAAATTCTAATTCCAATTCAAAAGATGAAGTTTGTGATTTTGAAATTGGATTTTTACTGAAAATAGAACCTATTTGATTAGGTTTATCAGAAACCAAGCGAATTTTATCTTGATTTATTAATACTTGACCCTTATTTACAAAATTAATTAATTCTAAAGTATTTGGATGCATAAATGGTTTTACTAAATTGATATTAGATAATTCCACTCTTTTAATCTCAAACTCATTTTGATCTGAATAAGTATCCCCTTTCAAAATCTCATTTAATTCTTCATTAGAATATGAATCTTTTAAAGATGATGATGATGAAGAAGATAATAATGAATCAGATGATGACCTAAAAAACAAAAAATATACAACAAAAACCCCAAATACCCCTAAAGCAACCTGTAACCTTCTAGATTTTTGAACCGTCTTTTCAGAAAACATCTTGATGATCCTAACCGGTTCCTCCAAAAATCATCAAAAATATCATTTAAAACTTTCCCACCATGAATAATTTAAAAAAAAATTAATAAAAAAAAAAAAATGCTTTGCAATTTTTCGAAACAGAAAATTCGCGAACAATTTTTGAAGTCGGAAAAAAAGAAAAAAAAGAAAAAAAAGAAAAAGAAAAATCTGCCATTTAAAATTAATAATGTGTCGGGTCAATAATCTGTGTTTAGATAAGGGAAATCTATTAAAGATATGTAAATGTAGTAGTAGTAGTAGTAGTTTTACTATTACCTATTACTGTTACTATTACAAATATATAACTAATAAAAGTTCTCTTTTATGAGATGAATCAATAAATTATTAATAGATTAATTAGTTGCAAATACAGCGGTAGTTTAATAAAAGAAGCTGGTTCTTTTTTTATTTTTTTTTTATTTTTTATTTTTTTATTTTTATTTTTTGTTTGTTTGTTTGTTTGATGTGTATTTTTCCTTTTTAGTGTTAATTTCCCTTATATACATGCATGTACTGATAGCAGATATTATTTCATATAAATTCATTTGAGTTTTCTTTCCATTATATATTTGGGTGCTAAATAAATTAGTTTTGGGATAGAGAGATGAAGGTGATAAGTTTATGTGATGGTTTATGTAAGCTTATTGTGATAGCGTGGTTGTTGGTACTTGTCGATTGTCAATTACCAATACCGATACAATTAACTACTGTTAAAGATTTTGTATTATTTGGAAAGGATGATGATGATAATTTTTTTTTAAAAATATTGAAAAATGGGGTTTCAAAAAAAAATTATAAATTTTTGGAAGATGATGATGCATTTGAAGAATGGATTGAAAAAGAAAAAAATTATTGTTTTCAAGGTATATTAAATAATATTGGTGGTATGGGTAAATTTAATCTGAGTAATGGTGTCTTGGAAGGAGTTGTTATTGCTTCTCCTTCTCGTTCGGATCCTGATTATTTTTATCAATGGGTTAGAGATGCTGCTTTAGCAGTGAATTCTTTGGTTGAATATTTGGATGATAATGGAATTGATAATGATGATTATAAATTATCTAGTATAATTGAATCATATGTTGAAAATTCATATAATTTACAAAGAATAACAAATCCTTCTGGTGGATTTGAAGATTTAAGTGGATTAGGTGAACCAAAATTTTTAACAAATAATACTCCATTTTCAGAAAATTGGGGGAGACCTCAAAATGATGGTCCTGCTTTAAGAATTTTAACAATTTCAAATTTTTTAAAAATATTAAATAAATATAATTCGAAATTAACTCGATTTCCAAATGAAAAATATATTTATGAAAATATTTTGAAAAATGATTTAAAATTTATTTTATTAAATTGGAATGAAGATAGTTTTGATTTATGGGAAGAAATTTATTCAAAACATTTATTTACAAGTTTAACACAATTAAAAGCACTTCAAATTGGTTTAAAATTAGCTAATTTTTTCAATGATCAAGATTTTTATAATGAATTATCAATAGGTTTCACCCAATTAAAAGCTTTTCTTCAAGCTGGTGGATTTGAATCATCAGCAGCTCCATATTTAATTGAAACTCCTTCTTTATTTTTCAAAAATGCTAGAAAAGGATTGGATATTGCAACCATATTAGCATCATTAAGATCTCATGATATCACCTCCATAGAAGATGTATCAGATATACCATACGATATAAGTGATCCATATCTTTTAAATACTTTTACTGCATTGGTCAATGACATGAAGTATAGATATCCAATAAATCATCAACGAATAAAATTTGGAACAATTGGTTTTGGATTAGGTAGATACCCTGAAGATGTCTATAATGGAGTCGGTTATGGTGAGGGAAATCCATGGTTCTTAGCAACTGCAACTGCAGCAGAATTCTTATATAAATTGATTTTCCAACTACATTATGAAAAAAAAATTTAATCATCTCAAACAATAATTTTATAATACCTTTTAATTCACCACAATTTAGAGATTTTTCATCATCAGTAGTGAAATATGCAGATTCATTTCTAGACGTTGTCAGAGAACATGTTGACGGCCAAGGTAGTATGAGTGAACAATTCAACAAATATACAGGATATATGGAAGGTGCAGATGATCTAACTTGGAGTTATGGTGCAACTTGGGGTTCAATTAGATGGAGAAATAAAGTATTAGACATAATGAACACAACAGGGGCGATGGCAACCTAACATTTTTGGGGTTTTTTGGGGTTTTTTTGTTTTTTTTTGGGGCGTTTTTAAATTTTTTGGTTCTTCCGTTTAGCGAAGAGACTTTAAAAAAAAATGAAAAAAATAAAAAAAAAAAAAAAAAAAAAAAAAAAGTGAAAAAAAGTGAAAAATTCGGTTCCGAAAAAGTGTTTAAAAACTATGGAAAAAATCAACTTTTCTCACATATAATATATATATATATAAAATTGTATACCCATTAATACTTTGCTACATTAAAGTTATAACACTTCAATTAGTATTAGTATAGAGATATATATATATATATATATATATAATATATTCTTAAGTAATTAATTGTACAATTAGCAATTAAAGATGTTCTCAAGTATTGCCAAGAGAGTAAGTTAAACGGGGAAGAAATTGTAAATATATATATATATATATATATATATATTATGTTTAATCAGAGCAATAATTTTTAGATAATTTTTTACTAACTAAATTTTTTTTTTTTGGAAAATTTATAGAATTTAACTCAGTCTTTGAAAACAAGATCCTTTGCATCAGTTGCTTCAACTGATCTGGGTTTACCAAAGAAGTATGGGGGTAAGTACACTGTTACTTTAATTCCAGGTGATGGTGTTGGTAAAGAAATTACAAGTTCTGTTCAAGAAATTTTCAAAAATGTTGGTGTACCAGTTGAATTTGAAAAAATTGATGTTAGTGGTTTACCATCAGATGGTAAGAAAGCTGATCAAATTACTGAAGCTGTTGAATCGTTAAAGAGAAACAAAATTGGTTTAAAAGGTATACTTTATACTCCAAATGATGCAATTAACAAATCTTTAAATGTTGCTTTAAGAAAAGAATTGGATATTTTTGCTTCATTAGTTTTGATTAAAAATATTCCAGGTGTTGACACCAAATTGAAAGATATTGATTTTGTACTTGTTAGAGAAAACACTGAGGGTGAATATTCTGGTTTAGAACATCAATCTGTTCCAGGTGTTGTTGAATCTTTAAAGATTGTTACAAAATACAAGACTGAAAGAATTGCAAGATTTGCATTTGATTTTGCTTTAAAAAATGATAGAAAATTAGTTACAGCAATCCACAAGGCCAACATTATGAAACTTGCTGATGGTCTTTTTAGACAAACAGTTAAAGACATAGGTGCTTCTGAGTACCCACAAATTGAAGTTAAAGATATGATTGTTGATAACTCATCTATGCAAGCTGTTTCATGGCCACAACAATTTGATATCATGGTTACTCCAAACTTGTACGGTTCCATCTTATCAAACATTGGTGCTGCTTTAGTTGGTGGTCCAGGTTTAGTTCCAGGTGCAAACTTTGGTAGAGAACATGCTGTTTTCGAACCAGGTTGTAGACACGTTGGTTTAGATATCAAGGACAAAAACGTTGCTAACCCAACTGCAATGATCTTATCTTCAACCATGATGTTGAGACATTTAGGCTTAAACAGCTACGCAGATGTTATTTCTCAAGCAACTTATGATGTATTAAAAGAAGGTAAGATCAGAACCCCAGATATCGGTGGTAACTCAACTACAACAGAGTTCACCAAAGCTATCTTAAGTAAATTATAAGTGTGTTGATGTATTTTTTTTTTTTTTTTAATTTTTT
>KV454014.1:860213-897605 GCA_001661245.1 Pachysolen tannophilus NRRL Y-2460
AAAACTAGATATATATATATATATATATATATATATATATATTGTTTTCTTAATTTGAGAAATTCATTGGAATCAATTTGATTTAATTTAATTTACTAGACAGGAAAAGATATGGGACAAATACTTTCTAAACCAAAGGTGGATAAATCGCCTGAAAAAGGTGGTGATTCCTTTGTTAGTTATGGTTTAACATGTATGCAAGGTTGGAGAATTAGTATGGAAGATTCTCATGCAACGATTTTATCATTGGAAAAATTTGGTCAAAATTTTCAAAAAGAGGATGATGAGGATAATAAGAATAAGAATAAGAATAATAATAATAATAATAATATAGGAAAAGATGAGGGTGATATTAAAAATCAAGTTTCATTTTTTGGTGTTTATGATGGACATGGTGGTGAAAAAGTTGCTTTATTTACTGGTGAGAATTTACATAAAATTATTCAAAATACAGATGCATTTAAACAATGTGATTATCCTAAAGCTTTAAAAGATGGGTTTTTAAATTGTGATGTTGCAATTTTAGAAGATGAAAATATGAAACATGATGAAAGTGGTTGTGCACTGACAACATGTATAATTACTAAAGAAAAAATTTATTGTGCCAATGCAGGTGATTCAAGAACAATAATGTCAGTAGATGGTTCTCTGAAAGCATTATCATATGATCATAAACCTTCAAATGAAGGTGAAAAGGCAAGAATATGTGCTGCTGGTGGATTTGTTGATATTGGAAGAGTAAATGGTAATTTAGCACTTTCTAGAGGAATTGGTGATTTTGAATTTAAAAAATCAGTTAATTTACCACCAGAAGAACAAATTGTTACTGCTGATCCAGATATTATTGAACATATTAGTAATCCATTAACTGATGAATTCATTGTATTAGCATGTGATGGTATTTGGGATTGTTTAAGTTCTCAACAAGTAATTGATGTTGTTAGAAGAGGTATTACCGATAGGAAACCTTTAGAAGAAATTGGAAATATAATAATGGACATTTGTTTGGCTCCATCATCTGCAGGATCAGGTATTGGTTGTGATAATATGTCTGTCTGTATAGTTGCTCTATTACATGGTAAAACTTTACAAGAATGGTACGATTATGTAATCAACAAGATTGAAAATGAAAAAATTGGAAAAATTTCAATAGATTATGATGATTTATCAAAAGAATTATATGGTTTAACAATAGAAGAAAAATTAGCAAATGCTTTTTCAAATTCTAATGGTAATGATCTTGGTGATAGTTTATTACAAAATAGTCTTCACACTGAAGAAAATAATTCCCCATCTTCTGGAATAACCCCTGCATTGTCATTAGAACAATTATTACAAAGTGCTAATGGTGGTATTAAAGCTGAAAACGGTGTCATATACTTGGATACAGCCTCTGCAAGTGGTCTCTTGGCTTCATTGGGTGTTCATCATGGTTATTCAGATGATGACGATGATGATGTTGAAGGTGGAGATTCTCACCATGAAGACGTTCTTGAAGATGATTCAAAAATTGAAGAAGTTTCTGATTAACTATAGAAAAACTTTCTTCTCTACAACATCAACAACAACATACTAAAGAAAAAAAAAAAGAAAAAAAAGAAGGAAAAAAAAACTTATAAAAATTACATTTAAAAATCTTTTTTTTTTTTAATTTTTTTAATTTTTTTAATTTTTACCGTCATAAATAATGGGATTAGATTCGACTTTAAAAAAAAAAAGAAAAAAATGAAAAAAGAGTTATGGGAATTTTTAATAAAAAATTTTATATTTTTTAATTTTTAAACTAAGCTATTCTATTAGCTTTTTGTCTTCAAATGATTTGTTTTGTTTGTCGTTGTGTTGTTTTGTTTTGTTTGTTAATTTGTGTTTTTTTTTTTTTCTATTTTATTTTTATTCTTATTTTTTTTTATATTTTAGTCTTACGAAAATGATTTCTTTTCTTTTGGAAAACACCCATTTAAAAACACTTTTATTTTCACTTAACTAATGTGTTGATTCCTTTTAGTATTTATTCTATTTGTCATGTGTCAAATGAAAAGAGTTTTATTTTTATTTTTTTTTTTTTGAATTGTGTTCTTTTTATATATAATTACTATTCCATTATATATATATTAATTTTTTTTGAACTTGTATTTTTATACAGAGAGATACATACATATATATAAAATGAAATTTTTTTAAAAAAAAACGAAGAAAATGAAAAAGAAATTGGCGTGAATGATAAACTCAGTTTTATTTATTTTCAATCA
Source organism: Pachysolen tannophilus NRRL Y-2460 (assembly GCA_001661245.1). NCBI lineage: Eukaryota > Fungi > Ascomycota > Pichiomycetes > Alaninales > Pachysolenaceae > Pachysolen > Pachysolen tannophilus. The sequence goes on from KV454014.1 coordinate 862,463, forward strand.
CTTGGTCCTGTTCCAGCTTCTGTTCTAGCATCTGTTCCAGTTCAATTTCAGTTTCAATCTCAAACAATTCACAACTATTTTTCCAACAAATTTCTGCTATTTCTTCTGGATTTTTTTCTAATAGTTTACTAACAACCTCTGCAACAAATCCAATTAAACATGGTTCGTTTCTTGACTTGATCATTGGTTTTGAACGAATATCAATAAGTTCATTTCCATTTTCATGTGCTTCTTGCATCAAGTTCAGTATAAATTTATCATACTTGTCTCGTTTTATTACTGGGATTTTTAAAAAAGGACATCCCGGAATTTTTTCTATTTTCTTTAAACCTATATCCAGAGGATAAAATTTATTTGGATACTCTGTAATTAAACCATAACATGCATGTGATTTTCTAATTTCGCACCATGGTGCATCTGTTTCTATCAATAATCTATTCAATGGAATCTTGGGTATATTTGCCAAGTTTTCCTCTGTTTTCAAAGAACAACCATTTATACCAATATAAAAATCCAATTCCAAAAGTTTGGTCAATTCTTCAACTGTACCTGTAAATGAATGTACAACACCTTTCTTGGTTAATTTTTTACCATCCAGTCTTGTTCCATGGTAAAAAGGTGTTATTATCTCTAAAAAATCATCACATGCATTTCTCATATGTAAAAAAAGTGGTAATTCTAATTCACTTGCAACAATTAATTGTTTCTCAAAAAATTCTTTTTGTAATGATTTTGGAGCATAATTTAATCTATCATAATCTAAACCAATTTCTCCAAAAGCTTTAACAATATTTTTCAATTTCCCCTCTTGAGCCAATTTTTTTAAACGATTGAGTACCATTTCAGAACTTCCTCCCAGTGTTTCAAATTCTGTTACTGAACATGGATGAACCCCTACAGTAGAATAAAGAAATCTATGATAATTTGGATCACTTGCAATATTTAGTGCCAGTCTAGACTCAGAAAGTGACGAACCAGTAATTAAAATCTTACTAACATTGACTAGCCTTGCACGTTCCAAAACATCTTCCAAATCACTTGAATGATAATTCTTATCATTATATTCACCATGAAACATTCGATCCGTCAAATTGACAGCTTAAAAAAAAATTCAAAAACGAACAAATTAGATGTTAGTCAACATGATTAACAAAAAACCAAAAAATAATACAAAAATAATTGATTTTTTGAAAAGAAAACTTACCAATATCGAAATACTTTGGTTGTTTTGAAACTTTCACTTGCGCCATCTTAGATGTTGACAAACTGAAGACCTTCTTCATTTAACTAACCTCAAACCTCGTAGAAGTATTAATTAAACTAACTATCTTTTAAACCATCATCATCATCAACATCATTATGTCTGAAAAATAGCCCCAATAAACAGTACATGAAAGAGGTCGTGAGATTCTGTTTTCATAAGAAGCTCAAGACAATTGCAAAAGACGATGAAGAAGATGGTGTTGGTTACAACCAGTGGTGTGTATCATTATTGACTGTGAATGGATAAGCTGAGTAAGACTTGTTGTTCTCTGTTTTTCTCTTTTTTGGCTTTTTTTCATTACGGTTAAGAGGTTTAAGGTTATAAATGTGTGAGACATTACAGTTTGTAGAATAATAGTAACATAACATTACAGTATTAAAATTAAAAAGTAAATTTGTAAAAATCAGTAAATTTCTGGGAGCTGGTTTCCTGTGAAATTAAAAGATTAGTTTAAGGATAAGCCTAAAGCTTCACGCTGTGACTTTGAATTTGGATCAAATATTGGTAACTCAGCCAAAGACGTGACTCTGGTACCATGTCTTGGTTCATCATTTTCATAATCCCAAACAGCACAGTGTTGAGAGACTCTGTTGTCCCAAAGAGCAGAAGTTCCTAATCCAGATTTTGATTTCCAATTGAATCTAACTTGGATATCCAAATTTTTCTCATATACGTCAAATAAATATTCCAAGATCAATTTTGATTCTGCTGGTTCTAAACCAACAATCGATTTGGTCATTTGACGGTTTACATATAAAGATTTCCAACCTGTAACAGGATGAGTTCTAACAAGTGGGTGAACTCTTTCAATTGATTTTTTACCACCAAAAGGATCATCACGATCCAAATATTGATGAATTGAAACATAAACTGCTTCTTTGCCATCAAGGAATTGTTGTAATGCAGAAGATAATTTATCATATGCAGCATAACCAGATGACCATAATGTATCTCCTCCAACTTCTGGGATAGTATCATTGTGTAAATGAGTTATACCAGCTGGTTGAAATTCGTGAGATAGATCCGAGTGCCAAACACCTGTAGCTGTTCTTGATTGTTTAAATCTATACTTGACACCATTTTGAATCATATAATCTGGCCAAATAACAGTAGTACCAGCTAAACCAGGAACTCTAGGTTGTTGAGCATGAACTTCAACATTACCAAAATAATGACCCAATTCAACTTGTCTTTGAGGTGATAAATCTTGATCTCTAAAGAAAACAACAATTCTTTCAGCAATTAATAATGCTAACTCATCCAATTGCTTTTCATTTAAAGACAGTAATTGAACACCAACCAATTCAGTTCCAAGATGTTTGCTTAAATGTTTGACTTCTTTGACAGCACTAAATAATGCCTTCTTCTCAGGGTCGGCAAATTTACCTCTATCAACAAATGGAACTTCTGAATCTCTAATCTTGGTAGCATCTTGAACATAAATTGGAATATCAGAATCATTTGGAATTTCTGGATAACCTCTTGATATATCTATACCATATTTTTCCATTCTCTTCTTGGCCAGAGCGGGAAGTGGTACACGGTTATCCTTAAGTTTTTGCACCTTCAAAGAATGAAGTTGATTTACTACATCATCAATAGAAGGTTCTGGAGCAACCAACTTAACAGGTTGATTTTTAGTCTTAGTTTCAATCGAGTGAATTGTAACCATAATCCATATTTCTTGAATCAATGAAAAATTCCTGGAATGAAAAAAATTCCTAGACAAAAACTGAAAAGAAGAGAGAAAACTCTCAGCTATTAATACCACCATCCATCGGCAAAAGCTAATGTCGTTTTTTTAATGAATTAAGGTAGAATTGAACTTAATTAAAGATAATAAAAAAAGCCACACTTTTTAAAGAGTTTTGAAAAAAAAGGCCATTCAAAAGTACTAAGAAATGAATATTTTATAATGATTTATAAAACACCTAGTTGTCGTCGTTGTCTTTGTTGTCCATCACCTCAAAAACTTATTTCAAGTGTACCCTTATATCTCTGATCTCTGAAATCATCTAACTATCTTAATATAGTATTCAATATACTCCAGTGATTGCATTCATTCTGATTGTAGTTTTCTCTTTTTTTTTTTATTTTTTGAAGTTTAGTATAATTGTAAGATCCACAGTTTTTTTTTTTTCAACCCACCTTAAAAGAGGTGTTTTTGGGTCGATAGTTTCTTAGGTGAGATGAGCTTCAAGATCAGATCAATTTACCGAGACTACAAAGCAAATGTGGAAACTCTTTTATTTCAAAATTCTAAACTATTGAACTCACTAGCAATCTCATTCACGATATTTTTCTTAACTCCAAGAGGATTACTTTTATCGTTGTCAGTATTGTTCAATTTCTTTTTCAAGAAATTGGCCATGTTTGAGATAATCATCTGTGATATTCCATCGTTTTGCCACCACTTTAATAGTGAATCATAAATATTGAATCTAAAATTGGTTAGAATAGAGGAAATAATTAGGATAACCAATACAAGTATTATCAAGAGTTTTGAATAATTTTCAAAAATGGATTGAATACTTATAAACATGTCCTTTGCCATTCTTTGTAACTTTGTCTTGATTCTATAATGATCTATTGGTGTTATCTCTTTCAGACTTGAATTTAGATCAAACCTATCTATTTTCTGATCCAATGAATTAAGTTTTTTCTTGTATGATTTTTTCAATAATTCAATTTCTTTCAGATTGTAAATTTTCAAGTCTGAAATATGATTATTCAACTCCACCAACACTTTTTCTAAATCTTTAATTCTTTTATCCTTTTCTATTAATTCCTGTTTTAAATGAGTAATTTGTTCTTCATCTTGTTCCGTTGAATTTTTATTAAAATTTTTTTTCAATGCTGACTTTAATACTTTACCGTTTGGAGTCTTAACAACTCCATTAGTAGTTGCAGAACTATCTAAAGGAGGTTTAAAAATATTTTTAGTAATTGTACAATCCTCTTCTTCTTCAGTGGTTGAATTATTAGAAACGGGGGTTTTAATTTTTGAAGTTAAATTTGTAAAATCTAATTTTCCAGCAACATCACTATTATCAAGCTTGTTATCGTTATAAATAGGTATCACTTTAGGAGTTTTTTTATGAGGCGAATATATAATTTGACAATTATCATCTGTTTCTTCAACGTTTCCCAGTTCATTCATTGTAGTATTAGTAGTAGTAGTAGTAGTAGTAGTAGTAATAGCTGGGGTTGTAGGTGTCGTCGGTATATTGTTCTCATTTTCCTTATTTTTCAATTCATCTTTCCTTATCTCAAATTCACTAACAAGGTCAACAATATGTTTATGAATCAACTTAAAATGGAAATAATCCACATCTTTCTTGTAAATTTTAAAATTTGGCTTCAACTTGGTAAATTGTTTAAAAGCATCTAATTTTTTATCATCCTCATCATCTAATAAACTGTACAATTTTTGATAAAATTCATAAATTTGAACTCCCTTTATAAAACCTTCATCTCCATTTTTATCCAAGCTGTCCCAAGCTTTCCCAATCAACTCAATAGAGATATCACTAGCTGACATTATTCAATTTATTATTCAAATTAAATATTTAATAGCATTTTATTAACCAAGTAGTGTGTGCATTTCAATTTGTATATTCAATATCTATAATATATAAATTATATGATGATGAGCAAACTTGATTGATCTTCCTTTATCTAGTGAAATTGGATTGATGTGCTATAATTGAAGTGGATAATGGGCTGGTTTGGTAATAGCGAGGCCGGTGATGGTTCATTAAGTATAAAAACTGATAATGACAATGTCAATAATAATGGCAATAATTCATCATCAGCTACAAATGTATCCAACAAAGGTGATATAAATGAAGTTTCAGAATTTATTAATCAAGAGCCTAGAGCTGTTTATATAATTGATGGAGACAGAGATGCTCCTCATAGTATCATTTGCAGAGATAAAGCTTCTGGAGGAGGCCAAACATGTATCAAATTACAATACAATTGTATTGAATTATTTAAAGCAATGCAAAAATTCAATTATTTCTGTGCATTACCGTCTAATAAAGTCGATGCTACTTATTTTGAGTGTAGAAAGATCTCATAGACAAAGAAATTAAGTGTGATGGGCTTCTTAATTAGTTTAAAAGTCTTTTCAATTATACCAACCAATTTTTTTTTTTTTTTACTTTTATTTTATTTAATTGCTAAAAAACAATATATATATTTTATAGGCTACAAAAAAAATTCAATTAGGGGATTCTAATGAGCATAGTAGGAATGAAATATAGAAACTAGTTTATTCTCAAGTATTTTCACTTGTGCTTGAAATCAATTGGTTTTTATTTAAAGAAAAAAATAGATAAAACTTTTCAATATGCAAAGGAAATTTTCTTTAATTTCCCAATTTTTCTAATTTACTTTTTAAATTTTGAACACTTTATGGGTATAATAAATGGTTCAAGAGGTGATCATATTCATATTGACATTACCGATATTGTATTTGATAATGTCCCGGTTATTAAGCAGTATAATTTCTTCAAGAAGTAATGGTCTTTCAAGTAAGATAATAACTCAAAATGATAAACAACCTTTTTTATTAATATGTTCTATAGGAAATCCTGAACAACATTATAAAGGAACAAGACATTCAGTAGGACATTTAATTTTAAAAGAAATTATTAATAGACAAAATTTTAATCAAATATTGAAAATTGGAAATAAAAATTATTATAGTAATGAAAATAGGCCAAATTTATTATTTTATGAATCAACAAGTTTAATGAACATTAGTGGGAAAAATGTTAAAGATGCATTTTATAATATCTTAAATAATTCAAAATTTATTAATTATAATCCAATCTTGATTGTTTTACATGATGAGTTAGATTTAAAATTAGGTAAAATCAAAGTAAAGAAACAAATGTCTTCTCATAGAGGTCATAATGGGTTAAAATCTATTAATAATAATATTGGAGGTGGATTTAATTCTATATCAATTGGTATAGATCGACCACAATCAAGAAATAGTAATGAAGTTGCAAATTATGTATTATCCAAGATTCCAAATAACGAATTAAAAATTTTAACCGATGAAGTTGTTCCAAAAGTTGAAACCATAATTGAAGAAATGTTGAATGGGAAATATATTTATGAAGTAAATGAAACTAATACAAGGAAACATAAAAATTAGATTATATATATATATATATATTTATGACCCATAAAGTCATTATAATTAGTACCCTTATTTCTAAAAGTAGTTACTACGATTTATAACTCAGTTTCAATAGAACCGAACCTATTTTACTCTCTTCAAGACAATTTTTTACTCCATCCAAGAATACTTGAACAGACCCTTACTTACTTACTTACTTAATTACTTACTTATTTTCCTTTTAAACCGTTTACCATCTTACCATCTCCTTACATTTCCTCCGCCTTCTCCTTCCATTTCTCTACCACTTTTACCTGGAGATCATCTTGCGGCTCTTTCTTTTACACAATCCCGCCGAAAGCCACACAAAAATGCAGGAAGAAAAGAAAAAAAAAAGAAAGAAAAAAAAAACAGGCGACGACATCCAGTTCACCAGCAGATCCACTTTAATACCGGTAATAGTTAATCAATAATACCTGAAAAATAATATATAAAAGTTTTGGTATTAAAGAAGAAGATATTTCCAAGATTGATGTTATAGTTTTGGTTTTTTTTTCAAAGAACAAGGAACTGAAATAGAAAGAGTGAAGGATGTCGACTTTTAAAAAAGTGCAGCCTGTGGCTAAGAATATCTTAGAATTGATTGGTAATACACCAATGGTTAGGTTGAATAAGATTCCAAAACAGTTTAATTTGAAGCCAAAGATTTTTGCTAAAGTGGAATTATTTAATGCTGGAGGTTCTATAAAAGATCGTATTGCATTAAGAATGGTAGAAGAAGCAGAAAGAAAGAAATTAATTTTTCCTGGTAAATCCACTTTAATTGAGCCAACTTCTGGTAATACAGGTATAGGATTAGCTTTAGTTGGTGCTGTGAAAAATTATAGAACTATTATAACTTTACCAGAAAAAATGTCCAATGAAAAAGTTGCAGTATTAAAAGCATTAGGTGCTGAAATTATAAGAACTCCAACTGAAGCTGCTTGGGATTCACCAGAATCTCATATTGGTGTTGCCAAAAAATTAGAAAAAGAAATTCCAAATTCTATTATTTTAGATCAATATGGTAATGTTGATAATCCTTTAGCTCATTATTATGGTACAGGTGCAGAGATTTGGGAACAAACAGAAGGTAAAGTTAAAGTTGTTGTTGCTGGTGCAGGTACAGGTGGTACGATAACAGGTATTTCTAAATTTTTAAAAGAGAAAAATCCTAATATTAAAATTATAGGTGCAGATCCTATTGGTTCTATCTTGGCTCAACCTGAATCATTAAATAAAACTGATATAACTCAATATAAAGTTGAAGGTATTGGTTATGATTTTATTCCTGATGTTTTAGATAGAAAATATGTTGATAAATGGTACAAGACAGATGATAAAGATAGTTTTCAGCTTGCAAGGAAATTGATTAGAGATGAAGGTATTTTAGTTGGAGGATCTTCTGGAAGTGCTTTAAGTGCAACAATAAAAGCAATTAAAGAAATGGAAAATTTAACAGAAGATGATATTGTTGTATTTATTTGTCCAGATGCAATTAGATCATATTTAACAAAATTTGCAGATGATGATTGGATGAAATTAAATAATTTCTTACCAATTGTAAAAGATTCAAAAGATAAAAAATTGAATTTTAATGAACTTTTAAAAGATTATTCAATTAAAGATTTAAAATTAAAACCTGTTATATCTGTTGATCAAAATTCATCTATTGCTTCTACTATTAAAATACTTCAAGATAATGGATTTGATCAATTACCAGTCTTGGAAGAATCATCCAAAAAATTATTAGGTATTGTAACTTTATCTCATATTTTAAAATCTTTACTGGAAAATCAACATGTTAAAACTGTTAAAGAAGTTTTCTTTGATTTTAAAAATTTAGAAGATTTTGAAAAATCAAAAGATATTAACGTTGAATCAAAAAATAAGACAAGACCAATACAAGTTATCAATGAATCAACAAGTTTAGATAAGTTGAACAAATATTTTGAAAATAATTCATGTGCAATTGTAACAGATACAAATAATAAACCTTTACATATAGTTACTAAAGTTGATTTGGTTGCATTTTTGGCCTCAAAAGGTGAATTTAACTAATCTATAAGATTATCAAAATTTTTGAAATTATTTTTCTTTAATTGCTTTTTAGCTAAAACTCATCAAGCTCACTCGAGTCTTTGAGTCTTTCAGTAATATTATATAAACTCTTTTGATAAAAGGGGGAACTCGTCAATTAGTTCAAACCCGTCTTGTAGTTAATTAAAAGCCTTATCTATTTTGCCCGCGAAAAGAATGAGTCAATTTAAAAGTGAATTATTCGATTCATGATAAGATATAAGATATAAGATAAAAGAGAGTAAGTAGTTAAAAGCAAAGAAAAAAAAGAATTGGATTAACATGACAAAGGAGAGTGTTGAAAAGGCAATTGTCACCAAATCAGAAACTTTCCATTTGGACAATGAAGAGAAAACTTTAGTTACAATGTATCTGGTAAACAATGTCACTGAAGTTCCTGAAGAATTGGTGGAAACAATGGTTAGAATTTTTAATAATGAAATTGAAAAAGGTGATACTTATCCTCATGATAAGATAATGACTATACAAGAATTTAAAGATTATTGGTTTCAATATTTTACCGGAATCATGCTAGTAGGTAAAGAAACTTTACTTCTTTCCAACAATAGAAATTTTGATAAAGAATTTTTGGGTACTTTCTATATTAAACCAAATTACATTGGAAGATGCTCTCATAACTGTAATGCTGGATTCATTGTCAACCCTGAAGCAAGAGGCAAAAAAATCGGTACTGCTATGGGTAAACAATATCTTAAATGGGCTCCTCAACTAGGTTATACCTATTCAGTATTTAACTTAGTTTTTGAAACTAACATTGCAAGCTGGAAAATTTGGGATTCTTTAGGTTTTCAAAGAATCGGAAGAGTGAAAAATGCTGCTGTCTTGAAAGGCCACGAAAAGAAGGTCGACGCCATCGTCTTTGGCAAAGACTTGTAACCCAAAACCTCTTCTTCTTCGTCGTTATTCTCGTCGTTGTCGTCGTTGCCGTTGTCTTCGACCCCTTTTGTTTAGTACCGCATTTCCTAATTCGGTATTTGTCGTGTAGTTGATGAAGTAGAAAAATACAAACAATAAAAAAAATTAAAAGTAATTATAATCTCTATATATAAACAAGGTTGTAAGATATTTATATATATATATATATATATATTGATAGATATATATGGATCTGGATATATCTGTATTGATATATCATTGTTGTGGCAAGATTGTGTTTGTCCTTTTTTTTTTTTAAAAACAAAAAAAAAATTTATTGATATAGTTTGGCTGGGAATATAATGCCGGACTTTGATGATGTTACGCAACCTCCTCAGTTTAGGCAGCAGCTTGAATATCCAATATCTATAATTGAAAGGTATACAGTTTTATTAAAGGATGGAGAAACTACGGCCACGATTTATCCTATACATTCAGCTGAAGAGCTTCCACCAGGGTTGTTGGCATTTTTGTGTGATGAGTTTAATATGGAGGTAGAAAGGGGAGATACTTTTCCCTTTTTCGATACTCTTCATATAGAGACTTTCCAAAATTATTGGTTTGGTTCATTTGCAGCTGTAATGGTTTTAGGAGATTCTCAAACTTTGGATAGGCCAAAGCAATGGGAAAAAGAATGTTTGGGGACTTTTTATATTAAACCAAATTATCCAGGACGTTGTTCTCATATATGTACTGCTGGTTTCTTGGTTAATGCAGGTATTAGAGGTAAAGGTATTGGTAGAACTTTAGCAGAATGTTATCTTGAATGGGCTCCAAGATTAGGTTATACATATTCTGTTTTTAATTTAGTATTTGAAACAAATGACGCGTCTAGGAGAATTTGGGAGTCTTTAAATTTCAAAAAAATTGGTAAAATTAAAGCAGCAGGTATTTTAAAAGGTCATGACAATGCTGTTGATGCAATAATATATGGAAGAGAATTAGTTCAAAATCCAAATTCAACTACTGGATCATATAGATTTGATAAAATTAAATTTTATCTTGAATCTGGTAAATATCCAGCAATGGCTGATAGACAAGAAAAATCAAGATTAAGATCTTCTGCATCTCATTATAGATTAGAAAATGGTAAATTGATGTTAAAAGGTAGAGAAGTTATTTCAGACCCACTGAGACAAATGCAAATTTGTACAGATGTTCATATGACAAACCATGGAGGTATCAATAAGACTACATCTTTAATCACTGAAAAATATCATTGGACACGTATAAAAGATACAGTTGCCGCCGTGATACGTAATTGTCCAGAATGTAGAGATCCAAGAGGATTGTTATTGAAAAGAAGTTCGTTGCCTGCAATTAAAAAGGCACAGCTGCAACTGCAGCACCAGATACAACTGTTGCAACAGCATCAGCAACAACTTCTGGCAAAGCAACTGCAGCATGCCCAGCAGAAACATCTCCAGCACCATTATCACTCTTCATCAGCATTGTCTCCAGAAAACTCATCTGGTGCAATATTAGTCGGTGGAAATAATTCTGCATCTACTTCAAATAAATATTCAGATCATAATTCGTCGGCAAATAGCATTCACAACAGACATTTGCAACAGCTGCACAATAATGAACACCACAATCATGACACTTCTTCCAAAGGAGATACAAATTCTCCCACTGATGTTGTTACATTAGTTGGATCAGATCAATTACAACAAATTCCCTCTCATACTTCAAATCATATGGATTCAGGATTGCTCACTGGGGATTTCGATCCGGATGATCCATCCGGCATCATCGCTGCCGTAGAAGCGGCTCAAAGGTCTCTGCAACAGCTGCAGAGTCACCAGCAACACCGGCACCACGATCATCATCAGCAGCTGCAACATCATCAGCAACACGTAGTACTGCAATCGCAACTGCAAAACCTTCATCATCAACGCGATAATAATGGGAACTCTCATCTTTCCAGCGACAATAGACATAGTAATCATAATCATGATCAATATTCGCATGACTACAATGAGGCTCATGACCAACACGAAGATTTTCACTACCAACATACAGATAGTGAAAACGAGGAAGACGTTGATGAGGATGATGATGATGATCAAATCGATCCTGAGGTTATTTCAAGAGCTTTAATACAAGCAAATGAAGGAGATGGTGGTAATTCTATGTTGTGAAACTTATAAAGCATCAGAGGTCAAAAAAGAGAATTGTTTTAGTAGGAATATGTAATTTTATTTTAAAGAAAAATATATTTAAAATATATTTTAGGCTTGTACGTTTAGATTCGGTTAAAGGTTAATGCTACACTATAAATACATACAAGCATGACTTGGATTTCATTCCCAGTATACGTAAACTTATAATACAAATAACCTTTCGGTTCATCGTCTTTTAAATTTCATAAAATACAAAATAAACTATTGAACAATTTATAAAGAAAAATAACATATCAAATTATTAATAAAAATAAAATAAAAACATAGAAAAAAAATTTTTAAGAGGCATGATATCTCGATCTATACAGCAGCAGTATGAAAAGTTCGTTCTCCAGGCAGACTTTCTAACACCGTTTTGTATACTATTAAATGTTTTTCAACCTCTTCAAAATGAAATTTCCTTTTTTTTTTTTGTTGTTTTTCAACTTTTTTTTTTCTCTTTTCCTAAAAAAACCCAAATTAAATAACTTCTCAACTCTTTTTACAACTGAGATTAAGAGTACCAGAAAATACTACATATTCCTTCAGCTCATGACCATCGCAAGAAGGGCCATTCTGACAAACAAACCGTAACGCATTTGTCTGAAATACCCAGCACGCTGATCAAAATCTACCTCTTCTGCAATCTCATTAACTCTTGGCAAAGGATGCATGACAACCATATGCTGTTTAGCGTCCCTTAATACTTTGTTGTTGATGACATATGAATCCTTTAATCTTTCAAATTGAGCCTTATCTTTAAATCTTTCTTCTTGGATTCTGGTACAGTACAAGACATCTGATTTAGCAATGATATCGCTTGATAACTTTTCGTATTCACCAGCGAGAAGTCCTGCCTTTTCTAATTCTTCCTTTAAGTTTCTAGGTAACTGTAATTCCTTTGGCGCAACTAATTGAACACGAACATTGTAATGTTGCAATAGTTTACATAATGAATGTACTGGACGACCATATTTAAGATCACCCATAAATGTGACCGTTATACCATTCACAGTACCCAATTCTTCTCTAATAGTGAACAAATCTAAGAAAGCTTGAGTTGGATGTTCCCTAGAACCATTACCACCATTGATGATTGGTACAGGGGAGTACTTAGCAGCAATTTCAGCACTTTCCTCAGATGGATGACGTAAAACAATAGCGTCTGAATAGCAAGCTAATGTTCTGATGGTATCTTGTAATGTCTCTCCCTTTTTAACTGATGAAGTTGATTCTGTGACAGCAACAACTCTACCACCCAACCTTTGCATAGCAGCATTGAATGATGATGAAGTTCTGGTTGAAGGTTCAAAGAACATGGTTGTCAATACCTTACCTTTCAAAACATCCAAAACACCTTGTCTTTCAACAGCTAATCTCATTTCTTGGGCAACGGCAAACAAGACATGGAAATCTGAACGATTGAACTGATTAACAGACAAAACCGACTTGCGCGAAAATGGATTATTGTATCTCATATAATGAGAAATAGTATTTGGTGGTGAGATTGAACGAGGTGGCTTAGAAACTAATTCTGCTCCAGTTTCCTCTTCATCAGCAACAGCGCTTTCTTTAGTCATGAAACCAGTGAAAGACCCACGATGTCCTGAAAACGAGAAACGACCCATTCTTCTGCTTCTCTCTTCATCCTCTCCTTCAACAAAAGGCTTTGTCAGAATATGAGAAAGTCTAGACTTTCTCAAAGCAGGAGAAGCAGTCAATTCAACAGGAGTTGAAATAACTGATTGATTCCTATGTATACCTGATGTAACTTCCTTACCTAAAGCATCTTGAACGATAATTTCGCCCTCGAGACAAACTGTCTGTAAGCCAATATGAACACGTTCAATGACCCCCTTCAAAGATTCAAACGGAGACCAAGCAGGAACTGACAGCTTTGAAGAAGCAACAGGACGATCCAAATCAATCTCGACTGTTGCATCTTGTTCAGGAATATCAAAGATTTTAGCAGGATTGATATTAAGACGTTCGATGATATATTCCATGGTCATTTTACCTTCATTAACTGCAGAAAAAAGTAAAGGAAGAGCATCTGCAATTCCTAATCCCGCGGTAACAGGTTTGTTCAAGGCTTTGGCTAATAATGTTGGCAAATTACCAATAGATAAACAATCAATTTCAGCTAAATTATCCCACAAGGCATCTTGGTCCAGCTTTGTAGGCAAGAACGAAATCCCTGGATAATCTTCTTGGGAAAGGAATAATGAATAAATTGAAACATCACAAGTAACTCTTAAATCTTTCGATTTAGCCATTATAATTAATGCTAAATCGTCTTTTCCAGTGACACCAGTAACATGAATCCTACGATTATGCAAAGAGGTCAACAATAAAACCGAAGCTAAATCAGTTGTCTTCGCATCCGTGATGATCGGTTTCGATTCAGGCCATGCAGCAAAATGAGCTGAAAGAGCACCAACTTGGTTATGTGAGAATTCGTTAAAAGGCAAATAAAGAGAAACAGTGGCACCTGATACAACCTGAATCTGAGCAGCATTTGAGTCTGTAGCAGCAACTGAAAAACCATAATCGGTATAAGCAGAGTTTGATACTAATTCGCTGACAGTAGTCAATGATCTTGCATCAGTAATTACAGCACCATCGAGAGTCGAAGGTAAGAAGCTGTTGAAACTAAAGCCTGCAGCTAAAGAAGAACGTGTAACAGCCTCAAAATCAACTGGACCTTTTTCGGATGACAAAGTTGGAATAAAAGAAGCAAAATTTATTAATCCTGGTAATATGACGGTTTTGTGTGAAGTTTGGGCATCGTTGCTGCTAACATCAAGTTTAATATTTCTTGAAATTGCTTCGATTAATAACTTAGCACACTTAACATTCGTTACTAATGGAACAGCATAATCGACAGCCATACGACGAGTTCTATACCCTCTGGACATATAAGAGGCAGGACGACGGAATCTATTCGCAGACGGCAAATTAATGTACAAATCAATCAAGTTATTAGCTAAATGCTGTGTTAATGAGTACTCTGATTTCTGATCCTGTTCCTTACTCAATACTTCTAAATACTGAACTGGAATACCGTGCTCTTGAATAAAATCTGCAGTTCCCGCAGTAGCAAACAATTTATAACCCAACTCGTTTAAACGAGCAATTGAAGGCAATAACTCTTGCTTCTCTTTATATGATCCGATAGAAAATAAGATGTTCTTCTTAGGTAATTGGAACCCTGTAGAAATCAAAGATTTCAAGTATGCCTCATATTTATTGTGACCAAATGTAGCTACCTCACCAGTGGAAGCCATTTCAACACCTAATACGGGATCAGCACCTGACAAACGAGAAAACGAAAATTGTGGGACTTTGACAGCACAATAATCGTCTGGGAGCTTTTCACCTGGGTAAGGAGTGACTGGAAAGTCCATAATTGCTTTGGTTGCCATTTCAATTAAGTTAGTGCCGACAACTTTTGAGATAAATGGGAAAGATCTTGAAGCACGAACATTACATTCAATAACCTTGATATCATTGTTTTTAGCAATAAATTGGATATTATAAGGACCTGTAACATCCAAAGCCTTACCAATTTTGGCAGTCGCTTCAACAATTCTATTGACAGTTTCTGGATCTAAATCCTGCGGTGGAACAATTAAAGTTGCATCACCAGAGTGAACACCTGCATTCTCAACATGTTCTGAGACAACGTGCATGATTAATTTTCCATTCTTGGCAACAGCATCCATTTCAATCTCCTTCGCATTTTCAATATATTTAGTAATAACAACAGGATAATCAGGTGAAACTTCAACTGCTTGCGATAAGTAAGAGGCTAAATCATCTCTTGAATAAACAGTATTCATGGCTGCACCTGACAAAACATATGATGGACGAACTAATACCGGGTATCCGACATTGTTTGCAAAGTCTTCAGCTTCTTCGAAGGAGGTTAATTCTTTCCAGGCAGGTTGGTCAACTCCAATCTTATCTAACATACGAGAGAATTTATATCTGTTCTCTGCGGAATCGATCATTTCCGGTGAAGTACCCATTATTTTAACATTTTGACGATGTAATGATAAAGCAATGTTATTTGAAGTTTGACCTCCCATAGAAATAATAACACCAGCAGATTTTTCAAGCTCATAGATATCCAATACTCTTTCCAAATTAATGGTCTCAAAATAAAGACGATCTGCTTCATCATAATCAGTAGAAACTGTTTCAGGGTTGTAGTTTATCATAATTGTCTTAGTACCTAAAGCTCTTAAAGTTCTAACTGCTGTAACAGCACACCAATCAAACTCAACTGAGGATCCAATACGGTAAACACCTGAACCCAAAATAATAACACCATGATCGTTGAACTCTACATCATGCGAGTCAGCATTGTATGTTAAGTAAAGATAGTTGGTATATGCAGGAAATTCAGCGGCAACCGTATCAATTTGTTTTACAAATGGAAGGATACCAGCATCCTGTCTTAATCTTCTGATAGCAACTTCATTAGAATTTAAGAATTTGGCAATTTGTCTGTCTTCAAAACCTAATTGTTTTGCTTGTCTCAAAATCGAAACAGGAAGTTTCTCTTTACTACCAAACTCAGCAATTTTGAAACCAAATTTAATTAAACCATCTAATTTGTTTAAGAACCATCTATCAATATTTGTCATCTTGTGGATTTTTTCAACAGAATAACCAGAAGATAAAGCATTTGCAATGGCGAAAAGACGTTGATCAGATGGTGTTTGTAATTCCGAATCAATATCAATTGACATTAAAGCTTCAGTCTTGTTAAAACCAATATTTTGATAATCGGTTGACCTTATAGCCTTTTGGATAGCCTCTTCAAAAGTACGACCAATACTCATGACTTCACCAACAGATTTCATTGAAGAAGATAATAAGTTTGAAACTCTTGTGAATTTTTTCAAATCCCATCTTGGAATTTTAACAACAACATAATCCAAAGATGGTTCAAAACAAGCACAAGTAACTTTTGTAACTGAGTTTCTAATTTCGTTTAACGGAATATTCAAACCTAACTTAGCAGCAGTATATGCCAATGGGTAACCTGTTGCCTTTGAGGCCAATGCTGAAGAACGTGACAAACGTGCATTAACTTCAATAATACAATATTCCTTAGAATGCGGGTTCAATGCATATTGAATGTTACATTCACCAACGACACCCAAATGACGAATAACGTTAACAGCAGTTGTACGTAACATATTATAGTCTTCATCGGACAAAGTTTGAGATGGAGCAACAACTATAGAGTCACCTGTATGGATACCTAATGGATCAAAGTTTTCCATATTACAGACGGTAATACAGTTATCGAAAGCATCACGAACAACTTCATATTCAATTTCCTTCCATCCTTTCATTGATCTTTCAACTAAAACTTGAGGAGAAGTTGCAAATGCTATATTACATAAATTAGTTAATTCAGTTTCATTTTCAGCGAAACCGGATCCCAAACCACCTAATGCATAAGCAGCACGAACAATGACTGGGAATCCAATGTCCTTCACAGCGTCTAATGCTTCTTGTAAAGAAGAAGCAGCTTTGGATTTAGCACATTTCTCCCCAATTTCTTCCATTGATCTAGCAAATAACTCTCTATCTTCAGTGGTAATAATAGTATCAATTGGAGTACCCAAAACCTTAACTCCTAAAGATTCAAATTCATCTTTTAATTTGATACCAACGCCTAAAGCGGTTTGACCACCAAAAGTAACATAAATTGCATCTGGTTTTTCATGTCTAATAACTTTTCTTACGAAATCAGCATTAACTGGTAAGAAATAAACCTTATCAGCCAAACCTTTTGAAGTTTGTATGGTTGCAATATTTGGATTAATTAATATTGTATAAATTCCTTCTTCTTTCAAAGCTTTAATTGCTTGAGATCCTGAATAGTCGAATTCACCAGCTTGACCAATTGATAAACCACCTGAACCTAAGACTAAAACTTTTTTAACTTTTTCTCTTGGATGTTTAGCCAAATTTTCTTTGATGTCACCTCCTGGGAAAGAGACAGCTTTTAAAGCACGGCTTGATTTAAATTCTAAGACAGAATTAATGAAAACATCAAATAAAAATTCGGTATCTCTTGGACCTGGAGTTGATTCTGGATGGAATTGAACTGAGAAAAAAGGTTTTCCAGTGTGGTAAATACCTTCATTCGAACCATCATTTGAATTAACAAAAAGTTCTTTCCAACCAGGTTGTAAAGTGGTGGTATCAACAGCATAACCATGATTTTGAGAAGTGATATAACATCTACCAGAAATACTGGATGTACATGGAATATTGTGACCTCTATTTCCGAATTTCAATTTAATTGTTGATGCACCAGAAGCTCTAGCTAATAATTGATGACCTAAACAAATACCAAAAACTGGTGTTTTTTCTTCTTCCAAGACTTTCTTCAATCTCTCTATAGTTGAAGTCATTACTGATGGATCACCTGGACCATTGGAAACAAATAACCCATCATATTCTTCCGTGGTAAAATCATAATCCCAAGGAACAACTTTTAATTCAACACCACGTCTAACAAAACATCTAATTTGATTAAATTTCATACCAACATCAATTGCAATAATTCTAATAATTTTACCATCTGGTCCTTTTTTCAAATTAGCAATTGGTTTATAAAGAACTGGTGATTTTGTTGAAACTTTTGCAACCAAATTTTTAACATTTGGATCATCAAATTCTGGTATTTCAAAATTTTCTTTCCAAGTATTAGGATTTAAAGCATCTTCTAATTTTGAATCTTTTTTTTGTAAAGCCAATCTACCTAAAGTTGAACCTTTTTCTCTTAATCTTTTTGTTAAATTTCTTGTATCAACACCATAAATTGCAGGAACACCTTGTTCTTGTAACCATTGACCTAATGAAGATTTAGCTAAATAATGAGAATATTCTTCTGTATAATGAGCAACAACTAAACCAGCAATATGAATTTTAGAAGATTCAAAATATTTTGGTAACTCCGGTACATCTTCATCTCTCAATTCACGATCAGGAACACCATAATTTCCAACCAATGGATATGTGATGACCAAGATTTGACCTTCATAAGAAGGATCTGTAATTGCTTCTGGATAACCAACCATACCTGTTTGGAAAACTAACTCACCAGCAGTTGAAACATTGGCACCAAAGGAATAACCTTGCAATGCAAGACCATCCTGAGTTTCCAAAGTCATCAACCTTTGGCCAGTAGATTCATTTGGTGGTGTAATTGGAGCCGACAAACTTGAAGCCATTATAATTTTTTATATGTTAAAAATGCAAAGAATAAATGAGAAACCAAAAAAAAAAAAAAATTAAATTAAATTAAAAAAAAAACAAAAAGTATTAAGAATAGCGCTAAATCAATGAAAAAAATACATTAGAATCATTAGTTAGTTTATTGTTAATTATCAATTGAAAATTTAAGGTCATTGGCATGATTACAATATAACAAGGCAAGAAATCCGCATCATCTTTTCAAAATTAGAATAAAAGCAAGAATATTTCATTTTTTTTTTTTTACTCAAAAATTAAAACTTTATCAATTCTATCTCTCTTCTATCTTTCAAAATGAGCATCAAAACTAGCCTTCAATCGTTAACCGCCGTTCAAAAAAACCTTTTCTTTTTTGTAAACTTACCTTTAACAAATATTTAAATAGCAAGAACGAAAACTAAAACAGAGGAAAAAAAAAAAAAATTTTTTTGTATGTGTCTTTTCTATCTATCAACAAAACTCAAAAATAATCTTTAATTCAATTTATAAAACAATTCCTGGAGAAATAATCGTTATACAAATTGGATTTAAATCAAGTTAGCAGTCAAGAATAAAAAATATATATATATAAAAAAAAAAATTTTTTTTTCTTTTGTATGTATTATTTTAATTTAATTTAGTGTTTTTTTTTTGTTTTTTCTTGTTATTAAAACTTTTTTCTTGTACCTTTAAACAAATGAAAAATTAATATGAACAGGCCCACTTCAGTTTAAAAGCAGCTTGGATCAAAGACAAAGACAAACCAGAGTCCGATTACTTTTTGAAAGAAGAAGAGAGAGAAGAAGAGAGAGAGAGAGAGAGAAAGAAAGAAGAAATAAAATAAAAATAAAAAAAAAAAAAATGAAAAAACGTTAAAATCTTGTTAAAGGTTTGAACTCAAAGTATTTATATGAAAAAAAATTTTTTTTTGATGTAATGCAACCCAAATGACAACATAGATCGATGTGGCTGGTGTATGGTATTAAACAAGTCGATGTGCATATGATTAGCCTTATATTACTTGATTCGGATCTCATCTCATCTTTTTTCCAAGAGTTTAAATGGTTATGGAAAAAAAAAATTTTTTTTTTCATTAATACAAAAGACAATTAGTAAAAAAAAAGTTAGTTTATGCGCGGTAGCTGTAGCGGTAACTGTAGGGTCTCTCTTTTTTTTTTGAACAGATGCAGTTATAAAACTCTGTTTTTTTACACACTCAACGTCTACATATAGAAAAATTCTACTTGTTAAGTATGTCTTTGTATTTATTTGTATATGTGTATGTGGCGTAGTAAAACCTAGTAAAACCCACCTTATTTAAATAAAGTGTAGTGTAAGTAGTGTATATATTAAGTATAGTGTGTTAAATATCAAATTGTCCCGATTCGGGTTTACTATGGAAAGAGAGTTTTTTTCCTTTAGTAGTAAAGTGTATGTCAATGTAATGTGTAATTGGTAAATTAATTGTATTATAATATTGAAAAGATTAATATTATTATTATTATAATAATAATTATAATAACTTGTTAATTAATTGAAAGTAAAAATATTATAATAAAATCATGGTAGAGACTTTAAGTTTGAACAAGTTTCTTGGAAGAAGAGATCCATCTGAGTTAAGTGATGAGGTGAAAAAATATAATGAGAGAAGATTCAAGCAAATGGCTTTATTTTATGGGTGTACAGTTGCAACTTTTTTATGTTCAAAAATTTCACATAGAGGAGTTATTAGTAGAAGATGTAAGTTTATTTTTTTTTGCATTTATTTATCTTCAAAATTTTTAATACTAATTCTAATTTATTGATTATAAATTTTAATATTTATTTAGATGTACCAAATTATTACCAACATAATCATGTACCGCCGCCATTTTCATTTTATAGAGATGCTTTAACTGCAGTTACTCTTTCAACTTTGTTGGCAATAAGCACAACTTCGATGTTTGTTACTGGTTCATTCTGGTACCTTGATATTTCAAATTTTAAAGAATTTAGTTTTAGATTGAAAAAATATCTTGGTGGAGAAGAAAAAGAAACTGAATTAATGAAATTACCTTTAGATAAAGATTCAGAATCTATTCAAAATTCTATAAATGATTTCATAAATGATTATGCCAAAAATGGGAAATAATTCTAGTAAATCAATTACTTCAATAACTTCAATAAATTTCCAATTAAGTATTTTAAATACTTAATTGAAATATATATCTTTGTATATATCTTTTATATAGGCATTTTTTTGTATATTTTTTATTTTTCACTACAAATTAATTTTCATGATATACACCAAAAATTCTTGAAACTTTTTTTTTAAATTTTATCAATTATATATATATTTAAACCTTTTTAAATGAATAAATGAAATCATAAGAATAATGTCGGAATCAGTTGTGAAAAGAGATTATAATAAAATTTATGAAATACAACTTAGTAGATTTAATGCCAAATTTACTAATTATAATAAATTATATGCAGAAGAACAGCAATCCAGAAAATTGATAAATTTCTTATATTTAAGAAATAATGCTATATTATCCTTAATTGATAAAATATCAGATCTCTTGGGTGATTATCCAAATTATGATCATTTAAAAAATGATGGAGAATTACAGAAAATAAATAAAATTATTAATAATAATCCCAATTTAACACAAAAATTACTGCCCTTGATTAATTTAATACAAATTGAAAAAGATCAACTAAAAACAGGTGAAGAAAATATTATAAATGAAAAATATGAATCTTATTTAAAACTTCTTTCTACTTCATCTCCAAGTTTCCCACTTTCTTGGAAGTTTGATGAACCGGTATATAGAAGTCCCAGTGAAGTTGGAGATGTAATTAATTCAAAACTGAGAAGGTCTTCACTTGATAATGCTTCCTCTTTAACAGGCGCTAACAGAAATGGAACTAACTTGGTGGTTACAAATGGTTCCAATGATAGCATTGTACTTAAACAAACAGATTTTTTAAAAGAAACTGATCCATGTTCAAAATTATCATGGTTGAAAAGAAATCATCCAAAGATTTTTAGCGAAGAATCATTATCATTTTCAGATATAATCGATAATAATACTACAATTGCTGATAGTGACGATAATAATTTTCCTTCTAATTCTTCTTTTACAAATAATATTAATTCAAGTGGGAAAAGAAGGCGCGGTAATTCAATTGTAGATGATAATGATGGGAAATCAATTACTAAAAGAAAAAAATCTACTTGATTAATTTTTTTTTAAACCTTTTGTGTATTATTATATAATATGCTTTACTTGTTTCTATTATTTATATACATATATATGATTGAAAATAATTAAAGATTTGATTTGTTTACTTCATCACTTTTTTTTTTTCTTTTTTTCTTTTTTCTTTTTTGAAAAATGCTCTAATATCTCTTAATTCTCTTTCATACAAAATAAATAATAATACCCTCTCTAATACAAAAAAAATAAAAAAAAAAACAAAAAAAAACAATTATAACGATTTTTTTACCCTTACTTAAAAACTTTACTCTTAACTCAATGATTGGCATTTTCAGCATCTTGTTGCTGCTGTTCTAACTTCAGTTTTTTCCTGTCACTCCTAATAATTATCTCCAATAATTTATTTGAATCAATAAAATCATTTAGTAAATACCGTCTAGTACTTAACTTGTATTTAAAATTTTCAAATAATTTTAAAATAATTTTAAACAAAAATACTTTGTTTTTGTCACTTTTGAAGAAATTCACAAAATTAGCCTTCTCATTTTTCCTACTTCCACTATATTTTAATCTATTCAAATTCGAAATAGATTTCGTAACCATTAAATGTGTCATTATATTTATCAAATTTTCATAAATTTCCTTAAAAATTATTAAATCCCGAGTATTGGTTTTGGTTAAAAGGGAAAGTTCATTATCCATAAATGAAGTTAAATTAGTGTAACTCTTGAATTTTTCCAAAGCAATAGAGTCAGTAACTGCATCATTTTTCGAACTACCATTTATTGCATTAAAATAAGTATTACTTGCTCCATATTCAAAATTGACATTTCCAAATGAATCAGACTGACCATCTTTTTCGACATCCTTCCCATCATCGTCAACCTCATTATGATTTATATTATCATCAAGTTTCTTAATATTATTTGCATCATTATCGAAAAAGCCTTCAAGCTCATTGGGTAAACAATATCCAATTGGATTCCCAGTAAAAGACAAAGTGGAACTCCAATTTAATTCGTCTAATATTTCCATACCTTGCTCTGTATTAGATATAAATCCTAATACGTAAAAACAAGTACCTCTTAATGAGAAACATTCAGAATTATTCATAATTGTCATGACATCTTCAACAAAATTAACAGATTCTAAAAGCTGGATACCATAAGTACTGGCACCTATATTTCCCAAACTCCATAAATAACCTTTTAAATGTAAAACATTCCAATATTCAGGATCTTCATTGCTATCATTTATAGAAGACTCAAACTTCTCGGAAATATAATCTTTTATAAATTTTGAAAATTTGACAAATAATCCTGAATTTACCAAGAGATTGACACCTTCTTCTGTTTTAACTAATTCCCCGAAAAAATGATCTGGCATCCGCCCCTTCTCTCCTTTTTCAATTTTCGGAATAATAACAAATTTATATTTATCAGGATCAAATAATTCGTTGAATAACAAATTTTCAACATCTATTACATACTGGAAAATTTTACCATTAATCCAATTTTCCATTTCTGTTTCAACAAAATTATTATCCATCAAGTATTTAAATCCAACAGGGATTGACAAAAATTTTATTAACAACGATTGTCCAATTTTTTGTAAATTTTCAAAACAAGGTTTTAATTTGATAACGTTTAAAATGTTTTCCTTTGAATGATCACAATATGTATCTAAAATTTGAGCTGCAGTAGTACAAACGGTCTTATCCGGATCATATAACTGATCTATTAATAACGTTATTACAAATTCCTCAAAGGATGGATCATCATTGGTATTCAATAGCTTTTCTAAATGCTTTGTTGTAAAAATTCTCATATTTTTATCTGATGTGGTTAAAATCTTAGATAGTATAATTCTTAAATGACTTGGATATTTAAAATCCATTTCTTTTATTATAAGCTTAACAATATCATCTCTTCCACTTTTCCTTTCACTTATGTGATAGAACATACTGAAAATTCTCCATTGCTCTAACATTTTTAGCCCACTAAGGTCTTTTGATAAGACACCCAACATAGTGAAATAACCAGAGTTCAGAGTAGCTTCCAACTTTTGTTTTGAAAATAAAGAATCCGTAGCTGTTATTCCACTATATGGATCAACCTGTGCAATACATTCAGCAATTTGAGGTAACAATTTATTTTCACTTAAAAACTTCACACCTTCTTCACTTGCCAATAACATTTTGAAAAGTTCACACCCAACTCTAATATATTTAGCACTCAACCTTGATTTTTTAGAAACTTTTGAAAATCTAAATTTGAAAGGTCTATAAAAAGACATTAATCTTTTTACTATCTTTGTTGTTTTCACTGTATCTTCTAATCTCTTTCCATCTGTTAGAGGCCCTTGACATAATTCTATTATCAAATCCCAATTCCATGATTCATATTGCTTTGTCTGCAATATTTTTGTATCCATTAATAATTTTCTAAATTCTGTATCATCAAATTCATATTTTAACATTGCTTTAATATCTTTTGGTAAATCGTTAAAGTGAGCAAGAGGTTTGACCTGCATACCTAATGAAACTCTTCCTTTATTTAACCTCCTAGTGACTTTTTCAATTTGAAATGAAACAGATGAAGGAATTTTGATATTCAAATTATTAGAAATATTTCTTTCAACAAGTAATGGTAATAAAGCATCAAATGAATCAATTTTATCAATGAAATCTCTTGGTAATAAATTTGAAGATAAATTTAAAATTTCTATAAGTAAAAAAATAGCTTTTCTTCTGTTTAAATCATCAGTTCCATCAGTTATGATTGATGCTAATTTTTCCATTATTCCACAATTTAATAAACATGTTAAGAATAGTGAAGTATAATGATTAATAATTCTCAATTCTTTTTCTGGTTCACTTGGCGCAATATTTGGCTTATGTGGTACCTGATTGGTAGTTGACAGATCAGATTTTGATTGATTAATATTTCTTTTACCAAATATAGTTATTGATTGAATCCATGGTAAAGTTCTAATTCTTAAAATATCGAAAAAAATATCCATCAAGATATCTCTTAAATTTGGGATATCAAATATTAAACAATTAATTAATTCTTTTAAAGGATTGAAATGATTTTGTGAAAATGAAATGAAACCTGGCCAAGTTTTCAAAAAAACTGTTAACATAAATGCATTATTTTGTAATTTTTCAATATTTGAATGAGTTTTCATCAGGTAATCAGTAAATGGAGAAATTAATAAATAAATGTTAAGTTGATTGAAAAGAAATTTTCTACTTTCTGCATGATCTAATAATCTTATTAATGATAATAAACAACATGAGGAAACACCATATGGACCTTCTGTTAAACATTGAAAAATGATTCTTAATGCATCAGCTTTAAAGGATAATTCTGGATTTAATAAAGATATTTCACATATTGTTTCTATTGAAATTAATCTTAATTTACCTTCTATATTTTCAGCTACTGCTATAATTGCCTTTATCAATCCAATTGTTAAAAAAATAATTCCATTTGGTATTTCTATTATTTTTCTTATAAATTTTAAAGCTTGTTCTGTTTCTGTTAAACATTTATTATCCATTGATAAACTTATTATTATAAAAGTTTCTAATCTTATTCTAATCATCAAATCAATTGTATCTGCATCTCCTAATAAATATCTTGCTATTCTATAACCACAAGCTCTAACTTCAACACAAGGATTTGATAATAGTATTTGAATAACATGACCAAATGCATGTAATACTAAGTCTTCTTTTAAATAAGTATGATGTTCCAATAAGATTACCAAATCATTTGATCTTTGTATTAAATAATCTGCTTCTCTATTTTTTTCACTTAAAGACAGTAATATATCTCCAACTAACCAAGTTGGACTTTCTGTCACATGCTCGTCATTGCGTAAATCAAACATACTTGAATCATCATCATCATCATCATCATCATTTGAAGAAGAAGAAGTAGTAGAATCAGATAATACAGACACTAGTGTTAAGCTTCTTTTCCTTGTTGAAGCCAAACTTGTATTTTTCGATTCTTGATTTTTCATTTTTTTAACTGTTTCTAATTTTTTTTCAATCAGAGAAATATTTTTATCTGTTTCATGCAATCGAGATTCCATCTTACTCTTTTGTGAAAAATTATTAATATTATTATTGTTATTATAATGCAGTAAACTACCCATATAACTAGTATCATTACTTTCTGCAGCTACTACATTATCAGCTTGAATTAATTTTTCTATAGCTTCTTTTATCCTTTTCTGTTTCAGTAATTCATTTTGTAAACTATGCAAACTAGCAGTTGATTTCTGGAAAAATTGATATTTCGGTGAAAGTTCACTTGAATTAGATGAACTTTCTCTTCTCTTTGCTACCACTATATTTTGTATTGCTGTATTATTAATACTATTAAGTCTTGTTAAATTACTATTACTCCCGCCATTACCATTATAACCGCCGTTACCTGTATTATTATTATTATTATTATTATTATTTATAACGTTATTGTTGCTGCTCGGATTGCCATTACCACTATTACCAACGTTATCCGCCATTATTGTAATTAGCTCAATTGTTCATATATAGCGGCATGCTTTAAAGTATAACCTCAATCTCGTTCTGATACTTTCCTTATATCAAAAACTATACAATAAAATAATAATAATAAGTAGATCCATCAATCATACATATAAAAAGGAAAAAAAGACAAAAACAAAAAAAAACCCTTATTTGGTTTTAGTGATACAGTACACTACCTAGAAATATTCTTATTTTTAACGGTACACGACTATAAAGATAACAAACAAGAAGAAAAGAAGTTCAAATGACAAATGTCAAATGTTAAGAGCACATCGGTACAGTATAGGTTTATTAAAAAGAATAATATATATAATAAATAGAAACGCTATGTCTGTTGCCCTGCATTCAAACTAGAGTGCCTCCTACACACGCATCAATATATATATATATATATATATATATATTAATGCTTGCTGTAGGACCGGTATAGGGCAAATAAAAGTTTTTTTAAAAAAAAAACTCAACACAAAAATTATACACATGTGTTAGTTGCCTTATTTAATATAATATGACTCTGTTGTAATTTTAATTATAATTTTTTAACATGTGGATTCAAGTTAAAAAACGCGTATTAAAAAAAATTAATTGAAAATGGAATTGAAAGAAAAAAATAATAATTTTTTTTTGCCCTTTAATGCATTTATGAGTGCGCGTATTCGCAATACCAATACGCACTTTGCGTGCTTTGGGTGCTTTACTTGTTTTAGCGTTCTTTTGTGTTGTTTGTGCTCTTTAACACTTGAAGTAAAAGGTATACGCAGTTTGTTTATGCGTACACTTATTGCGTACACCCATGCGTATTGACAAGCGCACTGACAAAAAAAAAAATTTTTCACTTCGACGAAAAAAAAAAAAAAAATTCATTCATCGTACAGATATGTAGTAAGGTGAATTGGCTAGTAGGATTCTTCCCACTCCCCCAACAGTTTGTACACACATATAATATATAAATATATATATATATAATCAACTTAAATTATTTTTATATATATATATATTATCTTAAACAAATAATATTGTTATTATTGGAAAAAAAATAAAAAAGAAAACAATAAAACAAAATGGTTCAATCATCTGTTTTAGGTTTCCCACGTATTGGTGCTAATAGAGAATTAAAGAAAGTTACTGAAGCTTATTGGGCTGGTAAAGTTGACAAAGAAGAATTATTTAAAGTTGGTAAAGAATTGAGAGCAAAGAATTGGAAATTACAAAAAGATGCAGGTGTTGATATTATTGCTTCCAATGATTTCTCATACTATGATCAAGTTTTAGATTTATCCTTACTGTTTAACGTTATTCCAGCAAGATATACCAAGTACCAATTAGAGCCAGTTGATGTTTTATTTGCTATGGGTAGAGGTTTACAAAGAAAGGCAACAGAAACTACTCCAGCAGTTGATGTTCCAGCTTGTGAGATGGTCAAATGGTTTGATTCTAATTACCATTACGTTAGACCAACTTTTTCTCATACTACAGAATTTAAATTAAATAGTTCAAAACTGGTTGATGAATATTTAGAAGCTAAAGATTTAGGTGTTGAAACAAGACCAGTTGTTGTTGGACCTGTCTCTTATTTATACTTGGGTAAGGCTGATAAAGACTCCTTGGATTTGGAACCAATTACTTTATTGGAAAAAATCTTACCTGTTTATGCTGAATTATTATCAAAATTAGCTTCTGCTGGTGCCACTTCTGTTCAAATTGATGAACCAGTCTTGGTTTTAGATTTACCAGAAAAAGTTCAAGCTGCTTATAAGACTGCTTACGAATTTTTATCTAAAAAAGAAGGTTTACCAAAATTGATCTTAACCACTTATTTCGGTGATGTTAGACCAAACTTGGATGCTATCAAAAATTTACCAGTTGCTGGTTTCCATTTTGATTTTGTAAGAGTTCCAGAACAATTGGATGATGCTATTGCCTCATTAAGTGATGATCAAACTTTATCCGTTGGTATCATCAATGGTAGAAACATTTGGAAAGCTGATTTCTCAAAAGCTATTACCTTGGTTGAAAAAGCTATTGAAAAATTAGGTAAAGATAGAGTTATTGTTGCTACTTCTTCTTCATTATTACATACTCCTGTTGATTTAGAAAATGAAACAAAATTAGATGCTGAAATTAAAGATTGGTTTTCATTTGCTACTCAAAAATTATCAGAAGTTGTAACAATTGCTAAAGCTGTTTCAGGTGAAGATGTTAAAGCTCAATTAGAAGCTAATGAAGCCTCTGTTAAATCAAGATCAACTTCATCAATCACAAACGATGCTGCTGTTGAAAAAAGAGTTGGTGCTATTGATGAAAAATTATCTACAAGAGCTGCTCCATTCCCAGAAAGATTAGCTGAACAAAAGAAGGAATTCAATTTACCATTATTCCCAACTACTACAATTGGTTCTTTCCCACAAACAAAGGATATTAGAATCAATAGAAACAAATTTGCTAAAGGTCAAATTTCTGCTGAAGAATATGAAACTTTTATCAACTCTGAAATTGAAAAAGTTGTTAGATTCCAAGAACAAATTGGTTTAGATGTTTTAGTCCATGGTGAACCAGAAAGAAATGATATGGTTCAATATTTCGGTGAACAATTAAAAGGTTATGCTTTCACCACTAACGGTTGGGTTCAATCTTATGGTTCAAGATATGTTAGACCTCCAATTATTGTTGGTGATGTCTCTAGACCAGCTCCAATGTCTGTTAAAGAATCAGTCTATGCTCAATCTTTAACTGAAAAACCAATGAAAGGTATGTTAACTGGTCCAGTCACTTGTTTGAGATGGTCTTTCCCAAGAGATGATGTTTCACAAGAACTCCAAGCTTTACAATTAGGTTTGGCCTTAAGAGATGAAGTCCAAGATTTGGAAGCTGCTGGTATCAATGTTATTCAAGTTGATGAACCTGCTATTAGAGAAGGTTTACCATTAAGAGCCGGTAAGGAAAGATCAGATTATTTGAAATGGGCTGCTCAATCATTCAGAGTTGCAACTTCAGGTGTCGCTAACAAGACCCAAATCCATTCTCATTTCTGTTATTCCGATTTGGATCCAAACCATATCAAGGCCTTGGATGCTGATGTTGTCTCTATTGAATTTTCAAAGAAAGATGATCCAAAGTATATCTCGGAATTCTCCGACTATCCAAACCATATTGGTTTAGGTTTATTCGATATCCATTCTCCACGTATTCCATCAACCGAGGAATTCATTGCTAGAATCGGTGAAATCTTAAAAGTTTACCCAGCTGAAAACTTTTGGGTCAACCCAGATTGTGGTTTAAAAACTAGAGGTTGGGAAGAAACTAAGGCTCAATTGACCAATATGGTTGCTGCAGCTAAGCATTTCAGAGAAAAATACTCTAAATAAAGCATTTCAGGTTGACTGGATTCATACCAATGCATTTATTCAACATTAATGTATTGCATATTGTTTTTAATGACTTTTTTTCAAGTTAATTTTTTTAATTTTTGTCTTTCTCTTATTTTTCTTTTCTTTTTTTTTTGTGTGCTAAAATTAAAATGTATTTATTAATTTTTTTGCTTTTCATCTTTTTTTTTTTTTTTTGTTTTTTACTAAGTAGGGAAGAATTTTTTTTGTTCTATATATATATATGGGATTTCAACATCGGTTTTTTAATAAGTTAATTAATATCATCATTATATTAGTCTTGATATTGTAGAATTTATTGATGGAAAAAGGTCGTTAAATGAGTTTAGAAAATTGGTCGTGCGCCCGCGAACTAAAACAGAAAATTAAGACTTCATCAAAGAATCAAATAATATAATATGTGGCCATCTCTTTTAAATGGTAATGAAGAAGGCAAATAGGTTCTTTTTTAATTTTTTTGAATTTTGAATTGATTGATCTGAATGACTGTATAAGTTTGTTTGGGAGATTTTGTTTAGTAAAAGTTTGAATAGGGCGGGATCATTGGTACAGATTTTTTGTATTTAGTATAAGATGCAATCCGATGAAGGTATAAATGATTTTGATAATCTTATTAGTGAATTTGTCGCAGTAACGGGTTCATCAACTGGAGCTGCTCAAAAATTTTTAGAGGAAAATAATTTTAATTTGAGCGTAAGTTAATTTTATTTTATTGAATTGAAATGGATTGGTTTTATATCCAGCTTTTGGTTTTTTTCTTAAAAAAAATTTCAACTTTGTTCTTGATGTACTAACTAAAATATTTATATATATATATGAAAATAATATTATAGGATGCTATTCAAGATTATTATGAACCTCATGAAGAGCAGGAAAAGAATATTGATCAAGTTCCAAGACCCAGTGCAACTAGTTTCCAACCTCAAAATCAAAATCCTGGTACTTCTATGACGTCAGGATTTGGGTCAACATCAGCTTCTCAAAGATCTATACCGAAGACAAATAAATCAAAACCTAAACCTAAATTTGAAACATTCCAACAATTGGTCAATGGTAAAGATGATGATGATGATGATGAAGATACAAACTTCTTCACTGGAGGAGAAAAATCGGCATTAGAAGTTGAAGATCCAAATGCAAATGATCCTTTACATGCAATTCAAGATTTGTTGAAAAAAGCTGAAAAGACAGGTCAAGAATTAAGGAATGAAGGATCTTCAACAGCACAACCAGTGAAAAAATTTAAAGGTACTGGTTATAAATTGGGTGATAGTGAAAATCCTTCAGTTGAAATACCAGATAATAGTTTTAGAAAACCAGAAAAGGCTACAAGAAACATCACTTTTTGGAAAGATGGTTTTACTGTTGGTGATGGAGAATTGTTTCGTTACGATAATCCTAAAAATAGTAGTTATATCCGTGAATTAAACAGCGGTAGAGCTCCATTACTGTTATTAAACGTTAAACCGGGTCAAGATGTTGATGTTAATATTACAAAGAAATTAGACGAAGAATATAAACCACAAAAGAAAAAAATACACCATTTTGAAGGAACAGGACATAGATTAGGCTCACCTGTTCCGGGTGATTTTTCCCTAAGTCAATCACAAGAATCTGAAACACAACAGGCGACCCCACTAGAACAAAAGGAAGAGCAACAGCCAAAAAAAGATGATGAAGGTGAAGGTGATGCAGTAATTCAATTTAGACTTGCAGATGGTAAGAAAATTGTTCATCGTTTCAATTCTTCAGATCCAGTTCAAGTTGTATATGATTTCGTTGAAAATGAAACTGCGTCTTCTAGATCGTTTTTCTTATCATTCGCTTTCCCAGTAAAACCAATTGAAGATAAGGAAAAAAGTATCAAAGAATCAGGTTTAATCGGATCTGTTGTTGTTCAAAGATGGAACTAAGAATTTAATCATCTTTAATGGCTGCTTTTTTTTTTTTTTTTTATTTTTTTTTTTTTTTTTTTTTTTTTTTTTTTTTTTACTTTACTTCTTGCCTTTTCTATATATTGTCTGTTTGCTTCTAATAGTTATTATTGGTCCTGACAGTTTTCCTAAATGTTAATAAAAAATGATTTGTTTTTCTTTTCATTTTAATTGAACGAACGTTGTTACACTAAAAACGTGTGGATGCGTTAGGGAGCATTAATTGATAATCTCATTAAATACAAATCGTGCCAACCTTTTTTGACTTTTGAATTTGGATCAATATTTATGCTTAATTGTACTTTTAATTCTAATTGCGATATTTTTTTTGCAATATAAATAATGTATGGTCTAAATTAAAAAAAACGGAAATACAGCAGAAGCATATGTATATTTGCAACAGAAAGTCGCCTTTCAAAAAATAGCGCAGAACTACTTCTTTACAGTTTCCTATCCTCATTGAAATCTGAACCCAACGAATATACGCTAAAGTAATGCATCCAAGATTTCTATTGGATAGTAGACTTGGTTTTTTATAGTAAAAAAGCAGCAAATTCTTGGTTTTCGAAATCTAGATTCTCATGCTAGAAACAAGTTATTTAATATTAGGACCTAAATCTAATTTACCTAAATCTAATTTAATTTACGAAAAAACTTATGTAGAAAGCTAAAAACTTCCGTTGTAAAGCTAACTTTTGTCTCATTTCTGCAGTTGCACTTATTGAAAACAACAATAGAAACCTTCAAAGTAATTAGGCAACAATTTAAGGTCAACAATTGTAAACCACCTAGCCGTTTTCACATCAAAAAATTGAAATTTTTCTTCTTTCCATTCCAAACATTTGGAGAACTTAAGTTTATGGTACGTGGGATACATACAACTTTGTGAAGTGGAAGTCAGAAGGAACTCAATATAATTCCTCTACCTTTTTTTTGTTTTTTTTTTTTTTTTTTTGCTTTTGCAGTTGTTATGTAGAGGACAGATTATTATAGCTATTTTAGCAAAGTATACATCCATAGGCAAATTGAAATTATAAGGTCCTTCTTTAATTAAATCTGCAAGATTAAGTCCGTTGAATAGATTAGGTGCATATCATGTATAACTAATTGACAATATTAATGCATAATAATTCTCTTCACCACTTTAACTACCGTATAAAGTTTAGATAACCGTCCTCGCACCTGCGTTTAAATGAGGTTTTTCAAATATTTAACAAGAAATGTTATCCTTGTCTGAAAAACATATAAAGTGTCCTTCAGAACCCCATGAACTGTTTTTCCAATAACTGGATAAAAATTTTTTTATTTTTTTTTTTTTTTGATATCTTTGATAACAAGTATTATTGGTGGTGGTGTTCCCATATTCTTTCCATCCAGAAGTTTATGCATCGGACTGTAGATCTTTTTTGAAACTACACTATTATCTTCAGATACCATCTTTTATTAAATAAGAGGTATTATTCCGTACTTGAAGAGAAAAGCTACAGAAATTTAAGTTTACAGATTAGGAGAAATCAGAAGGAAAAAACAAAAACAAAATGGTGATTATTAGGCCAAGGTTCAGTTTCACTTTCTCCAGGAAAGTGTCAACCATAATCAACTCTATGACAATTGGTAGACCGGCGGAGATGGGTCCAAACATATTTCGCTTAACGCATGCTGATGCAAAAGAGTTACCAGTTGAGAAAGTCGTTGATTTATACTTCAAGAAATATTTGCCTATCTCTTCATGTCTTCCAACCCCTTTAAATAGACCTCAAGAACCATTAATATTTATTCCGGGTTTATTTGGATCGACAAAGATGTATAAAAAGGAAATTCAAAGATTATGTAACTTGTTGAATATCCCAGTGTACGCAGTAGATTTAAGAAGTCATGGCCAAAGCAAATATGCCTTACCGTTAAGTTTTAATGCATATGTTTCTGATATGGTGGCATTTATGAAACAACAAGGTATTGAGAGACTGAATGTTTCTGGATTTTCATTGGGAGGCAAAGTTGCAATGGCATTAGCATTAAAACATCCAGAACTAGTTTCAAAAACTTTAGTCGTTGATATTTCACCGGCAACACAAATTCATTTAAGTCCAATGATTGATTCATTTATTAAAGGTTTAACCCATGTTGTTGAAGATGCTGGTATTAATTCAAAAGATAAAGATTGGTTTGAACAAGCAGACAACGCATTAGAAAAACATGTTCCTCATAAACCTACAAGAAGATACTTGTTGAATACTAATTTACTAAGAGAGCATCCAGTTAAGAAAGATGGTAAAGTTCATTTGAAATGTGCACTATATCATTTCAAATCTTCTGAAATTCTTGGCTGGCCAGAAGATGAATTTAAAGGTAAAACATATTTAGGTCCTGTTTTATTTCTCAAAGCAAAACACTCTGATTTTATTCAAGATTCTCATATGGATCAAATAGAGCAATATTTTCCAAATTACGAAATTAGGGAAGTAAATACCTACCATTTAATTCCGAATGAGAGACCAGATTTTCTCATTCAAAATTTTGCAAATTTTATTGGAAAGAAAGAAAGTTCATTTTAAAAATATTATAACGAAATACATATAATACTTTTATTTATTTTTTTTTTTTTTTTTCTTTGGCTTTTCTTATACTGGAGTTTTCTTTTCCTTCTACTTAATGATTATTTGTTTAAATTTTTTCAGCCTAATTTATTATATATCAGTATTTAATTATGCATTTGAATCAAAAACTCGCTGTAAATACAAAATGTTCATTCTAAATACAGAATCTTTTGTCTTTGCCATTTTACCAAACATTTGGTTCCTCTCTCTCTCAGGGAGAAATTCAGAGTTAAAAAAAAAAAAAAAAANAAAAAAAAACAGCCAGATTATCTGTTTGTTAAAACGTTAATTATTATATTAGATCAGTACTATAGAGCATTGCCATTAATAAATTAGAAATAAGATTTAAAACTTAAGGGTATTATTCTGTCTATTGGAATTGGATCACATTATTTTTTTTCACAAATTAATTAATACAACAAAATAAAAATCAATAGATAAAACAAACTTATTTCCGCTAAAAAAATTTTAGTTAATCTGAGATATCAATTATTGAAACTGTGGTTGAACCAAAGGAAAAAATAATTTCCCTCACAATTAATGTATAGAAGTCCTTGTTTATTTGAATGGTTGTTCTTG
>KV454014.1:907427-936337 GCA_001661245.1 Pachysolen tannophilus NRRL Y-2460
TATATTTATCAAGTTGATAGGTTTGTTTTGGGGGAAGGTGTTTTTTTATTTTTTTTTATATTTTTAAAAATTATTAAAAACAATGGGGAACAAATCTAATAGTGTGTCTTTATCATCATTGAATGATGTTAATGAGATTGGAAGTTGTGATTTACTGTTTGATAAATCTATACTGGTTATAACATCGATATTATCTACTCAAACTCAATCAATTGCACATTTAACTTCTCAGTA
The DNA here is from genome assembly GCA_001661245.1 of Pachysolen tannophilus NRRL Y-2460. Taxonomy (NCBI): domain Eukaryota; kingdom Fungi; phylum Ascomycota; class Pichiomycetes; order Alaninales; family Pachysolenaceae; genus Pachysolen; species Pachysolen tannophilus. The sequence goes on from KV454014.1 coordinate 907,662, forward strand.
TAAAAATTCTAAATGGTCTCAACAACAATTAAAACAATCTTTAGATATAATGAATGAATCATTACGTAAAGGTGGTAAAATTGTTGTATCTGGTATAGGGAAATCTTATAAAATTGCTTCTAAAACAGTTGCTACAATGAATTCTTTATGTCTTCATGCTTCATTATTACATCCAGCAGAAGCATTACATGGTGATTTAGGAATGGTAAAAGAATATCAAGGAGATTGTATGATTTTAATTTCTGCAAGTGGTAAAAGTCCTGAATTGATTCAATTATTAGCTCATGTACCACTTATGGTTCCAATAATTTTATTAACTTGTACAAAAGTTTCAATATTATCTCAACATCCTCAAGTGAAATCTTTATTATATGCAGAATTTCCTTCAAAATTTCATGAAGAAAATATATATGGATTATCAGCTCCTACTTTATCTACTACATTATGCTTATCTTTGATGGATAGTGTTTCAATTGCATTACTGGAATTACATGTTTCAGATATCAATATAAGGAAAAGACTTTTTGGAGAAAGACACCCTGGAGGTGCTATTGGTCAAGCTTATTCATTACCTTCATCATCTCTGCAAAGTTTAAAATCTTGTGCATCAATATCTGATTTAAAATCATTGGAAACAATTTCTCAAACTTCAGATGAATCTGCACAATCAAAAATAACTCCATCACTGGTAATACCTTCTGATATTGATGAATATACATTAAATTTAATAGATAATAGTCTTTCAGATTTAATTAAAAATTCAACAAATGTTAAATATTTACAAAAATTACCAAATGATGAATTGGAATTATTAAGATTAATCACTTTATACGATTTTTTAATTATTGATAATCAAAAAGGTATTGATTCTAAATCTATAATAGAAATTATTAGAGTAAGTCATCAACAAGGAGATCTGTGGAATGAAACTACTTGGAAAATTCATGAAGCTACGAAAAGAATTATAGTCTAATAAAATTCACACATATAATATAATCAACTTGCTTAATACCTGAAAATATTGATTAACAAAAAAAAAAAAAAAAAAAAAAAAAAATTTCATAATATTATTATTAATATACTTTATTATTACTCTTGTTAAGTAGTTACGCTTTTATTTTTATTTTTTATTTTTTAATGTTTTACTTAATTTATCTGTGATTACTGCTCTTTCATGAAACTAAATACAGAATAATCTCTTCATGATGGTCTAAGCGAAAATCAACTACAAAACAACACACATTCCCAGTAAATTAATAATCAGTACTAATATAGCATTCTATTCATCTTTAGGGAAAGGAAATAGGTGAAGATGAAAAGAGTAGTGCACATGATGCAAAAACCACATTCAGTCGCTTTTTACGTGATGATGTTTTTTTTTTCAATAACAAACAGAAAAACAGAAAAACAAAAAAAAATTTATGGAAAGTAAACAAAGATACCAAATAATTAATTACAGAATTGATTTATGGGTTGCAAATAGAAGATAGATATTGGAATTTTTTTGTAATTAAACAAGCTGGTTCTTATTTTATATTGAAGGAAGTGATTGTTTTCCAGGGCAAGAAAAAAAAAATTTAATAAAAAATAAATAAATAAATAAAAAATAAGCAAAGCAATTATTGTATATTTCATTTTTACAATTAGCCGCGCTTAAATGTCTGCTATAAAAGCAAATAAAAGATTAAATGAGCGCTTGAGTACAAGTACGCGAAAGAGTGTTTTACTTGATAGAAATGAGTCGGATATAAGTCGAAATGATTCTTTGAGTTTGTTTGATGAGCCAATTGGTATTGATAGACAGGCAAGATTTGAAGAATGGATCAAGTTAACAACAGATAACAAAATTAATTCGACTAATAGTTGGGCTGTAGCCCTTATCGATTATTTCCATGATATGGATATTTTTAGAGAAGGTGATAATATTAATTTTCTGAAGGCAAGTACAACTTTAGATGGTTGTGTTAAAGTCTATTCCTCGAGAGTTGAATCCGTGATAAGTGAAACGGGGAAATTATTAAATGGATTATCAACTAAAAACCGTGATGATTCCGAAGAAGATGATGAAGATGATGACAATGAAAATATTAATGTCAATCAGGAAGGAGACGAAAACGGCGAATCCAGACGTAAAAATACACGTATTAATACAACCACTTTGAAAAAATGGAAAGAAATAAAAATGAGATCGTTGGATGAAGAATTATCTATTGATCCTTTATTTAAAAAAACTTTGGCTGAATTTGATGAAGGAGGTGCAAAATCCTTATTATTAAATATGTTATTTGTTGATAAAGATGTGAAAATTATGTTTGATACCACATCTTCTGGTTTTGTTGAAGAAGAATTAGAATACAAATTAAATTTAAAAAATGAAGAAGGAGAAGGAGAAGTAGAAGATGGCGGTGATGATGACGTTTATAAAGATAAACTCAAAAATGCACAAATTCCGTTTAATGATAACATAGATGTTTCGAATTTTAAATATTCTCTACTTACTGATGATTTTAAAGACCTTCATGTCTGTACTTTTACCCATGAATTATTAGCGGTGGTGAATGATATTGAAAAGGCAAAGACTGTATTAAAAGAAGTTACGCACGATAATTCATATAGCGCTTCTTTCTCGGCAGCTACCCACAATAAAGGAGATGATGGCGATGATGGTGACGGTGATGACGATGAAGGACTGGATTTTGGAGGAGGAGGAGGAGGTTTTAATGATTTTGGCGGTTCTAACGATAATATTGGTTCTTTAGATCATCAAGCTCAAGAAGTTCTCTTTAATGATGACTTTGAGGAAAGCAAACCTCACGGTGAAAATAATAGAAACGAAATGGATGCCATCTTTGATGATTCTGCCAACAGTAGCACTAATAAGGAAGATGGTTTTGAAGTTGAACAAACAGAAATGGATAGCGATATTTTAGGGTATTTTGATGAAACTTTAAAGAAAAACTGGGCAGGCCCAGAACATTGGAAAGTGAGAGCATTAAAACAAAATTCCAAGATATTGGTAAAGGAAAAAGAAAATGAGAATAAAATTGATGAAGATGGTAATAATATCAATTTCAATTTAATTGGAGGGACACAACAATTAAAACAAGACCATGAACAACATCAACATCTACTGTCTCAAGTTACGCAAGATGCTACACGTACAAACAAAAAATCGAAAATTGATTTTAAAATTGATTTTATTCATGATATTGTAACTGATGATGAAGTCTTTAGACAATCAAAGAAGGCTACTATTGATATACCTAAGACAGCAAAAGCACCAGCTCCAGATTTGAATTTGTTACCAGATGATACTCATTTCACTTCTGCCAATTTAACGCAATTGTTCACCACGAGAAAACAGCAACTCAAGATTTTTAAAAAGAAAAAAATGAATCAGAACGATATTGAAAATGAACATGAGCCAAGAGAAATTGCAGATGAGAATTTTTGGGCAGAAAATTACAATAAAGATAACAAGATAGGAAACAACGATGAGGACAATAATAATGATAACCTGGCAAACAATGAAGGACCCGAGAATGATTTCGGTAATGGATTATTTGATGACGACGATGATGCATTTGACGATATTCCTCAGACTCAAGAATTTGGAACCCAATTGATAGCTGCAAAAAGACATAGAAGAGAAAACATTAATTATGCCAGAGTTAGTAAGAAAGTGAACATCAAATTGTTGAAGGATAATATTTGGAACACCATAAGTGATAAACTCGAAACAACTAAATCAAATGATAAATTGGAATTTAAAGATATTGTTAGAGCAACTGTTGAGATTTACCCTCCAGAAACTAAAAAAGACCTATCAACAAGTTTCCAGTTCATCAGTCTACTACACTTGGCAAACGAGCACGGCTTCACCATTGAAAGCAATAACGATCATTCCGATCTATACGTCAAGTTTAACTAGCATTCTGTAAATAATAATAATATTAATCAATCTCATCGGAAAAACCCCTCGTAGTGTCCTGCAAAATTCAAACTCCCTCACGTGATCGTTTTTATTCTCGAACTTTTTTTTTTTTTTTTTTTTCTGTTTCGAAATAAGAAGGGCGTTGGCAACAGCAGTAGTGATCAATTTTATTTTATATACTAATAATATTAGTATAATAGTTCAACTTTGGTTAATTTGCTATTTTTTCATATTTTTAATCATAGAAGAGTTAAATCTATCATTATATTAATCTTGGTTTAAAAGTTTTTTTCTTTTGAAGAAGGAAAAAAAAAAATAAAGATTCTTTTTATTTTTTTTTTTAAATTTTTGGTTTTGAATCATCGAAAGTTGAGTGGTGAATCTGCTGCCCTATTATTAAAATTTTAAATAAGAGGCAATTTATCATAGAGAGAATATTTTGATTTTAAAAGATTAGAATAATTTTTTATTCTATTTTTTTTTTGTTGTTGTTGTTGTTGTTGTTGTTGAAATATTAGTTGGTGAAAAATGTTGAAGTTAGCAATAAATCCAACATTTAGAAGACAGGTTTTATTTGGTTGTCCTTATAATAAAAATTTGAGCAGAAGAATATTTATAAATGTTCGTTTTGCTTCATCTGCTCAAGTGAATTCGATGTTAGCATCTAAAGAACAGATAGCTAATCGTGACTTGGCAAATGCAAAAGTACAAGCTGAGTTTTATCAATCTTTGTTGAACTCAAACTACCCTCATATAGTTGTTTCAAGATATGAAACTCCTGGAATTGCTTCATCACCAGAATGTACCCAATTATATATTCAAGCATTACAAAAACTTGGAAATGACTCAAAGGCTGCTTCTGTTGCAAATTCACTTGGTATGAATGGAGCTGTGATTTCGAATTTGAACTCATCAGGTTTTGCTGGTGGTTATGGTTCGAGACAGGAACCGATCCATGTGGTTGTTACTGAAAGTGCATGGACTATGGCTTCTAAATGGATCAAGTGGTTGATTCCATTTGGTTTGGTTACATATGGAATCATTCAAGGTTTCAACTATTTGGTTGCAAATGGTACTATATTAAAAGGATCAAGTGTTGATGACAAGTCGGTTGATGTTTCAGAATCAAACGTCAAATTTTCAGATGTTTGTGGTGTAGATGAAGCAAGAGCAGAGTTGGAAGAAATTGTTGAATTTTTAAAAGATCCTTCCAAATTCACCGGGCTAGGGGGTAAATTACCAAAAGGTGTATTGTTAACTGGTCCTCCAGGTACTGGTAAAACATTATTAGCAAGAGCAACAGCAGGTGAAGCAGGTGTACCTTTCTTTTTCATGTCAGGTTCTGAATTTGATGAATTATATGTTGGTGTTGGTGCAAAAAGAGTTAGAGAATTATTTACTCAAGCTAGAATGAGAGCTCCAGCCATTATATTTATCGATGAATTAGATGCAGTTGGAGGTAAGCGTAATCCAAAAGATCAAGCTTATGCAAAACAAACTTTGAATCAATTATTGGTTGAATTGGATGGATTTTCTCAAACAGAAGGTATTATAGTGATTGGTGCTACAAATTTCCCAGAATCTTTGGATAAAGCTTTAACAAGACCTGGTAGATTTGATAAAGTTGTAAATGTAGATTTACCAGATGTTAGAGGTCGTATCGATATTTTAAAACATCATATGAAAAACGTTGAATGTGCTAAAGAAGTTGATCCAACAGTCATTGCTAGAGGTACCCCTGGTTTATCAGGAGCAGAATTAATGAATTTAGTCAATCAAGCAGCTGTTTATGCTTCACAACAAAATGCATTAGCTGTTGATATGTCACATTTTGAATGGGCTAAAGACAAAGTTTTAATGGGTGCAGCAAGGAAGACAATGGTAATGACAGAAGAATCAAGAAGAACTACAGCATATCATGAAGCAGGTCATGCAATTATGGCAATGTTTACTAAAGGTGCTACTCCATTATATAAAGCCACAATTTTGCCAAGAGGTAGAGCTTTAGGTATAACTTTCCAATTACCGGAGATGGATAAGCATGATATTACCAAAAGTGAATGCTTTGCAAGATTAGATGTTGCCATGGGGGGTAAAGTAGCCGAAGAAATGATATATGGTCCAGATAATACTACAAGTGGATGTGCTTCTGATTTACTGAATGCTACTAGTGTTGCTAGAGCAATGGTAACTTCATATGGTATGTCGAATAAGGTTGGTCCTATGAAATTGTCAGATGAATGGGAAACTTGGTCAACAAAATTAAGAGATTCTGCAGATCAAGAAGTTAGAGATTTCTTAATTGAATCTGAACATAGAACTAGAAGTTTATTGGATCTTAAAAAAATTGAATTAAAAAGATTAGCAGAAGGATTATTAGAATATGAAACTTTAACTAAAGATGAGATGGAAAAAGTTGTAAAAGGTGAACCAATTAATAAAGCAAAGATAAGTTCAAATACCGTTATAAAATCCGACCCAACTAAAGAAGAACGTAAATTTCCAGATGATAAGACCCCAATACCGGTAAAGGTTGGTGCATAATAATTTAACATTCTTTTTTTTTATTCTTTAATATTTTTTTTCTTTCTCTATCTCTCTCTCTCTCTCTTGTTCTGCGATTGAGATTTCTCATAAGTTGAACATTTTCTTTTTAAATTTTATTTTCAAGAAAGGTCTATTTGGCATTGCCTATTTTTTTTTTTTTTTTTTTTTCTATTTTTATTTCCATCGATTTAGAAATTCAGGTAAAATGGAAAGGAAGCATTCAATTAGTTTGCTATTCCTTGTTATATTTTAATATATGTATATATAATTTGAAAAACAAAAACGCTTAATATAACTAACTGATAGAGTATGAAACTTAAAATGCGATTTTTTTATCCAGTAAGAAGAATGCGTTATAACAAACTGACTAAAGATTATTATTAAAACTGTTACCAAGAGTACTTACTAGTAACTATCAGATCATCAATTAATTCAGTCAGTTTTTACCGTTTATTGTGATGCACTACATAAGGATTTGCAGTTTGCATAACTGATAAAACATCAACGTACAGCCTATTATTAAGATTCAGCAATATTCAACCGTCTTCTATTCAAAAAAAGGTATCTTACTTACCTTCTTTAGCTAGTTTCAATTTTGAATGAAAAGAAACATAACAGATTGACTACGTAATTTGAATTTGCAATTCACTATTCCCTTTCACTAAATTCATTAAATTCACTATAATACAAGGGAGAGAAAAAAAACTTGACAATAATCAAGAAACTTCCTCCTGATTGATTTTCTTATGCTATGGCCTATCAGTCCTATTCTATATATATATATATATATGATCTCTGATAAGATTGATGTCTTCATTTAGTTTATTTAGTTTCTTATCTACAAGAAATGGCGGTAGTGTAAATGCCTATAAACTAGTTGTAGAGGTATTAATTAATGTTAAGGAGTGTGAGTGAGTGAATGAGTTAATGATAAGTTGATAACTATAACTAATCAATTGTTATTTGATGATATCTATTTGACAATGTCATTTATTAGAAGAGCATTAGTTTCTGGTTCCCTTTTCAGTGTTGGTTATTTTACTTTTGCAGAAGTATGGGGTGGTGATAAGAATTCTTCATTACAAAGTACAAATCTTAATGATAAACAAAAATTAATCTTATCACAATTAAATGAAAATGAACATTTTAAATCATTACTTGCAAATGATAATTTTATTCAAAATAAGTATTCATCATTGATTCCTAAACCTCATCAAAAAAATTATGTTAGTCAAGGTTTATTGTTTGGTCCAAATCATTTAGAAATTGATCCAATATTATTTAGAGATGAAAAAAAGGGTGAATTAATTGCAATTTATCATTTTGGATCTAATTTGGTAGGAAATGATAATACAATTCATTGTGGACTATTATCCACAATCTTAGATGAATCGTTATGCACTTGTGGATTCCCATTCTTACCAAGTAAAAGAGGTGTTACTGCTAGATTATCAATTAAATTTAACAATGAAATTATTTTGAAAAGTGACAGCACTATTATGTTAAAGGCAAATGTTAGAGAATTTAAAGGTAGGAAAGTTATAATAGATGGATATATTGAAACTTTAGATTTACAAAACCTGACAAACAAGAAAGGTAATACTATTATTGCAAAAGCTGAATGTATCTTGGTAGAACCTAAATGGTTCAAGTATTTTAATTGGGTACCTGTATTTGAACAGCTGAATTGAAATTTTTATGATTTAAATTATTTATTATTACTTGAGATTTACAATTAATGACATATTATATTGAGAATATATAGCCCTAATATTCATTTAAATGAAATAAGCTTATCTAACTAATTAATTGGTTAATTACCTCATCTTGCTTTAAAATGTCTATCCTAAATTATAGTACAATATTGCAATCTTGGTTTTTTCTTTTATAAAAAAAAAAAAAAAANAAAAAAACGAACAATCTTCGGAATCTTTTTTGTTGAATTAATTTGTAAAAATCAGCAACTTTTGTAATAGTGACATGATATTTTTTAATTTTACTTTTTGAGGCGTTGACAAATGAATGATATGGTATTTAAGTTATCTATGCAAATATTGAAGGTTCTCAAAAAGTGAATCAAAAATTGAAGGAAATAGTTGAAAAAAAGAGAGCAAAAACAAAAAACCAACAAAAAAAAAAGCTGACATAAAATAGATTATTGATTTGAGTAAAATCATTAATGATTACTATTTATGCCAGAAAGAAACAAAAAAATTCCCTTTAGCAAAATGTAAGGGAAAAGAAAAGAAAAAAAGAAAAAAACAAACAAAAAAGCAAATACTCCGAGCTCTATACAATGAAAGGTTTCAAAAAGGACAGAAAAAAAAGCATAAAAACTTTGAAATAAACTCCGATAATTTAATAATAGCTAACATTAAATGAATGGATCTAATATGGATGGTATTTCAAGAATCATTGAGAATTAATTCCGTTACCGTTATCCTTTTCTCTCTTAACAGATTTTAACTTTTCTCTCTTAGAATCTTCTTTTCCTTTTAATAATATTTCATCAAAATCTTCATCAAAAACTTGCTTTAGTAAAATGTTTAGATTGGAAAAATTTTTACAATCTTTTGAATGCAATTCTAAAATTTTTTTCAAATTATTCATTTTCTTTTCCAACATATTTAAATTTTTCTTTAAAGTAAAATTTTCCTTTAAATATAAATCAATATCACTTTGTAATTTTTCTTGTAAAACCTTTTTTCTCTGTCTACACTTTGATGCTGCTATTCTATTTCTTTCCAATAATTTTTGTTTTTTCCATTCTGAAGTTCCAGGTATTGGACCATTATTTGGATTAAAAATTACCTCATTATTATAAATCAACTGGTGCTGCGGTACACCGTCAGAGTTTGTAGCCAAACCGCTTGCATCTTGATTGTCAATCTGGCTTTGATGGTGCAGCAGCAGTTGCAGTTGCAGCAGTTGCAGTTGTTGTTGTTGGATCATGACTAACCTAGCGTCTTGTACTGGTTCTTGCTTTGGTTCGATTATAGGTGTTGCTATCTCCAATTCATCTAAAGGAACCAAAGACAGTGAACGTAATATCTGTTGTGGTTGTGGAGGTTCCTGGGGTTGTGGCAGTTGCTGAGGTTGCGGCTGAGGATGAGACTGCTGGTTCTGGTTCTGGCTCTGATGCACATGATGCTGTTGATGATGTTGCTGCTGCTGCAGTTGTTGTTGTTGTTGCAGTTGCAGCTGACGCAGCAGCAGCTGTTGTTGTTGTTGTTGCTGAGTGAATTCAACCAACTGACCTATTTGACCATTTGAAATAGAAATTCTTCTTTTCAAAGTAAACACCTGCTGTGGTTGTACCACCTGGGGTTGTGGTGATAACTGAGATATGAACAACTGGTTTGATAAATCATCATTTGTTGCAGTATGGCCATTACTATCCTGATCTAAAACCACTTCCAGGCTCACTTGGTTCAGGTTTTGGTTTTGGTTTTGGTTTTGGTTTTGATTATGGTTCTGGTTCTGGTTCACTACACCATTATTATTGTTACGTATGCTGTTTATGTTATTATTAATAGTTGATACTTGTGGCGGTGGTGTATAATAATTTGGTTGTTGTTGTTGTACATCAAATAATGGTGGATTTGTTATTGGGAATTGTTGGATTTGTAATTCAAACGGGAGTTGGAAAAATGAATTTAAAAAAGGATTTGATATATTAGTTGTATCCAACTGTATATTACTTGGTTTATTTGAAACATTATTATTATTATTTGTATTTGTATTATTATTTGTATTATTGGTATTACCATTTTGTTGAACATTATCTGTATTATTATTTGTTGCAGCATTAGGTGAAGTATTCAAAGAAGAAGCGCCATTTTGATCTGAATCACCATTAAATAAGTGACTGTATCCATGAGGACCATTAGCACTTGCACTAACACTACCATCATTTTCATTATTATTATTATTATTGTTGTTATTGTTAAGATTGCTAGTACTATTTCTATTTCTATTTCTATTATTATTATTATTATTATTATTATCTTGTTGCCGACTATTATGCGAGACAATAGACCCAGCTATACTTTCTTGTTGTTGCAGTATATAATTATTTATTAAATTTCCAACATCACCAGTATTCCCATTATTATTATTACCATTAATATTCCCATTTATTGTACTATCATTACTATTGCTATTTAAGGCCTGACTGAAACTGAGCTGATAGTTCATCCTAGCTCGAAATTTTTTTTTTTTTAATCTTTCGATAATATATCTTAATATCAATATATATAAATATATAATATAATATATATATATATTTTATATATGTATGTATTTTGATATATTGATCTATCAATATAGTATATTTGTATATTTGTAAAAAAATATATATATGGACCGATACCTGATTATAGTTAATTTAGCTTTTTTTTTTGTTAAAAAAAAAAAAATAAAAAAAACTCCTTCAATAAGATATATGTCCAAGTATATATTTCAATATATATTATATACTATTTGCCATAAAATTATGTCAAATAACATATAATATATTACTCTAATTTTTTCTTAATAAAAATAAAAAAAAAAAAATTAAATATAAATATATATTCTTTTTAATCTTAATATTAATAATACAATAAATAAGTTAGGACTTTTGTAGAAAAGATGCAAAAGATTTTATTTCTTTTTTTTCCGTTGGTTTGTTGAGGTTAAAAAAAATAATAATAATAAATACAAAAGTCGTGTTGAATAGACACAAAGTAAGCGGAAACGGAACTTTGATTTGCCGTCAACGACTTTTAAAATATTTCTCGCGCGGAAGAAAATAAATTTGTTGGTGCTTCTTACACTACTTCCCGATTGGGGAAAGAAATCAAAAATTCTAAAAGTGTGCATCGCAAGTGCGGAAAAAGGCACGGTAAATGTGCATCGCAAGATCAAAGCTATAATGCACACGTATAGCGTACAGATTATCTTTGGATATAAAAACATAAAACCTCTTCATTCATTAGTTTACCGCCGTTTTACTTCGGCTTCTTTTTTTTTCACTTTCAACAGCGAAAAAATGAAAAAAAAAAAAAAAAAAAAAAAAAAAAAAATTTACCCGAAAAGGAATATGAGCACATCTATACGCAAACAATAAAAGTATATATAATACCATTAGTGAATTAAAAAAAATGTAAAAAGAAGAGAATAATGGTAATTTTGTAATTATTATTGATGATTTCAAGAGATGTTTGTAGTAGGGTCAAGATTTTCAAAGATTTTTTCAAAGAATTTTTCAATTCAAAGTAAAAGGTTTTTTAATGATATTAAATTTCCAATTAAAATTTCAAAAGAAGTACAACAAGCATTAAGTGAAAAAAAACCAATTGTTTCATTAGAAAGTACTATCATTACTCATGGGTTGCCTTATCCAAAGAACTTGTTGATGGCTCAAGATGTGGAGAAGGTTATAAGGGATAATGGATGTGTTCCAGCTACTATTGCATTTATAGATGGTATACCATCAATTGGATTAGATAAAAATCAATTTTTAAAATTATCAAATAATGAAAATGAAATTGAAAAATTATATAAAATTTCAAGAAGAGATATTCCTTATATAATTAGTGGAAAATTTTCAGGTGGTACAACAATTGCATCTACAATGATTTTATCAAAATTAGCTAAAATTAAAGTATTTGCTACAGGTGGTCTTGGTGGAGTCCATAAACATGGTGAAATTACAATGGATATAAGTGCAGATTTAGAAGAATTAAGTAAAACAAGTGTTGCTGTTGTTTGTAGTGGACCAAAATCTATCTTAGATGTACCAAAGACAATTGAATATTTAGAAACTAAAGGTGTACCAGTTCTGACATATAATCCAACTTTAAAAAAAAATGATTCAGAAACATTTGTTCCAGGATTTTATTGTCAAAGTTCAGGTGTAAAATCACCTTTTGCATTTGATGATTTCTTAACTCCAGCAAAGATGATATTTAATGGAAGAAATTTAAATTTAGAAAATGGATATTTATTTTGTATTCCACCTCCAGAAAATTTAGCTTTAGATTCTTCTTTCATTAATAAAATTATTGATGATGCACAATTAGAAGCAGAATCTTTAAATATTCATGGTAAAGCATTGACTCCATTTTTATTAAATAAAATTAATTCTTCCACTGGAGGTGAAAGTGTTAGGTCTAATGTTGGATTCGTAATCAATAACGCAAAATGTGCTAGTGAAATTGCTAAAAATTTAAACAATTTAGAACTTGAAAAGGTTAGTAATAAAAAATTTTTTTAAAGATTCAATTAAAAAAAGATATAAAATTATATATATATACTAACAATAATATCCATATTTTAGCATTCTTATTCAAATATTTTCCAATTTCAACCTTCAAGTAAAATTTTACAAAAAACAAATATAATCAATAAATTAGAATCAAAGAAGAATCAATTTTTTGAAAAAACAAATGCAGTTATAATAGGATCTATAGCATTAGATTCCACTTGCATATTAAATCCAAATCATAAATTATATGATTCTAATCCTGGGAAATCAAAACAAACCGTTGGAGGTGTTGGATTTAATGTTACATTAGCATCAAATGTTGTTTCTTTAAATAAAAAAAGTGATCCTAATTTAACCAAGCCAAGATTAATTTCTATTGTTAGTAATGATTCATCAGCTTCAAAAATTATTGAACATTTAAAGAAAAATAATATTGAATCTAATGGAATTTATATAAGTAAAGAAGAAAATTTTCCTGGATCTGCACAATATACTTCAATTCATTCTAGTGATGGAAATTTAATTATAGCATGTGCAGACATGGATATAATTGAATGTTTACCAAGCAAACATGTCATGGCTCAATTAGAACTATTAAAACCTAAATGGGTATTAATGGACTCAAATATTTCAATTGAGTTGATGGAACTGATTGTTATTGCTTCCATAGAACTTGATTTTCAAATCATTTATGAACCAACTTCAATAATAAAATCTTTTAAAATTTCAAAACTGAAAAATTTAAAGATTTACCCAAATAATCAAATAAAATTAGCAACACCAACTATAAAAGAGTTAGACACCATTTATGAAAATTTTGAAAAAATGGGGAAATTTGATGATTTAGATAATTGGTTCCCAATAATTGATTCAATTAAAACTGATGATATGAGATTTCAAGAAAACTTGAAAAAATTATCAAATAATTTCCCAATCTTAAAAGAGTATATGAAAAATGGTATATTTATAAAAAGTTTTAAACTCTTACCTTACATCAATAATCTCATTTTAAAAGATGGAGAAAATGGTATATTACTAATTCAATTACTTAACAACGTAAATAGATTAGATTCACAAAAATTGAAACAATACAATATGGTTTTTTCAAGAGGAAAAAAATTTACTGAAAATAATATCGAAAAACAATTGGGTGTCTTGATCCAATATATGGAAATACCTAATCTTTTACAAAAAAAAGATATCAAAAGTGTTACTGGTGCTGGTGATTCATTAGTTGGATACATACTAAGTAAATTAAACAATAACGAAGAAAACTGGTTATTCAATCTTGAAAAAGAAATAGACATAACTACAAGACAAAAGAATTTGGTTAATTGTCAAACTTGCGCTGCTTTAAGCTTGTTAAGTAATGATTCAATTAATGTTGAAATGATAAAAGATCTCGAGTAGAGTTAATTAATTAGTTAGTTAGTTAGTTATAAATACCTAAAAGATAATAAAAAAAAAATAAAAAAAAATTAAAATGAAATCCATAGAAGATATAGTACAAACAAAAAGCATTAAAATAAAATATCAGTAATCCCAAGAGTTAGATTAGTTATAGCAATAATGAATGGTAATATATGATTTTTGAGATAATTATGAATGATAATAACTCGATAAGTAAAAACTTGAATTCTTTACCGCCTTTGAAAAATGTCGAATCATTGCTAAATAATTTAAAACTTAATAGTACGCATAGTGATAACTTAGATAACATAGATTACGATATTATTGCTGAGAACCAAAGAGGTTTGATAATATTAGGGATTCCTTTATTTTCCAAGTATTCCTTGGTTTCACCCTTTGATCCACCATATTATCAAAATGTTAATGGGAATTCGATCAATGATTTGAGTCTATATCCATTGCCAGATTTAAATTGGAAATGGTCTTGGGATAGGTGGTATGTATTGATGAATGATGATGTTGATGACAAAGGGTTTGTATATTCAGCTATAAATTTTAATTCTGTAAATTGGAAGGGGAAATACAAGTTTGGTAATTCTATAAGGAGAAGAATTTGGATTAGAATGAGAGAGAAACATTTAAGATACCGTTCCGCTGTTTGTGCTAATAGTACAGATGAGAATAATGGAATCGGTGAACTATCTTCCTACGAGTTAGCTGAAGGTAATGATGATCAAGAATCATTGCAAATGACTGCTGATTATGATGATACGATGGTATCAGGTTCTTATTCAAAATTGCCAATGCGTAAGAGGATTACAAAAAAATTGAAAACCATTGGAAGTCGTAAAAATCATAAAAATCAAATTCAAGATGAGACTATTGGTATTGAATTCAATAATGATAGTTCTGATTCAAGCTCTGGATTAAATTATAACAGCACTCGATCAATTGTACCTTCAAGGAATACTACAGTAGGAGGTTCTAAAAATGTTCAAACAATAGATAATGAAGTTACAACTTTACCTTATATAATTGTGGAAAGACAAGATACAAGAAATAATGATCTTTTAAAAGAATTAAGTGATTTAAAAATTGATCGAATGAAAATCAATAGAATTTTGGAATTTTTTGCTGATGATGATAATATTGGTACTGAAAATAAATATTATCTTAATTCTATCTTTAATTCTCTAGAGTTTAATATGTCGAAAAAACTTTTATTAAAAAAATTTGAAGAATTAATAAACTCTAAGAGACAGGAAAAAGATGCCAATGAAGAAATAATTGTTGAGTTGATTGGAATTTTGGAAAATTTCAAGTCTTTTGTAATAAGTTAATTTTTATAATTTACTGGCTATTTATAAATAAACATCTATTATTGAAAACATCACATAAAATGAAAAAAAAAAAGGAACAAGATTAATGGAGGTTAGATAATATACAATTTTTTGATTCATTATGTTCAAATCTTTAAATTTTCAGCATTAGGACTCCTTATTAGCGCTGACATCTTTGGAATACTTATAAGCTTCTTCAAAGTAAAAATTTGGATGTGTAACAATTGGCATTGTCTTACCTCCACATTTAGATTCCAAGACCATTGTACATGCAATTTGGTATTTCCCCTCTCTAACAGAATCAGTAATCTGATTAATCTGCTCATCTGTCATCTGCATCATTTTCAATTTCAGGAAGATATCATCTATAGAATTTTCTTTATAAAAGCATCCATGATATTCACTTGAATGTGGCTTTGGTTGGTTCATTATATTAGTACAATTCATACCACGATATTTAATCCTTCCTCCAACGGCACCATAAGTATGTTTTATATTATAAGCATAATCTTTTTCAAAATTTAAACCTTTTAAAGAATTTTTCCAAAAAAGTAATGCTTCATTTAAAGGTAATCCTAATTCTTTTATGAATCTTCCTAATTGTTGTCTTCCATTATATTTTAAATGGTTATGTTTTTTTAAACCATACATCAAATTTTGCATACATAATGGCATGAATTCACTTACTTGGTTCAAATTAGAAGCATTCAATTCATCAGAATCTCTATTTAAAGAACCTGAACCTTTTTGAGTTAAAAATTCATCAAGTACATATCCATTTGATAAATTGTTTAAAACTGGAAGTAATCTATCATCTTCATCTAATCTTGGTATTGTTTTCATTGTTAAAATTAATTTTTCATCCAATTTTTGTGAAAATTCCGATGTAATTAAATTTAATTGTAAAAATTGTGGAACATAACAATATCCATCATTAATGAAAACAGATCTAGAACTAACCAAATTTAATACATATTTGAAAGGAACTTTTAAAAAAATTTCATTTTCAAAAGTTTTCTTAATTATTTCTTCATTACTATTGCTTGCACCAAGATTAAGCTTTATTAAATTATAACAACTATCATATAACTGTTTTTCAAATTTCAATTTTTCATCATTATCAATAAATTGCCATGGTAAATCAATAGATTTTACAAAATTTTTTTGTTCTTGAATTGATAATAAATCATATCTAATTTTAAATAAAATAGTTTCTGCTTTGACAAAACGCGCTCTAAGTTCCTCAGACCTACAAAATGCTAATCTTAATATAAAATGTGAATAATGATCTTTTTTCCGTTCACTAATCAATAATGAACTATCTTTTGAATTACTTGTTAAAGGTAATAATTTTGCCAATATAGGTTTCAAATGCAGCGAGATTTCTTTAAAATTCCTACCACGTAACTGACATGACTCTATTTCAATCAATATCTTCAATCTATCTATAGCCCATGTCTCAAACTCTTCTAAAGTGATTTCATTCAACGGCGGGATATCATATAAGTTTAACCTTTGAGAATAAACAGAACTCAATAGATCACCATCTTGAACATACAAGTTCTTATCCTTCAGCGAATAATTATCAAAATTCTTTCTACCAGAGGTAATCCTCTTTGACTGTCTAAACATCACCACTCGAGCCAAGACAGATCTCTATGATCAATTGTTATTTATAATAAAATTTAAATAGATTTATATGTTCTATATATATATAAATATATTATACAGAATTATAAAACGCGTCTCTTTTCCCTTTATTTTTGCATATTTTTTTTTTCACACTTTGTGTTTACGCGTATCAAATATTAAATGCGCACGCACATGCGTATATTATACTTAGCGCACATGCGTATGGCCATTTAAGTGCGCAATTGCGTGTGCGTGTGTGTATGTTTATGCGCGCATAATAATTGCAGTAAAGTGTTTTGTATTGGGGTGTAGTATGAGTATAATTCCTTATCTATATGACCTATTTGATTTGCAAATAGATTTGAGATAAAAGATAATGAATGATGAAAACAGCAAAAATTATCATTCATGTAGCAAGTTAATGAGAATCTCTTGTAAATTTTTGTTAAAGTTTACCAAGTAAACCAGAGTTTCAGAGGATGTAAGTATTAAAAAACAAAAAAAAAAAAAAAAGAAAAGGTGATAAAGGTTTACCAGATGAGCTAGTATAATTAAGTATTAATCATGAGTATGTGTAAAGCATTGATTTCACATTCATATTTATTCCTTATTCTTAGCATATATCAGCATCTTCCAAAAAAAATTAAAAAATTAAAATAAATAAAAAACGAGTCATTTAGTCTTTCTTTTTATCAGAGTTTGAGTTGTTTAGTTCATTCGATATCTTGATATAAGCTTCATTCAATCCTTTGAGTTGTTTCTTAAAAGTTTCTATATCCAAATCTTTTTTCTTTATTTCAGCTTTTATAGAAGCAACTTTCTCAGTATCATCTACTTTTTTAGCATTTTCTAACTTTGTCTTATGTTTGATCAATTTCTTCAATATTGAAATCACTGTTGGAATAGCAATTCCAAAATACAAGACAGCTCCTGTAAGATACATGTTTCTCTGATTATAGTTTCTGGAAGCCAATTCTGTACTTGTCAAGTAAAAACGGGAACTCGAACCACCAGTAACTACTGGGTATTGGGACAGTTTGATTGATGACCTATTAAAAGAATCTATAAACATTATACTAATTATAACTCCAATAAAATACATCCCAATCCTAAAATTTGATATTGTAATTAACATGTGAAATACTTCAACAACTTTCTTCCTAACAACAAATGGTAAGGGAAGAACCAATATTGAGAGCATTACCATCTCAACTATTAACGCAACAAAAATCTAAAAACATGTTAATTTTCTTTTTCTTTATTTTCATTTTTTTTTTTTTTTCCAAGTAAAAAAAAAACTAAAGATCAAATATAAACCAAATAACAATTGTTACTTACAAATAACATTTGAATACTCATGATGGAAGGTTTAGAATTTATCAATCTCAACTATATTTAGAAACCAATTTATAGAATGTGTGTCCTTCTTATACTTGTGATATAGATATAATTGATTTACTCAAGGCGTCCTTTTAGTTACAATTTGAACGACCAGGGCAGATAAGTCCAATTAATTGAACTTCATTTCCATCTCCATCTCTATATTAATCTCAATTAACTAACTAATACTGCTTAGCAACTGATTATTAGCAAAGTTATATTCTACTCATTTGGTTTTGATCTACAAAGTGGAATTTTATAAATGTAATCTTTTGAAAACTACCAAACAACTATAAAAAAAGTATAAAAATAAATGCATAATGCAGTGTAATCACTAATGTTAAACTAAAATTAAATTATTCTTCATTTCCGGAGAAACGACTTTGATATTCAACAGCTTTAGCCTTGACATAATCACAAGCTTTCAAGTCCTTTTTGTTTTCTTCAAATTCTAACCATTTTCTAAAGAAGAATTTAGCTTGTTTCTTTGAAATTTTCTTTAAATTCAAAACTCTTTCAAACAATTCTTCAATTTTCTTTTTACCATCATTTCCATCTTCTTTATCCAATTTAATTTCCTGATCTATGTAGACATTCCAAATATCAATTCTCTTTGGGACATCTGCAATCAAACCTTCAAATAATGAGCGACCTTGTTCTGGATCACCTTTGTTAAATTCCAATTGAGCAAATTTACGAACTATTTCAATGTGATCTCTCTTTGGTAATATCTGTAATGCACTAGATAATATTTGACGACATTCTTCCTGTTTATGTTGATCAATCAAGAATGAACCATAAGAAAACCAAACCACAGTATGTTTGTTGAATTTTTTTAACATTTTCTTGAATAACTCATCAGCTTTGTCAAATTTTTCAGATAAAATATATATTCCAGATAATTTTTGATGCATTGTTAAAGAATCCATATACTGACATGATCTCTTAAATAACTCTTCTAAAGTGTCTTCACTTCCAAAAGTATTTTCCAAATTTAATAAAGCAATCCAGATATTCATCTTTTCTTGCTCATCACGGTAGTTGATCGTCTTTAAAGCACGTTCACCAATCTCCCGAGCTTTATCTACTTCACTTAATTGCAATTGGAAAGACATGTAATTCATCCACAAGATTGAAGAACTAGGATTACCGAGTAATAATCTTTCAAAATCGGCAACAGATTGAGGAGCTCTTGTATTTAAGTCAACAGTTTTATCCTCAACTATAGTAGACTTATTCTTCTTCTTTCTGTCCTTTTTAGATTTCTTATCACTTGTAAAATCTTCCTCTTCATCAGAAGACTCTTCTCCGGCAGCAACCTGGTCCAAAATAGATGCAGTCCAGTCAAAACCATTAGTTGAAAGACCAGCAGAAACTGTATTCGAAAATGATGTCTCCTCTTCTTCGTCATCAGAACCGGACTCAGATTCTGAATTATCATTTTCAAATGCATCCTTCATAACTTGGTCGCCTTCTTCATCTTCATCATCCTTGTCATCTTCTTCGCTTGCTTCATCTTCGTCCTCTTCCTCTTCTTCCGAATTTTCGGCATCCTGTTCAAACTCTTCAGAAGAAATTTTTCCTTCTTCACCGTCTTCATCATTATCCTTTTCAGAGTCAGTGAAGTACGAGGCTTTCATACCAAGAGATAATTGCTTCTTTTCTGGATTGATTTTTAGTATTTTAACTTTAACTCTGTCACCTTCACCAAATAATGCTTGAATGTTTTCAATTTTATTGTCAGAAATTTCAGAATGATGACATAAACCATCAACATTCGAAGTTCCATCCAATTTAACAAATACACCAAAATCAGTGGCTTTCTTGACATAACCTTCATAAATCTCTCCTACTTTCAAATCTTCAAATCTTTTCAATGGATTCAGCTCACCACTAACTTCACTGGCCTTCAAACTTAATAAGATACGACCTTCTTCTTCAGCGCTGATGATTCTACACAGAACAGCCTGATGAGGTTTGAAAAATTTGTTCCAGTCTTTGATGTATGAATCTGATAGATCACTTACTCTCACGTATCCATAAATTTCACGGCCTAATGAAACAAATACACCTTTTGAAGTGACATTTTTAATAAAACCACGGACTATGTCTCCACTCTTCAAATCATTAATAGAAGATATTGGTCTATCTTTGGCATCTTTTGTACGTAAGGAAACAGCTATTTTGTTGTTTTCATGATCAACTTCTAAAATCGTAGCAACACAAATGTCATTAGTTGAAAAAATAGATTCTAACTTTTCAGTGTAGTCGTTCAATGCATCAGTAACAAATGAAACAGCAGTCACATCCTTACCAAGCTCAACCAAGACATAATTATCCTTAGTTTTCAACACTCTAGATGGGACCACTTGACCAACTTTGACATCTTTTGAAGACAAGATTGGGTTTGGTCTCGATGATAAAGTAACAGCATTATGTTCTGTATCAACTTCTTCGACTGTAACTTCAAGAGCCGAACCTAATGGATAATTCTTATCTAAATCCTCAAAGGTAGATGCATCATCAGACAAGCTCATTAACGAAATACGTCCTCTAATTGTTGGAGAAATATTAACCCATAAATAACTTCTAGCAAAATTATTAATAAACGCAATCCATTTGGTACCAATTTTTGTATCAGATAAAGTTAACGGTTTATATACCTTGCTTTCAACTAAATCTGATTTTTTAGCGGATAACTCCAAAACTAAATTTTTATTGTTCCTATGAGAAATAGGTAAAAATCTGTGATTACGGGCATCGTGATACCCAATAATTTTAACATTTAAAACTTGGTCCTTTTTGAATTGTGATAACGGATGCTTCTTGTCGGTGATTTCTGACAAATTATCAAAAATTTGAGATATATCGATACGCCCTTGTAAATTATCAGCCAATTCAACATTTAACTGGGTAGATTTGACTGATTTAATAATTGCCTTGGTGAGAACACCTGGAACAAACTCGTCAAGATTCTTAATTCTAGTGTCGACTGGATTGACAGCCATTTCCAGATTTGAATCAACTTTTAGTTCCTTCATAGACACTAAAAATCTTTTCTTGTCATTGTCCAATCTTATAATTCTAACAGAAACTGATTTGTGTATATACAAATTTTCATCTTTTTCGATATACTTGGTTAAGGCTAAACCTGTTAACCTATTTGCAAAGCCAACAAAAACTCCTGAATCTGTAATCGATCTAATATATCCAGGAAAAACAGTTTCACTAACTGATATTTCTTTGAAAGAAGATGGTAAAACATTTCCTGATCTGACAAAATCTACTAACGATTTCTTACCAGATAAAGTGATAACTCTAGATTTGGTATCCTTTTCCAAAGCCAAAACCTTTGGTAAAATTTTGCCAATTTCTAGTTTTTTTAATAAAGCTCTATTTTGTTCTATATTACCGTCTGACAAATGACCAGCAGAAATTACACCACGCAAATTACTATCTGGCAATTCAACAATTACCGAGTTTTTTTCTTTCTCAACTATTACCACATCAACTATAGATTTTCCAGGTATTAATTCTGTTATAGCATCCTTTTGGGCCAGAGATAATGTGCTTGAAACACGGCACGATACCCTTAATTTCTTATTCTCCTTATCGACATTCAAAATTCTGACATTAATAGTTTGTCCTAATCTTAAATGATCTTCAGGATTTTTGACAAACGTTTCACTTATTTCAGACTTTGGTAAAAAAGCTTTTACATTGCCGAAAAATGAAACAATGCAACCATTAGGTTGAATCTTTTCAACTGTGGCAGGAGTACGTTTTCCTTCTTCGGCATCTTCCCATGAAGCGATTATATCTTCGTCATCAGCACCAACCAATGATTTCTTGAAAGTAACCATGACATTAGTCTTTCCTGCTTTTGGATGAGTTATTTTTAAAACTCTTCCCTTTACTTTGGCACCAATTTTGAATTTTCTTTCTGGATATATTAATTTTATATCACTCATGTGCAGTTTCGGTACATAAGCATCAAATTTGTCAAAAACTCTCAAAGAAATCCCACTTTCTGGTATAACTTTTAAAATTTCGGCTTGACATAATATACCAACAGGAATATCTTCTGATCTTAAATATGTCTGCAGAATTTGTTTTTTATCAAAAGTTAAAATATAAAAATTATCAACCAAAGAATATCCCAAGACTCTTGCTTTATGTTTTGTTCCAATTTTGTATTCAACGTCAACACTTTCCTTTTCACTGATTCTTGAAACATGTGCTTGGCCCAAGACTGATTTATTTCCAACGTTTGCGTATATATAATTTGAATCATGACCATTTATTTCAACTTCGTCAAATACATGACCAATTGCGAAAGCTTCCAAAGGTGCAGATTCAGTTTTTGGGTCCCAAGCAGTTGGAGTCAATGCCAATATATGAGGCAAAATCGATAAAGTCAATTTTCTTTCTCCATTTTTTAACTGAGAAGATAGTACTCTCGCTTTAATGTTGGATCCTATAGCAAATTTATGTTTCAAAGCATTGAATTCAAAAGCATGAGCATGTGTAAAATTAATGGTTGCGTCACATAAACCAAAGACTTTACAAATTAATCCATTATGTTTTACTTCTGTTATTATTGCTTCAACTAAAGGACCAGCAACAATTGAATCAACTGAAGAAATTGTAGTTATTGTGCCTGTTTTTTTGGAAGAACCTGAAGGAATTTTACATGTGATTGTTCTAGAATTAGCGACATTTTTAGCAATTGATGTAAGTAATACTGAACCAATTTTTAAACTATCCACGTCAACACCTCCACTTATAAGTTCTTTTTTAGATATAAAACCTTTTTTATCATCCATACCAGTATTTAAAATAGCCCCATGATCTTCTATAGAAGTAATAGAAACTTGTAAAGTTGCATTTAAAACCAAATCATCAATTTCTAAAAATTTATTCACTTGTTCAGGTTCGATTGTTAATTGGATTCTTTTCTTTATAGTTTTATTAATTTTGCCGCTATTACTATTTGAATCTTCAACAACTAAAGCTCTCAACCATTGACCAATTTTAAAATAGTTTCTTAAATCTGGAAGCTCAGAAGTGGTGTTCTCCTCCTCTTCCTCCTCCTGCTGTTGATCATCATCACCATCATCGTCAAAAGCATTTTTTTCTTCTTGTTCTTGTTCTTCTTGAAATTTTTCTAATAAAGAAGTGATTTCTTCACTTATAGCAGTAATGGGGATAAACCCAGTTATATTATCAGTTAATGCCAAGCAGATTTCCATCTTATTTATCTGTGAGATTTGCCCCAATATCGTTGTTCCTGGTGTCAATGTTTTCAAATTGAAATTTTCAACTTCAATTGATTTCTTTTCTCCCAAAGTGGGAACACCACTAGTAGACAAAGATGATTTCTTCTTGGCCCTTTTAGCAACCAGCAATTTCTTCTTCTTTGCCAGAGGCGGCCCCTCTGCATCTTTTGAAACATCAGTTTTCGTCTCAAATAAAATATCTCTAGCAGCTTCATTAGCAACTTCCTTAATCTCTAATGGTGTTAATACCGATGCACCACCTCTTGGAAATGCAATCTCACTACTACTAATAATTGATTGTGGCCGAGCACCAGCTGACACATCCCCCGAGGAATCGTCAGTTATCTTTCTCTTCTGAGGAGTCATGATACCACACACACAATATATATATATATATATGAAAACCAACTAACAATATAGATATATATATATACTTATATATATATATATAATTAAATAACTTGAGTTGAAAAATTTTTTTTTGGCCCTTAATAAGAAAAAAAAAAAAATTTTTCAACTGAGCGATGAGATTTCCTATTTGGGAACGTTGAGCTTATGCACACGCCACTATTTTTTTCTCCCCTTTTCTCCCCTTTTTCCCCCTTTTTTAGACTTTTCTGGCCATTATTATTTATGTCCGATATTTTTGAATGTGTTTGTGTAACTAACTGTTCAAGAAATTAAGAAGATGAGAGGTTAGGTTTATGGATTATGGTGTTTTGAATTATTTTGATCTTGAAGAGTTGTGTTTTTATTTAATTCCTTTTTTTCTTTTTTGTTTCTTGAGCTCAATTATTCTGATTTTAAATCTAACATATAATATTTAGATACACACATAAAAGTTATACCTTTTTTTTGTTTTTGTTGATAGAATGCAGTTTCCAAGATTAGTTTATAATAGATTGAAAGAATCTCCTTTAAGTTTTCGTTATTGGTTAATGGTTTCTGGGGGGGTTTTTCTATGTTTGGTTTTAGTTTTGCGAGTTGTACAAATTTCTAATAAGGTTGAAGATCAAAGATATGGTATTAATTCTTTTAATCAAATATCAAATTCAATTTTTTTAAATGAATTTGGTGAATGTGCATATTCAGATATGTATAAAAGTTTTGAATGTTTACAAAAATATAAGACAAATTTAGTTAAAGAAGTTGATGGTAGTGAGATTTCAAGTTTAGGGAAATTTCAATTAAAAAATTGTATTGAATCTGTTTCTAAAAGTTCAAATGAGTTTTCATTAATTTTAAATGTTTATAATTGTTATTATCAAGCTGATATTATAGAAATATCAAATGATTTTCAAAAACAAAAACAAAAAATGGATACAAGTTTAAGAAATTTTAAGAATGAGAATGAGAATGAGAATCAGCAGGAGAATGAGAAGGATAAATTTGGGAAATGGTTATTGGTTAAAGCAAGTTTTTTATGTTTTATTTCTCTGCAATTATGGGGGGTTTTCATATATGGTTTTATTTTGCCATATATTATGTCAAATAATTTTAAATTATCATTTTTTAAAATTTGGGAAAACTGTATTGATGATTTTCAAAATTTAAAATTGAAATTACAATTGAAATTAAAAGAAGAAACTGAAAATGTAATTCCAGTTGAAAAAATTATTTCAACACCAATATCAACCATAAATCAAACTCAATTAAAACCTATAATTGAGAAAAAATTTCCTAGACAAGAAGAAGAACATCCATTAAATTCTGGTTTGAAAGCCAAGATTGGAAATCGAGTTTTCAATTTAGGTGATGATAAAGGTAGAAAAGAATGGCAAGATTATTGTAAAAATCAAATCAAATCTTCAGCTACAAAGGATAAAAAGGAAATATCATCATCAACCAATAGAGAAGTTTTCTTGAAAAGTTCTTCTTCTAATATTAGTATTGATAATTTAATTTCAAAACCAAATAAAGATTCTTTTAATAAAGAAAACTTTAATGAATCTAAAAATGAAAAACAAATTACAAATACAACTGTTACTTTTTTACAAAAACCACCAGCTATAATTGGGTTCTCCAATCTTAATATAACAAGTTCAGATTCTATCTTTAACAGAGAAAACGAAAATAGAACCGGAAATGGAAACAAAAATGAAACAGCAATTACCAATCTGGCTATTACCAATCTATCTAAAACGGTACCTACTTCAACTACTACGACTACAACTACAACTACCAATGGCGATAATGGCGACAACTCCTCAAAGATAACAGTTTCAGCAAGTGCAAACATCCAGAGATTTGACAAAAACGGCAAGGCTTACCGCAGAATATTTATCCCAGGACAAGGCTGGATTTCTGCAAAGCGACTTGAAGTTGTTTAAGAGCTCAAGATCTTCTTCAAGAGAGCTTTTAAAGAGAATAAGTCAAAAACGTTATCGTGTAAAATGTTCAAATTTGTCTTTTTTTGGATTTTTGGTATTTTTTTTGGTTTTTGTGTGTATAACAGACCTCAATAATAATAATAATAATAATATAACTAAAAGATATAGATAATATAATATAATATAAATTCAATGTAAAGTTAAGTATATAAGTTTAATTGTGATAATATATTGTATTCATTGTTTTTGCAGTTTTGAAAATTTTTAGGTTTTTAGGATTTAGGTTTCCATGTATCCAGAAAACCACTATACTTTGGTGTTTGACATATATAATCCTAAACGATTAGTTGAGGACAAAAGATATATTGATTGTTTGATTGGTAAAAAAATTGATATTTGTGAAATTGAAATTGATAATTGGGTTTCAAAAATTTTAGAAACTGGTGATATATTTACATCATATAATTTACAATCTAATAATAGTGTTAGTATAAATCAGAGTGGTATTAAAGAATTAATTGAAGTTTTTAAACAGAATTTAAAATTGGGAACTCCTTATCTTGTTAAAGGTATTGATTATAGATTTACAAAATTAGAGATTATACCAGTAGATATGGATAGTGAAAATTTTCAATTACGAGCCAAATTTTTAGGACTTGGTGTTATTAGATTATTTAGAAATCATGAAAATGAAGAAGATTTAAGAAAAGAAAATAAAGTTGAAGGTGATGATACTATGGTTGCTATAGTTGCAG
Source organism: Pachysolen tannophilus NRRL Y-2460 (assembly GCA_001661245.1). Classification (NCBI taxonomy): domain Eukaryota; kingdom Fungi; phylum Ascomycota; class Pichiomycetes; order Alaninales; family Pachysolenaceae; genus Pachysolen; species Pachysolen tannophilus. The sequence continues at coordinate 934,519 of KV454014.1, forward strand.
TTCCAACATATTTTACAGCAACTGATTTATTAGGATTTTTAGGTGAAGATACAAAGAAAAATGTTTCACATTTTAGATTATTAAGATCAAATCAACCTAATAGGTTTATGGTTTTAATGAAATTTAGAAATAATGAATTTGCAAAAGATTTTAAAGAAAAATTTAATGGTAAAAGTTTTAATTCTATGGAACCAGAAACATGTCAAGTGATTTTTGTTAAAAAAATTTTATTTATTAAACAAACAAATAAAAACAATAATAATAATAATAATAATAATAATAAAAATACTTATTCAGGTTCTATATCATCAGAAACTGAAACTGAAACTGAAATTTCTTCTTATAATAATAATAATATTCCATATTTATTAGATGATCCATTCACTTCTCCTCCTACTTCATCTACTTCTTTAAAACCAAAACCACCACCAACTCCTACTTTAACGGAGTTACCAACTTGTCCTGTATGCTTGGAAAGAATGGATGCTAGCATTACAGGTTTATTGACAATTCCTTGTCAACATACTTTCCATTGTCAATGCTTATCCAGATGGAAAGATGATACTTGTCCAGTTTGCAGATATTCAAATAAACTTGAAAGAACACAAAATTTAATAAATAAAAAATTTCTGGAAAATTGTTCTATTTGTTCAACAACCAATAATTTATGGGCATGTCTTATTTGTGGTAATGTCGGTTGTGGTAGATACGATTCTGGTCATGCTATACATCATTATCATGATACAGACCATTGTTTTGCCATGAATTTAGATAGTCAAAGAGTTTGGGATTATGCAGGAGATAATTACGTTCATAGATTATTAAGAAATGAAACTGATGGTAAATTGGTTGAATTACCTGCTAGAGATGAAAAACATAAAAAAAATAATAATAATAATAGTAATAATAATAATAACGGAAGTGGAGGAACCACTCCTGGTGATGGACATGATGCAACGAGTGATGATAAAGTGGATAAAGTAGGATTTGAGTATTCTCAATTGTTAATTCAACAAGCAGAATCTCAAAGAGATTATTATGAGTCCAAGATAAATGAGTTGAGTGATAGATTATCTAAATACCAAGAAGCACAACAAGAAGAAGAATCATTGAGAAGAAAAAAAGAAGCTGAAGAAAGAGATTTTCAATTTAATGAATTAAATTTAAAATTAGAAGCATTATCAATTGATTTGCCTGATTTAAAAAATCAATTACTGCAAGCAGAGAAAAAATTAGCAAAAGCATTAAAAGAAAATGAATCTGTAAATAGAAATTTAAAAGAAGAGAAAACAATATCAGAATCTTTATTACAAAGAGTTGAATTTTTGGAACTGGAAATTGCAAAATTAGAAAAAGAAAAAAAAGAATTACAAGAAGCAAATCAGGATTTGATGTTTTTTTTGGAAACGTCACAAAAATGTGAAAATGATCCTGAATTAAAAAATCAGGACATAATCATTCAAAACAATCAAAATTCTTCATCCTCATCAAATAAAGATAAAAAGGTTAGTAAAAATAAAAAGAGGTTAAGATAAGGATTTAAATATATATATATATATATATTTATAATTTTAAGATTTTGGAAATTTCTTTTAGCAGTTGAGAGAATTAACAATTTGAGTATTGCTCTCATGTAGCAGAACGATAACAATGTTAATTTTTTTTTTTCTTTTGACAAAATTGAAACCGATAATCCAAATGTTCACTACACCTGTAAACTATAAAAAGTATAGTAATCAATATTCAAATGTAATAATAATAATAAAAATATATAAGTAATATCAAATGGGCAAAAAAAAAACCAAAAAAAAAAAAAAAA
>KV454014.1:936680-947622 GCA_001661245.1 Pachysolen tannophilus NRRL Y-2460
AAAAAAAAAAAAAAAAACAAATGAAGTCTAAACATGAAGAGTTTAGAAACAAGTGATAACATTGTAAAGCAAAATAACAAATAACTGGAATCAAAGCAACTAAAAAAAAATCTTTAATGTTTATCTTTTTTATATATACGTATATATAAATGTTTTATTTTATTATGTACTTTTTTGGTTTTTTTTTTTCTTCTTTTCATCTTGTGTTAGATTAAAAATTATCCCATTTTTCATCATTATCATCGTTAGATTTTTTACCACTGTTACCACCAGCTAAACCTTGTAATTTGCTCCTTTGTTGTGGTCTCGACATACCAAATGCAGGGGTAACTCTATCCGTATTGTTTTCTTGGCTCACTCCATCAAATAATTTGCCATACTTACTTTCACCTGATGCTCCAGCTGAAGATGGATTATCTAAATAATGATTAGTGGTTTCTTGTACTTTCAGTCCAAATTGCATCATTGCTCTTCTAGCTTCTATAGCTAAATCTTTATCACTCAAGTTTTGTAAATTTGGTCTTATTAATTGCTCATTAACTTCTTGTAAAGATTTTGAAACTGTTGAAGAAAACAATCCCCAACCTTTTGTTAATGTTCCAAAAGGATCTGTTTGAAGAGCATCAACAGTAAATCCAGATAAAGAACTACCTTGATTTTGTTGTGATCTCTGAGGAGTATTACCAAAACCTGTATATTTACCTCCTTGAGATGGAGGTAAATCTTCTGGACGTTCATCATTTTTAGCACCCAATGAAGCAAAGAAATTTTCATTCTTCAGTTTTTGACTAGAAGGAATTTGTGAATTATTAACATTTCTTGAACTTATTGATGAATTTAATGATGCAGAACTACCATCGATACTGTTACTATTGTTATTAATAGTATTATTGTTACTTTTTAAATCAGAATCAGTTGGTAAGGATTCATTCAGATGATCTTTTGCAATAAATTGTCTGCCTTCAACGATACAAGTTAAATATTCCTTGTAATCTTCAGCAACATAATTAGTATATTTAATTTTTGGATTTAATTTTAAATCTAACCCATGGTCAGTAAAAAAAACAGCACAATTTTCATTCCCACCTTTTTCCATACGCAGAATCTCATCATTTTTAAATTGATCCATAGTAATTGATCTAACAAATGAAACATGTACACCTAAACTTCTATGAATACCAGCACACTCAAGACAAATAAATATACCAAACTTAGGTGATGCCCATTGCGGATTAGGTGATCCACAATCAAAACATTTTCTGTTTGGTCCCGTCTTCTGCAACGCTAATAATTTTTTCTTTTGATTAGGATCAACCGACCACTCTGTTGACATTATATATATCCCTGCTTAATAAAATTAAAGACAAAAACAAAAACTACTCTGTACATATATATACATAAAAATTAAAAAAATATATAGATGGATAAGTATATATATAAATATATATATATATATCAAAATATATATTTATTAAGATTTAAATTTCCTTTTTTTTTTCTGGAAAAAAAAAAAAAAAACAAACTAATAAACAATTTAATATAATTATTGATAAAAAGACTTGAAATTAATTGTTACTTTATTTTTATGTTGATGGTTTATAAAAGAAAAAAAAAAGTTGAAATATTTTTGTACACGAACCGAAAACGGAATTTTGAGTTTACGAGCACTACCCCTGATAACAGCAGCAGCAGCAGCAGCAGGAATGCCTGCAATGTCTGCGCCATCTACCACCATCTACCGCTATTGATCACTATCATAATCATTATTAGCTACAGAAGTACTACATATATGTGGCTATGTAAAAATATTTATAACTTTGGGTTATTTTCCAATAGTTTTTGCTTCAATTGAACTGGGTAGACGTTTGAGTTTGTAACCTGTACATTGCTTGTCTGCCACAGTCCTCCATCGACTACAACAACAGTTCCAGTAATATAACTAGCCAGCTCACTAAATAAGAATACTGTAGCTAAAGCAACATCTTGAACTCTTCCTAGACGTTGTAATGGGATTTTAGTGGTTAATTCCTGAGGCGAAGCTCTTGCAAGTCTTGTAAAACCTTCTGTTGCAGCTATTGTACCGGGAGCAATTGCATTAACTCTAATTCCTAAAGGGCCGAGTTCTACTGCCAATGATTTTGAAAGTGCATCAACTCCAGCTTTTGCAGCACTTACATGAATTTGGAATGGGACACCATAATAATGTAATGTTGAACTTACCATAATTATAGAACCTTTATTTTTTTTCAATTCTTGGAAACAACTCTTAACGGTATTAAAAGAACCTAATAAATCAATTGAAACTACTGATTTAAATGCATTTGATGATAGGTGATTAAAATCAGCAATAAAATTCCCAGCAGCTCCACAAATTACAAAATCAATCTTACCCAATTCTTTAACAGTTTTATTCACTGCTGCTTCAAGACTTTCAATATTTCTAACATCAGTGTTTGGACATGCTACAATTTTAGAATCTTTCCTAATTTTTGAAATCTCTAAAGCTGCTCGAACTGTCTTTTCTGGGTTTCTACCAACAATTGAAGCATTACAACCTAAAATTACTAAATATTCAGCTTGTTTCTTACATATAGTTCCAGATCCTCCTGTAATAAAAACTACTTTCCCTTTAAAAATATCCTCCTTGAAAGGTATTTTATCTTTAATATTAAACATATCAAAATTCATATCTTTACAATTACTCATTAAATTAATATAGAACTTGTACCAAACTTTCTATTAACTTTACAAAAATGGTATTGATATACCGTCATGTTTAAATTTGCTCTAAATAATTATACCTGAAGGTGATTATCGGAGGTGAAAAGACAATAAGGTTTCCCCGCAAAAAAAAAAAAAAAAAAATAAAAAAAAAAATATGAAAAATAAATAAATATAAAACGAACGAATGAACGACCAAATGAATGAACAAAAGTAAAGAAGAAGAAGAAGAAGATGTATCAGTTTTTCTTAAATAATTTCTTCACATGTTTGACACCGACATTCCATCTTTTCTTTTTCAATCTGATTCCGTTATCTTCATCACTATCGCTTCCATAATCTTTTAAAGATATTTCTCTTTTCAAATTGTTGCTAGATGTATAATCTTTCTTTTTCGTTTCACCATCACCATCATCTTGATCTATTTGATCATCTTGATCTTGATCTTGGTCTATTTGATCTTCTTGTTCAATTTCTTCCTCTAATTTACCTAGGTTTAGCTTGTCATTGATGTAATTCATGATTAACTTGTAGTTTCTTCTTCTATCACCATCTTCGTTAACATCGTTATAATCCAATATGTTCAATATACAACTTGTTGAGAGATTGTTTTTACTCAAATTGAATTCACCAAGATATTCCAAAATATCATTCAGGATTATAAACCTTGTATAAAAATCATCATCTAATTTGATTATTAATTTTAAGCATCTAATTGCAGATAATCTCAGTTGTTTTTTGAAAAAGGGAGAAGTCAATATCTTCAATCCTTTTAATATATTATTTTCCAAGAAAAAACTTCTTGATAGAAAAATTTCATGTTTTTCTGAACAAAATGCAATCAATTCACATAAATGTTGTAATAATATGCAATCATTAATTGATTCAATATCAACTATTTCATTAATTTCTTTTTTTATTTGTTCAGGTGATTTCTCAATTTCAATATTCAATTTTGATAATCCTATTAATGGTGAAAATAATTTGCAAGCCAGCTTATCATAAAAAGATTTGAAATAATTACCAAAATCTAAGATTCTATTACTGGTGCTTTCACTACTATCATTAGCACCATTTTCATGTCCAAAATTACCAAGAAGTGCCATATGCCCATCACTACTCATCACGGCATTTGACGATAACGGATCCAATAACACTTTTAATGCCTCGTAAACCTGTGTCTTCAAACCAATGTCTTTTTCTTCTATTAGTAAATTTGTTAAAATTAATATTAATGTCATATCAGTTGATAAAAGTCTATCTTCATTTTGAATTTCATTATCAACTGTAGATCCATCTTCATCAACGCGTCCTTTACTATTATTGTTCATGTTCGCTATTGCATTACTATAAACACCATTTACTAGCATTACATCGTGTTCTATAATCGACACTATGAGTTCTGTGCCTAATACTCTAATGTTTATTAGATCATCTTTAAGAGCAAAATTAATCATTTTGAATAATCCTTTTCTAACTAATTTGATGAAAAAATCTGATCTTTGATTATTTTGTAATGTTTTAGCAATTAATGCAAATTGATGTAACATTTTAACCCCATCTCTTCTTTTTTCTAAAATATTTTCATTATTATCATTTTTATCATCGTATAATTCAAATAATGATTCCATAAATTTATTATTTTCTTCTTGAAGATATTTTATAACTTCAACTTGATTAAAATATATTGAAGCCTGAATAAAACTAAATATTGAATCATCCAATAATTTTGCCAATACAACATCTTTTAAAAATTGTAAATTAAAACTTTGTTTTATCTTATTTATTATATCCTTATTATCCACTGGTAATACTTCTTTAAATTTAGATTCATCTTTTAAATACAGTCTATGATTTGATTTAAAAGTTGGAAATTCAGGATCATATTCCAATATTCCAACAACCCCCATTATATTACTATCATCCAACAATATTTCAATAATTTGAGTATTATTATACAATATTAAAATTTTAATAATTTCACATAAATAATGTAAATTTTTCAATTTTTTAGTCTTTTCACACTTGTTAAAACATTCGATTAATTTTATAATATAATCACTTTCAATTAAAAATTGTGAAATCATATCTTTACTATAATTTGAATTAGCTGCATTATTTAATATTTCCAAGATCTCGTGTAAATTTTTCAAAGTTGGTAAAGGAGGAATATCAACAGGTCCAACTATTAATTCAGTAATATCACCACCTCCTTGACCATTTCCAGATCCTACCCCAGAGTTACCACAACCTTGAGGCTGTCCGTTTTCATCGATGGCTCCTCCATTTTGAGACGCGCCATTATTGATAACCGCAACCAACGATATATTTGGTTGATAATTTTGTTGAACTTCGATTAAGAAATCACATAGAGAAGAACACCCTTCTGGTTCTTGAAATGAAAGCGCTATATCTTTCCCCTTCGAATCTGTCCATACAATAAGCGTCTCCTGTTGTTGTTGATATTGTATCGAACCTTCTATAAACAGTTTCAATATTATATCAGATTGATCATTTTCGTTTCTAACTATGAAATATGGTAAATTTTTCTTCACATCAATCTCCCCAGTACAATACCCAGTCCCATTATCGATCCAGTTCTCTCCATCTAATAGATACACCTTGACTCGCCTTGGCGTGATTTCTTGCAATTCCATCTTCGAAACCAATAAACCAAATTGAAAAATTCAATATATATAAAATTAAAAAAAAAAATCAATAACAAAAAAAAAAATGATAACTCCACGAAATAAAATAAAATATAATAATAATACAAAGTCAACGAGAAGAATCTTATTTGATCTAGAAATAGAAATAAACCAATTCTAATATACCTAAAACTCCATTTAAACTGATAAGATATATATAATCAAAACTTGTTTTTTTATTTATTTAAAAACAAAAAAAAATTCTCTCTTTTCCTTTTTTTACATTTATTTTTCGCAAAGTAACTCGGAAAAATACATATAAACAAAACACCAAATTACATAGGATTGATTGATATCTTAAATTTATTAAAAGATAAAGAGTTGGGAACTTTTTTATGATGTAGAGACATAGTAATATAAAGGTCTTTAAATAAATCTTTCAGAATTTATTAGGAATTTATATATAAAAGTTACAAAATTAGATTGATTTTATATGTAATGTAATGTATGTAAATATGTTAAAAATGGGAAGAGTTGTAGAAAACTATATATGAGTTTTTTATATATTTAACCTGACGACTTGGTCGACACCTGGGTAGTTTGGAATATCGATATCCCATTTCTGTGCCATTTCTTTAGATATAAACCTACCACCTAAATAATGATAATTGCCTTTAAAAAATTTAGATCCTGGTTTCGGTGCAGTTAAACTAACTAAACTTGAAGGATTTAAGATATATTTTGCATCTACCAAATCTGCAATATTTGGACCTTTGTCTACATCCCACCCAGTAGGACAATCAACACATGTGATTGGTTTTGAAGTTTCCACTTGTTTTAAATGCTCAATGATGGTATCAAATGGGGATCTCAAAGGTGGATGGAATGAAAAACCAAAGATAGCATCAATAATCTGATCATTCTCATTAATCAAACTTTTCAACTCAGAATTGGATAATTCATTTTGCAAAACATCTATCTTAAAAGTTTTCAATTGAGTAAGTAAATTATTAAATAATACATTACTCGATTTGTGCTTTGGATAATACACCGTAGGAGTATAACCAAAAAGTTTCAAATGTCTACTTGCCACTAAACCATCACCACCATTATTTCCAGGACCACATATAACCAAGACCTTATTATGTGTTGAAGGTGGATACGTCTTATAAACCAGTTGTGCTACCGATAACCCAGCAAGTTCCATCAATTGATCAATTGAAAAACCAACAGTAGACATCAATTCTTTATCCACTGCAGCTGCTACCGTTGATGATAAAACTTTAAATGACATTCTTTTTTTTTTTTGCCCACCAAATTTAACTTTCCAAAATCACTTTTCACTTCTTTTCTACAATATAACTTATTAATACCTTAACAACTCTAGAAATATCCATTTTATATATGAACTAGATTAAAGCAATCATCTATCACACCATGGTTTTCACAACCGGGGAAAAAAAAGAAAAAAGAAAAATTATAATACTGCGTTAAGGTGCATAATATTTTACTAATTTATAAAATTATTTTGTGATTTATGATTAAATAATCTGGGAGCCAGTTTTCCTTATATTCTATTTAACAAGAAACTTTACAAAACATATAAAGAGCAAATAAGAAAAGAGAACAGAAACGCTATCTATTGATTGTTTCCATAAAAGAAAAGGAAAGAAAAGAAAAGAAAGAAAAAAAAAAAAAAAAAAAAAAATTAAGTGACAGAATAATACATATATTATATTCAATTATCTTTTACTAACAATTGAGTGTAAATCTGTCAAAGTTTCTTCCTTTTTGATATTACTGGTACTTTCATCTCCATCTGATTTTTCTAATTTCCCAATTTCACTGCTTACTCTTAATCTCAGTTTGTATTCTCTTTCTCTTTGTTTCAACAATGCAGCTTTTTTCTCCAATTCAGCTGCTTTCTTTGCTAATTCAGCAGCAGAGTTCAGTTCAAGATTTTCCAATTTTTTCTTTCTTTCCAATATCTTGTTATGTTTTAAAGCATATGGAACTGTTTCTGAAAGTTTTCTCAATTGTTGTTGATATGAAGAATCTTGAGATGAAGGTGAAGATATAAAACTTGCACTGGAACTATTAACTCTCGGTGTGGAAGTAGCTGAAGAATGTACTGATTTTGTTACACCTTCTTTACCATTAGAAGAAGAAGCTATAGTTTCCTTATCATTATCAGTTGTTTCATTTTCACCTTCATAATTTTTTGATTTAAAAGTTCTTGTTGTCCGAACTGTTGATGTAGATGATTTAAAAGATGAAGCATCATTAAAAGTTGAATTTGGATTAGTAACACCAGCAATTTCAGCTAAGTTAGATAAAGAAGGAGGTTCTCTAGAAGAACGATTATCACCATTAGAATTATCCAATTGAGGACTAAAACCTGTTACTAATGATAATTTCTCGGTTCTATAACTTTCATAAAGGAAATCATGGGTTAAATCTTTTAATTCTTGTAAATGAGAACCTAATATCACATTTTTCAAATAAACAAAATCACTTACTGTAGTATCATTTATATTTATCATTCCCCATGGATATTTTCTAGCTCTTACTAATTCACCATTAATTTCATATTTTTCTTCACTTGTTATTATGGCAAAAGGTACTAATGTAGATAAAAATTTTACTTCTTCAATAGTTTCTAAATCATCTTCATCTTCATCATAACTAAATTGAAAAATTGGAATATTAAATTTATCAATATCAAACATGATATTTTTTTTAAAATTTGCCAATTCAATTGAAGTAAATGAATCTGCTCTTCCAATAACTGGTATGATATTACAATATTTAGATAATTTTTTCATAGTTAATACATCCAATTCTCTTAATCCATGACCAGTTGGTGTAATAAAATATAATAATACATGAACTCTTGTATCTTCAAACCTTGGATTTCTTCTAACTCTTGTTTCTTCAGCTAATACACTATCATATTGTTGTTCCAAATATGACATAATCTCAGCAAAGCAAATATCATTATCTAAATTGTCACCAAATCCAGGTGTATCAATAATACTTAATAACAATTTCGAGTCATCATCATCAATAAATTCAACTTTAGATTCTGTTATTGCAATACCTGGTTCATTATTAACCAATTGTGGTTGAAAACTTCTTTCAAAATTGGCTGCATCTGTTATATTACCATTAATATTCGTAAAAGTTAATGTTTTTGGTAAAGAAGAAAGTTGTTCATGAAAAGGCAGAAACTTATGTGGTAATATATTTTTATCCAATAAAGAATTGACAAAAGTTGTCTTACCAGTACCAGATTCACCACATATCATTATAGTGAATTTAATTCCTCTTTTACTATCTCTTCTACGTCTTAACGTAGAAGATGAATTATAACTTGTCATTTCTTCTTCTTCCTTTAATTTCAAAAATCAAAATTCAATTTCAATTCAAAATAACTCTCTCTCTCAACTTATTAAGCAGCAATTTCTTGTTAATAAAAATACTCTTTAATTTTTTAGAACAATCTGTTAAACTTTTTGATGCTCTTTTCGACGCGTATTTTTCTTTAGTTTTTTTCTTTTTTTCTTCGTTAAAATTCAGCCTGAAATTTTTCACTGAAAAAAACTGAAAAAAAAACTAAAGAAAAAAATTGAATTCTAGATTCTTTTATGAAGCAGCCACTAGAAGAGAGCAACTAACTAACTAAATAATTAACTAACTAACTAACTACTACAAAGATAGATAAGATTGGGATAAATATTTTTTTTTTTCATTAAATTAAATAATCAATCATAAATAGAATGCGAACAAAAAAAATGGAAAAATAAAAAAAAGGTAGTTGTATGCCTGGTATAGAAGTACTAATTACTAACAAAGATCAGAATTAAAATTAAAATTGGAATTGGAATTGGAATTGGAATTTAGTTTTAATGATAAATCCAATTAGTTACCCTTTCTAGTCAAGTTTGATTATCAATAACATCATTTGCTTGTCTAGTGACCAATACTTTATCAGCTAAACCTAAATCAACAGCTTCTTGAGCATTTAAGAAACGATCTCTTTCTAATAATTCACTAATTTTATCTGAATTTAATCCTTCTTTCATATGTTTCATATAAATTGAACAAATTTTTTTCTTTGTATTTAAAATATGATTTGCATGAATTTCAATATCACTTGCTTGACCTTTAAATCCACCACTTGGTTGATGTATCATTATCATTGAATTTGGTAAAATCAATCTTTTCCCCCTCTTACCACTACAAAGTAATAAAGAAGCCATTGAACATGCTTGTCCCAAACATACAGTAGAAACTGGAGATTTAATATATTGTATAGTATCATAAATTGCTAAACCTGAAGATATCGAACCACCTGGAGAATTTATATATAAATGGATTGGTTTTGAAGAAGATTGACTTTCTAAATAAAGCAATTGTGCTGTTATTACAGTAGCTAATGCATCTTCTATAGGTCCAGCTAAATAGATGATTCTTTCAGCTAATAATTTAGAAAAAATATCTGTAAATGATTCTGGTGATGGTGCTGAGTTTAATACCGGCATTGCATGCAGTAAAGGGTTAAAAGTATTCAATCTTGGTGAAAATTTTAAGCTTCTAGTACTACCTAAAGCTATTGAAACTGGCTTAAATAATTTTTTTTGTCTAAAAATAGATCCTAACATCATCTATTAATCTCTTCAAGTATATATAAAATTATTATTATACTATATTAATATAACCGATAAGATTAGATAGAGATAATAATAATAATAATAATTATATCAATATACATATAAATATGGTAGTGTACAAATCATTAAAAAAATATTAAAAAAAGCCCCAGTTTTATTATTTTTATTATTATTATTCTTTTGCACTACCTTTTTTATTTGTTTTTCTTTTTTTTTTTATTTTCAAGAACATATACAATAATAAGACACGAACTTTATTTATTCATTATTATCTTTTTATCTATGGGCGGCAAATCCTTGTTTTCGCTTGAAACAACAACTTAATCTTTTCATCATCTAAACACCACGTTTCTTTTTTATTTTTTTATTTTGTTTTTTGTTTTTGAGAAACATTTCCTTTTGCCTTTCGAACAAGTAGCCGCCCAGCCTTAAAGACCTTTTTCTCTTTTCTTTATTTCTTTACTGGGAAGGCTAATCTGAAATCACACGTATATTATACATTACATGCTGGACCAACGTTTATTCCCGTTTTAGGTTAATCAGAATTCTGAAACCCAAGTACCAAATTTACACACCCGAGGGGAAAGCGGGGACAGGAGGAGGGGAGGGGGGGGAAAGAGAAAGCGCGAGGCTCGAGCCTCGAGCCCTGGAAGGCAGCAAAGGGAGCGCCGCAGCGCCACCTAACGGGCATAAAAGGTAATAGCAGTAGTCAATCAATCCAATCATTTAAAAAAAAAAAAAACAATAGAAAAAGCTTATACATGAGTAATTCTCAGCATGAACATTACAGGTCGTGTACATATTCCACATATTTAAAGAACCAGAACGCAAAAAATTTCCATGACTACGTAAAAACCAGTAAAAAAAAATAATAAAAAAAAAAAAAAAAAAAAATAAAAA
>KV454014.1:947697-959082 GCA_001661245.1 Pachysolen tannophilus NRRL Y-2460
GTAGTACCAGCAGATGCAAAAACGTGACTAACGCTATTATTCCATGAAAGACAAGTTATATCTTCCATTGGAGTCATTGCCTTCCCAGGAGCAATTGGATGGTCTATCTTATTAGTATCCCATATGAAGATTTCACCTTTGGCACCAGCAGTGGCAAGAACATGATCTTCAGTAGGACTAAATTGAACAGCTTTTACTGGACCAGAATGATTTTTCCCAATATAAATACTAGCAGCGTCAAGCGAAGAACCATCTATTAATTTCTTGGCATCCCAGAATTGAACAATACTATTTTCTAAAGCTCCAACAAGCATACCATTGGTATGATCCGCATATTTCTTACTCCATGCTAAAGCATGAAATTTTGTATCCAAAGCAGCAGAAACTATTGGTTCCTTTGTCAATTTGGAACTCAATATATCCCAAATCTCCAATTTCGACGAAGCCGAAAAATCCAAATCAACAGCGCCTGCCGCAGAACCAGTAGCCAACAACGGTAGCGAATCATGAGACCATACAAACGTTGCTGTACGTTCAACTTCACTAAGTTTCACCATTGTTATTATTATTATATATTACGGATCTCTCTTTCTCTCTCTCCTTTTGATTTCAACACTTGACACACACACAAACAAACAAAAAAAAAAAAGAGAAATACTCTTTTTCTCAACCCAATTCAATTATACCAATCACTTCAATCCAAACAGCAATTTATATTGGAAAGAAATTAATTCCGTTAAAAATCACCTAGATCTGACTGACACGTATTTCAAAAAAACAAAAAAATAGTTATTTAAATTAATTGCTTTTTTAATAGAAATCAAAAAAAAAAAAAAAAAAAAAAAAAAAAAAAAAAAAAAAAAAAAAAAAATTTTAAATTATATATTTAATTAATTAATAACAAATACAAAAAAAAAATAAATAAATATAATATATATATATATTAAATTTAATACTGAATATATTAAATTCAAATAATATATTTAAATAATAATCAATCATTTTTCATATTGTTGAAACCAATCGCCTTTCAATTTATTAATCGATTTAATTCAAAGGAGAGTTTTTTTTTATTTTTTTATTTTTTTTTTTTTATTTTTTGTTTTTTTTTGTTGTAAAGACACTCCAATCAGTTAAAGATATTTTTATCAGTTTGTACACTACGCGTGGCGCTCGAGTATTAAATAACTAAAAAACGGCTTTTAACATTAATACATCAAGGGTTTTTTTTTTAAGTTTTGTACTTGAAAAAAAAAGAAAGTGAAAATTTTAATTGGAACAATTAGAAATAGTGTTTGAATTAACACTTGAAAAAGAATTGATAGCCAAACTGCAATCAAGTTTAAGTTTATTTTCAATTTCACACACAATTTCGTGTTTGATTCAAGGGAAAGGAATTATCAATAACGAAAACAAAAAAATAAAAAAAAGTAATTGTGGAAATATAAAAATCACTTTAGTCATTTAACAACAACCAACATATCAGTCTAATTCCTTTTTTTTTTTTTTTTTTTTTTTTTTTTTTTTTTTTTTTTTTTTTTTTGTTTTGTTTTTTGTTTTTGTTTTGTTTTTCGTTTGGTTTTTTTTTGTTCGGTTGTTTTTGATTTAAATTCGTCATCATCATCTCCAACTAATATTGTATTTTAAGAATTCCTAGGTAAAAATTCAAAGTCATAATCGATCATAGTATTAATTCATTTCGTGCTGCTATATCTATATTGTTTTATTATTATTATTATTATTATTATTCTTATTTTTTATTATCATCATATTCTGTCAGATAATTCAAGAGAAGATAAGAAGGTTTTCTTTTTCCAATAGCATTTAATTCATAAAAAGTTATACCTAATTTGCATAAAGAGAATGTCATCACCATTGATAAATCCAAACGATAGTAGCATGTTAAGTTTGAGTAATAATTCAAATAGTTTGGATTCTCCAAACAATAGTGCAAACTTCAGAAACTTATCTTCGATAAATACAACTAATCTAAATAACTCAATGATGAACTTGTCATTAAGCAATGGCCAACAACAACAACAACAACAACAGCAGCAGCAACCACAGCAATCACAACCACAGCAACCGCAACAACCACAGCAGCAACAGCAGCCACAGCAGCAGATACCGCGGCCAAATGGCTACAAGATAAGAATAAGAAACATCCCAAATGATATCTCGTTAAGAGAATCTTACCTTATATTTGCATTGAGTAATGATTTAATAAAAGTTGAAATTCAATATGAGTCTTTGAGAGCCAATAGTGTTGAAACGAATAACGAAACCAACAATAACAAACAACAGCAACAACAACAACAACCAATAATTATAGCTTGTTTCCACTCAATTGTATCTGCTCAAACCATAGGGTCTCTTCTAGACAGTAAGCAGATATTTGGATCCAACACAATTCCAATTAAAGTTGAACTTGAAGATAGCCATAATAATAATAATAGCAATTCGCTTGTGAATTCGCCATCATTGAATTCTTCTTTAGTTGGTGGAAACATAATGTTGCCTAGTTTAACCTCGCCACCTTCTTCGGGTGGTTTATCGACTGCAGGACCGGTACCCACAGGAATTAACAATATCAGTAATCAAAATACCAACAACAGTAATTCAGATTTTAATAATTTTAATAAGAGACCTTCTGTTGTTGCCCAAAAATCAAGATTCTTGTTTAATGATCCATTTTCACAAAACAGTCCTTCCATGAATACTTCAACTACAAATAACCTTAATGGAATATCCACTGGAACAAGCTCACCAACTGTTGCCACTTCGATAGAGAATGAACTCAATAATGTGGGTAGCAATAACAATAGTGGAAGTATCACTGCTGGAAAATCGTTATTGTTACTGGAAGCACAAAATGATGTCAGAGAATATGAGCTGTTGGTGAGATGGGGATCTCAGGCAAATACTCAAATACAGGGAGGACATCAGCAACAGCAGCAACAACAACAACTACCTTCAGGAAACTTGACCCCTGGAGGGCAGCAT
The DNA here is from genome assembly GCA_001661245.1 of Pachysolen tannophilus NRRL Y-2460. Taxonomy (NCBI): domain Eukaryota; kingdom Fungi; phylum Ascomycota; class Pichiomycetes; order Alaninales; family Pachysolenaceae; genus Pachysolen; species Pachysolen tannophilus. Next base: position 950,701 of record KV454014.1, read on the forward strand.
CAATTACCGTTACAACAACAACTGCCACTGCTGCATCATCAGCAACAACAACTGCCACTGCTGCATCATCAGCAACAACAACAACCTCAACAACAGCAGCTACCACCCTTACATCAACAGCAAGGATTTTCAGCATCTGCTTTGCATTTAACAAATCAAGTACCTCTGCAGCTAGGTGCACCCCTGGGACATCCACAACCTCCACCAGCAGCTATGGATTGGGATAGAAGGAGACAAAATTCATTTTATGGACTGCAACCTGGTCCACCTCTGCCTCCATCATCTGCTCCTCAGCAACAGCAGCAGCAACAACAGCAACAACAACAGCAACAGCAAACAGCACTCCATCAAAATGCCATGGGCCAGCAGCCTCAACAATTGCAACAAAATGGTATAGCACAACCTCAGCAGCAGCCTTCACACTTACAACAAAACGGTATATCCCAACCTCAGCAACAGCAGCAGCAAACTCCGCAACAACAACAACAACAACAACAACAGCAACAACAATCTCAACAGCTGCTGCTGCTGCTGCAACAGCAGTCTTCCATTCCAGAATTATCGTTATTGGCTCGTGTTCCACCACCAGTTAATCCAGCTGATCAAAACCCACCATGTAATACACTTTATGTTGGAAATTTACCGCCGGACGCTACAGAGCTGGAATTAAGAGCTTTATTTTCACCTCAAGCTGGTTTTAGAAGACTTTCTTTCAGAACAAAGAATTCCCAAAATGGCAACCAAAATAACAGCCTTGGTGGTGGTGGCGGAAGTTCACATCATAACCATGGACCTATGTGTTTTGTCGAATTTGAGGATGTTGCTCATGCAACCAGAGCTCTTGCAGAATTATATGGGAAGGCATTACCTAATAGAGGTTTAAATGGTGGTAAGGGAATCAGATTAAGTTTTAGCAAGAATCCCTTGGGTGTGAGGGGCCCACAAAGAGGATCTCTTCCAAATAAAGGCGGGCAGCAACCCCAACAGCAACAACAACCACAACAACCACAACAAACTCAACAACAGCAAACTAGGTTTGGTTATAATAATGTTTACTGATCTAATGTATTTTTTTTATTTTTATTTTTATTTTTATTTTTTTCCCCTCTTGTTTATTATCTTTTACTCGTTATTATCATCATTATCATAATCATTATCATTACATCAGTGCTTTTTTTTTGATTTTATTATTATTACTACTACTACTACTACTATTATTATTATTATTATCATTATACTATTATTACTTGTTTTTGCTTCAGTTTTTATTCGTTAAACTCTTATCATGGATGTGGCTGTTTCTATTTTTTTATTTTTTATTTTTTTTTTCAATTATCCCTTTTTCCCTTTTTTATTTTAGTTTGACCCTAAAGTTCTTATACTTTTTTTTTGTTTTTGTTATTTTTCAGTTCTTCATATATCTTATGTTTGAATTAAATTTTTTTTTATCAGTTTATGCAATGTTATCATATTGATTGATATGAATTAGTTTTGATTTATACATTGCTTTTTTGTGTTTGCGTTTATCATATACTTAATTGAAGTTTTTATCATTTAATAAGTTTCAGTTGTCTCTTTTTTTTTATTTTATTATTATTATTATTATTATTATTTTTATTTTTACTTTACTTTACAGCTATATTTTGTATTATTATTATTATTATTATTATTATTAGTTTATAATTATATACTCTGTACAGATATTCTATTTATTTTTGGATTACTAAAAGATTGAAGGAGAATAATTGTAAGAATTAGCATTGCATTGCCTAAGTTCAACTCCTCAGACTTGCATCATTACTTTCAATTCCCTTGCATTAGTTTACCATAAATAGTTTATGATAAAATAAGGACTAGTTAGTCATCATCCGGACTAGAGTTTAACCGAATTCAAAATTCATATATAAATAAACTAATTCGATCTAAAAATTCTTCTTTCTCAACCGTTTTTTTAATTTCTTTATTGTAAGCAGTTAATTCTAGATCTTCTAGTGTTAAAACAAAGGGGGGAAAGAGAACAAAAAAGGATAAATTTTTACTTATTTTTATTTTTTTAATTGAATTAGTTTTAATTTTAACTTATCGAAATAATCATTCATTCATCAATCAGCTTTTTTTTTTCGAAAAGAAAAAAAAAAAAAAAAAAAGCAAAACATGGGTTCACGTAAATCATCAAAGTCTTCGAATGCTAAGGCCTCATTATCATCTTCAGCGGTTTCAAAAAATGGTGAAGGTAATAATTCATCAAATACGAATTCATCTTCATCTTCAAAATTGAGGCGCTTATCGGTTACCCCCAATAATAATAATAATAATAATAATAATAATAATAATAATAATAATAACGGCGCTAATCCTTTGAGCATTGCCATTGGCTCAAACAACGTTAACAGTGACAAGAACGGCAATAGCTCCAATAAGGCTTTTGGTAATGGTAAAAAGTATAGAAACAAGGCATCCGCCAATGGTATCACTAACGGGACAAATGGCAGTACCAATACCAATATTAGTAATGATTCTCTGCAAATTAATTGCACCCCTTCGGCATTTACCAATACTAATAATACTAACAACGATTGTAAAAACAATGGTCCATTCCCAAGGTCGAACGAACAACTGGTCCTACAATTGGTCAACGGTAACCAACAGCTGCAAGGTCAATGGAGAGGGAGCTCAAATTTTTCAAATTCTTCTTCAATTTCCAAAAGGGGTATCATCCCTTCATCCCCAAATATAAACGGTAACGGTAATGGTAATTTTGGTAACAACAATAATAATCATCATTATCAACCAAGTTCGGGATCAATTGACTACAATAGACAAAATGGAGATATTATGTTATCGGAAAAAGGGAGTTCGTCGAGTTTATTCTCCATGCAAAGTTCTACTTCAACAACAAATACTACGTCTCCTTCAACTATGGCCAAGACCACTTATGTTAATACAGGAGTTAGCGATGGTGATAATTTCTATAATGGATCACCAACTATTAATAGAAAATTTTCTTCAGTTTCTTCTCCTCTTAGTCCTAAATCAGTTAAAGATGAATCCGTTCAAACCGAAAATTTACCAATTTTTGTCAAAGGGTTAAATGATAAATTCATAAAAGATACTTCTAGTTTAACTACTATTTTTGATTATCAAGCTATAAAACTTAATAAAGATTTGGCAAAAACTGAGAATTCAAATTCAAGCTTGAATGAAGAAGAACGTAAATCTCAACAAAAGAAATTGTGTGAAATCCTTAAAGGTTTAAGATCTATGGTTAACATTTGTGAATCATACTCTGCAGAAACTGAAAAGGCAAGTGCTGATCACATTGAAAACGTTGATAATTTCCTTAACGAAGCTTTTGCAATTTAGCTATTTTTTTTTTAATAAAAAAACAAAAAAAAGGAATGAAATTAATGAAAATGGGCTAGCTAGGTTATAATTTTTTTTTTGCGCTTATATACTATTCTCATCTTTCAGTGATATTCCATTGATTGTAATCTATGTATTTATTTATTGATGTATATAATTATTGTTGATCATAATCTGTAATAGGTAAACTGAAAACTAATAATAATGGTAAATCTATTCATATATTATTACAAGTAAGTAATCAATAATCATCCTCATTATCCAATGGATTCCATGGCAAGCCAGGATCAGAAGTTTCAGTAGCATCTGGATCTTCTTTCCAAATTTTGATACTTTTATCAGACTCTCCAGTTATCAATCTTAAACCAGATTTATCAAACGTACTTGTAAATATTCCATTTTCACTTTCCAAGCTTCCTGGTATCTTTGTTGTTGCTAATTCTTGAAACTTGTGTCCAGTTTTCCAATCCCAAAAACACATACTTCCATTATCTGCACCACTGAACATCACTCCAGATGGATTCAATGATAATGTATTTATAATAGCGTTATGTTTAGGTTTAAAATTTTGTAAAAAATTACAATCAGGAAATTTCCATTGCTTAATATTATCTGATGAAGCAGAAGCAAAAGTATTTTCATATTCATTTAAAACTAATCCTCTTACAGATTTCTTATGATGTGTCAATACTTGTCTTGTCTTACCAGCAACCAAATCATAAGTTCTAACAGTGGAATCCATTGAAGAAGAAACAATTTGTGGTTCAGATGCTTGGCACTTGACGTTTGTAACTGACAAATCATGTCCTGTTAAAGTATGTATAGCTAATTTGGTTCTTATATCCCAAACTCTAACAGTTGAATCTCTACCACCGGTGGCAATAATATCTAAACTAGGGTGAATATCTATTGTGTAAACAGATGATAAATGTCCATGATAATCTCTTATAATTTTATTTTTTTCTAAATCCCAACATTTTACAGTTTTATCCTCAGAACAAGAAAACATATAAGGATGTCTTGGAGAAACCACAATTCCTCTTATAGCCATTATATGACCAGTCAAAGTTAATTTCAATTTTGAAGATGCTAAATCCCATATCTTAATAGTTCTATCAGCAGAACCTGAAGCAAACCATTTGTTTTCGGGATCCATTGCTAAAGATCTAACCCATCCAGTATGACCTACCATTACTCTCATCAATCTCCATGGAGCGTGCCATTCTGGTTTGACAAAATTACTAGCCTTTTGTGTTTCTTGGAATAATAAAGATCCAGAATTTGATCTTGTGGTAGAATCATCGAATGGTAGTCCAGTATTTCCAATACTTCTAGTATTTACAGTTGTAGCAGTATGTTCCTCCTTAGAATTAGGTACCAATACCAATTCTTTCAAGTCTTCTTCTTTATTTCCAATTTTCCTTGATATTATATCTTGAGATTCTTCTTCTTTAATTTCTTGTATTATCTTTACCGTTAACTCATCACCATTTTCTATAATATCCTTGTCAAATTTTTTATTGGCAACTTCAACTTCTTTATTAAACTTACTTAGTAAAGACCCTGCATACCCTTTATCCCCATTTTCCCTTTCTTGTTCTTCAATCAAATACTTGGGCAATTTCTTATACAGTTCATCATTCTTCAATCTCGTTTTAATATAAACTTCATTACTTTCCAAATCGTCATTCTCCGAAAAAAAATCATCCCCAAACAATATTTTTCTTCTCTTGGATAAACTTTCTACTGTTTCCAGAATATTTCCACTAGACATTCTTATCCAGAAACTAATTTCAAACTAATATATCTTATCAAATATGAACAATTATACCTTTCTTCTCTTTACTTTACCAGGTGAAAATTTTAAATTTTCCATGTTTTTTTTTTAACTATAACTATAACCAAAACAATATTCCAAGCCTAAAAGAGAAAATTTAGTTTATCTGGAAACTACTAAAAGGTCCCTTGGCCCAGTTGGTTAAGGCGCCGTGCTAATAACGCGGAGATCAGCAGTTCGATCCTGCTAGGGACCATTTTGAAAACCATTTTTTTTTTGGAAATTTTATTTTAAGATTTGTGATAAAGTTGCACTACTACAATTATATTTCAAGTTTGTAATTATAGACACTACTTTTGTATGGTGAATTTTTTTGAAAAAACTATTTTATAAAACTGAACACTACCATTTTATATGAAAAAAAAAATTTTTTTTTTTCATCAAAAACTGTATGTAAAAGGAAAAGAGAAGAGATGTGCATAGTAATAAGTAGTAATAGTAATAGTAATAGTAATAATATTTATTTGGTACTAATTTTTTTTTTTTTTTTTGTTTTTGTTTAGTTAATTATAATGTCATTGACGAATGATGAGGAGTCACTGAAACGTGCTCTTGCAGATGAACTGGCTGAACTGGTTGAAGGTGGTTTAGAGCTGGTGTCTAATAAAAGAATCAAGCTTGAACATGATGGAATACTGGATCAAAATTTGAAAGGTATTCAAGAAGAAGATGTTGGTATATGTCAATATATTTCTCCTTCTATTGATGGGTTTCATGGTATTTTGAAGCAAAGATATACTGATTTTTTAGTGAATGAAATTGGAATGGATGGTAAAGTTGTTTATTTGGTAGATGAAGGTTTCCCGAATAGTAAAGATAGAAGAAAAGAAAGAAGGTTGATGGATCAAAAACAGAATAGCGATAACGTTAATAATGATAAAATAGATGAGCTTTTATTAAAAGAAGAAGAAGTTTCTAATATGAAACAACCGAAATATGAATTAAAAGCTGGGCATAGAATAGAGTTGTTGAATTTTTTCGGAGAAGAAGATTTGAACAAGATTGAAGAATTGTTTAATACGGGCAATCATATGGAAACATCAAAATCTTTTGATGATAAAGCTACTCGTAGTAAGATTCATAAACTTTTGAGAGAAGCATTTCAAAATAAGTTGGAAAGTTTAACCACAGATTCAAATACACTTAAAGTTGCGTTACTGGTCAAGAGTAATCGTAACAATAGAAGAAGAAATAATGATCACATTGAAAATGGTGATGGCAGCAACAACAGCAGCAGCGGCAACAGCAACAATGGCAAAAAGGATGGTGATCCAAACTATGGTCTTGGTCCTATTAAAGATCATTTAATCTTGACTATGTATAAGGAGAATAAAGAAACCATGGAAGTTGCTTCATTACTTGCCAAGTTTTTAAGAATTCCAACAAAATGGATTAGGTATGCAGGTACTAAAGATAGAAGAGGAATAACAGTACAAAAATTATCAATTGAAAGATTGAGAGTCGATAGAGTTAATAATTTGAATAGAATCTTGAAAGGTATAAGAATTGGAAGTTTTAATTATTCTGATACTGGATTATCTTTAGGAAATTTAAAAGGTAATGAATTTGTTATTACTATAAAAGAAGTTGAACCATATGATAAATCTAAAAATTTAGAAAAACTTGCTGAAGATTCTTTCAAGACTTTGAAAGAAATTGGATTTATTAATTATTATGGAATGCAAAGATTTGGTACTTTTTCAATTTCAACTCATCAAATTGGTGTTAAACTTTTACAAAATAAATGGAAAGAAGCTGCAGAATTATTATTATCAGATCAAGACTTGGTTGCTCCTGATTCAGTTGAGGCAAGACAAATTTGGAAAAAGACAAGAAATGCATCTTTAGCTTTGAAAAAAATGCCAAGAAGATTTAGTGCTGAATTTGCAATTTTAAAAGTATTAGAAAAGGAAAAATTAGATGATAATGGTGATTATAATGATCATTCATATTTTCAAGGTGTAATGCAAATTCCAAGAAATTTAAGAATAATGTATGGACATGCATATCAATCATATGTTTGGAATTGTGTTGCATCAAAGAGAATTGAATTATTTGGTTTACAAATTGTTGAAGGAGATTTGGTTATTATTGATGAAAACATTGAGTCTATAGATCAACTCAACCAAGAAGATGCTGAAGATGAATTTGTAGAAGATATAAGGAAAAATACTTTCATCAGAGCAAGACCCGTTACTACTGAAGATATTGAATCTAAAAAATATTCCATATATGATGTAGTGTTACCTACTCCGGGATTTGATGTTTTATATCCATCAAATCCAAAATTAAAACAAGTATATATTGATATTATGTCAAAGGATAATTTAGATCCTTTCCAAATGTCAAGAAAAGTTAGAGAATTTTCATTAGCTGGATCTTATAGAAGTTTAATTGGTAAAGTTGGTGATTTATCCTATTATATTAGGCATTATTCCAATAATGATGAATCTTTAGTACTATCAGATTTAGATATATTAAGGAAAAGACAAGATTTTGAAAAAAAAAAATTGATGAATTTTTCATTGAAAATAATAAAAAAATTAAAGAAATGGAAGAAAATAAAGAAGAATTTATAACAAAAAAAATTGAAGAAATTAAGAAAGAATCAAAAGAATTAATAATTGAACGAGTAAAACCAAATGATCCAAATGGTACTAAAACAGCTATTATTTTGAAAATGCAATTAGGAGTTTCTTCATATGCAACAATGGCCCTAAGAGAATTGATTAAAAAGGAAACTTCTAGAAGATCAGACCTGTGTAATGTTAGACAAAATCCTTAAGCGAATAAAAGTTTATATAGATAGATAAATATAAACCAGAAACTAATAACCAAATCCTATTTCCTCCACAAAAAGTTGTTAAAATCACAAACATATTTTTGTATATTTCTGTTCTTTTTGAGCCGCATTCAAAATATGTAAGTAAAATGCACAGAAACAGGCAGATGTAAAGTTTTAACTTGATGATATAAATTCATTTAGTTTTTACTCTTATATATATATCTTTTTTTTTTTTATTTCCCATAAATTCATTTCAGACGAGTTTAATCAACTAAATTTGTCTAATATCTTGCTATTAACGAGGACTTAACCAAGAAGTCTTTCATTGCTCCGTGGGTAATTGTTTTTTTTTTTTTTTTTTTTTTTTTTTTTTTTTTTTTTTTTTTTTTTTTTTTTT
>KV454014.1:959511-989849 GCA_001661245.1 Pachysolen tannophilus NRRL Y-2460
TTTGTTTTTTTTNTTGTTGCATTATTTTCTTCTTAAGAGAATTTTATTCCTATGCTTGATATCATCATATGTTTCGTCAACTGAACGCTTCTAGTGAACAATTTAAATCATTTTCAAATCATAATAGTAATATCAAGTATTTATCAAATTCAGTATCTTACAAAACAGCAACAACAACAACAACTATGATTACATCGACTACTTCAAATCAAGATCCTTTATTGCAGCCGCCGCACATACCAACTACTATTAACAATACAAGCAGTAGTTTGCAGAGGCCTTCTTCAAGATCTAGAATTTCTTCAATTGGTACTTTATTAGGTGATAGAGGTACTTTAATGAATAATAACAATGGTTCATCAACTTATCTCGGTAATGAGAATGGTAAAGTTACCGCTATCAAGAAAATTGCTAAAGCATATATAGCAAAAAATTTGGCACCTTCATGGAGTGAATCTAATAATAGTGATTATGTGATGGCTAGTGTAGATAGTGGTACTAAAACTACCACTGCACCAACTTATAAAGTTGAAAGCGGTATAGATCATACACAGAAAAGAAGTCATAAGTCAAGAAAGCATTCTTTTTCAAATACTAAAACAACTCCTAGTGTTAATAATACCAATAGTGCCACAATTGTTGGTAATTTCAATTCTGTTTTCAATGACTCTGCTTCTAAGAATTCTCATAGTAGATCTGAGAAAAATACACCATCGAATACTTTGAAACATAATAATAAAAAATATATAAATCGTGGTATTTCAAATGAACATTTGAATGATTTAGTGGTTCCAAAGACCGATAATACTATTAATAATAATGGAAATGGAAATAATAATCCAGTAGTTAAGGAAATGTATGACATTCAAGTTGCAAATGTGAGTGATAATAAACATTCAAAGAATGAGGAAAATATGGAAGAAGCAACAAATCAACAATTGAAAGAAAGTTCTTTAAAATTAAGAAAAAACAAATCTAGATCACAATTAAGGAAAAATGATAATGTTAGTAATATTGTTGAATTAGAAGGTAATTACTACCCACTTTTGTTACATCTACAAAAAACATACTTTTTTTATTTTTTTTAAATTATTATTATTATTCTTTATATAATTCTAACATTTTATTTCAATTTCAGCTTCGACAATACCACCTTCATTCAATAAGGAGAAAAGAATCGTTGTATTGAAAGGTTTCCCTAGTAATACTGTTATTAGTTTAACTAGTATATTGGCACAAGTTTGTGGAGGTCCTCTAGAGTGTATTAACGTTTATGGAAATCATTCTTTGAGCAGTTATCATGACCAACATTTTAATTGGGATCAAAAACAGTTGGAATTGTCATTTTTAAGATATAGAGATGCAGAAAAGTTTATGGAGTATGCGACAACTGGAATGTTTATCGTTAATGGATATCATATTCAACCATCATGGGCAAATAGTAATGTCTTAAATATTGAAGATTCAAACTATTTTCATCAACCTGTTCCACTGTTTTTAGGAAACGAGATGGAATTAAATGGTGCCAGAAGATCTTTGATATTGAAAAAACAAATCAATGCAAGCAGATCAATTAGATCAAAGACAAGTCCAAAATATAGACATTTCCCATCTCCAAAATCTCACTTGTCAGAATTTGATTGTGAAGAAACTAGAAGAATTTTCAGTAAATATGGAGAAATTGTTGATATTGCTCCCGTTATTTCAAGAAAATTATGCTTTTCTGTTCATTACTTTGACGTTAGAGGATCGATTTCTGCTAAAATCGATTTGGAAACACCAGGATCTGAATTGTATAACAAGTACAGTGAATGGACTGTTTGGTATGGTAAAGATCCATGTGATAGACCATGTTTTGCCTTATGACAAGATTTGCTTTTTTTTTTTTAATTGTGTGTTTTTTTTTTAATTTGTTTTTGTTTTGTTTTGTTTTACTTTTCATTTGCTTCTGATCCGGAGATGAGCTTTTGAAGAATAGGTATTTAAATATTATATATATGAATTTGATAAATATAGGAATACTTAGTTAGAGGAAGACAATCAATGATAATCCATGTTTTCAAAATGAAGAAGGTTTGAATTGTTGGGAACTATTCCCACCATGACTAATATCGCAAAACAGCTTCAACGTCAATTCAGGTTTTTCCTTTTCACCTAACCCAATATTTTTCAAGATATTATCATATTCCAGTTCAATATCAGCTATAATCTTATCTGTTATTTGACTAACCTGAAATTCTTTTGCATTTATCTGTAACCTATTAACGATTAAATTATGTAAATATAACCTATCACCAGCAGTTATTCTATATTCAGCATTATCCACAGTTGTCAACTTCTCTATCACTACTGGCCTCAATATATTAGATATCCTCTCTTCCAACAATTCATCGGTTTCTATTAATTCATTCATATTCTTTTTTTGCAAACTCTCTTTTATATGATGATGTATTTGGTAATATTTTAGCAGCCTGACGCGTTTTTATTTTCACAAAAAAATTTTAATTAAAATTGAGATCACCACCACCAAAAATACCAACTCAAGAAGTTAAGAAAAAAGCATCCGAATTCGACGGGATTCTTTGATATAGGCTGTCAGCGTGCTCTGAACAGCATCAGTATTTCAAATGGAGAAGTCATCTCCTTATTGTAACAAGCAAGCTCAGCCCACGCAGCCAACACAACCAACACAACCGACTCAGAAATCTTGTAATGGTATAGTAATTGAGAATAATATTAATTCTTTATCGGAAAATACGATATGTCGGTTGATATGTACAACAGAGGTGATCAAGGAGAAGTATTTAGATTTGCAACTGAAACCTCTGGGTTCTAAGCTAGAATGGGTGTTTGGTAGGAATCTGAATTATTGTGATTTTGTATTGACTAATAGATCAAATAGAATAAGTAATAAGCATTTTAAGATTTGGTATAACAATAAGAGTGGGAATGATAATTTAATGGTTCAGGACTTGTCAACAAATGGTACTTATTTGAATAATTCTAGGTTGGTTAAAAATAATAATTATATATTAACTCAAGGAGATGAGATTTCTGTTGGTAATGGTGTACCCGAAGATGTTATCACTTATATAGTTGTTTTCCCCAAGGCATTCGATGGTTTCCAAAAACTGGGGAATAACAATGGTAAAAGTATTGGAATTCATTTGGATTTCCATATTAAGGACGAAGTTGTTGGATCTGGAGCGTTTGCAACGGTTAAAAAGGCAATTGAACGCAAGACGGGAGATACTTATGCAGTTAAGATAATATCCAAGAGAAAAGCAATGACTGGAGGACTTGATGGTGTTACTAGAGAATTGGATATCTTGAGAAAATTGAAACATCCAGGAATTGTTCGATTGAAAGCTTATTATGAAGATATGGAATATTATTACTTGGTAATGGAATTTGTTCCTGGAGGAGATTTAATGGATTTTGTTGCTGCAAATGGAGCCGTTGGAGAAGCAGCTGCAAGAGAAATTACAAGGCAAATACTAGAAGCTATCAAGTATGTCCATGAAAAGGGCATATCTCATAGAGATTTAAAACCTGACAATATATTGATTGCCCAGGATGATCCTGTTATTGTTAAAATTACAGATTTTGGATTGGCAAAGATAAGTGATAGCGCATCAATAATGAAAACTTTTTGTGGAACTTTGGCCTATGTCGCTCCAGAAGTTATAATAGGAAAATTTGGTTTATCCAAATTCTTGAAAAAATTGTCCATGAAACAACAGCATGATTTAATTGCATCATCTCAACAAAAGGATGATAAAGCATATTCATCAAAAGTTGATATGTGGTCATTAGGTTGTTTGGTTTATGTGATATTAACTGCACATTTACCATTTAGTGGTTCAACTCAGGATTCTTTATTCAGTAACATTGTAAGTGGGAATTATCATGAATCATTATTAAAAGAGTTTAGTGAAAATGCCAAAGATTTTTTAGAAAAATTATTTGTTATTGATGTAAATGAGAGATTGAATGCTTCAGAGGCTTTAAAACATAAATGGTTTTACGATTACGAGGAATTTGTTCCATCGTCGACTAATGTTAATTCTCAACAAGTTAGTTTATCGCAATCTCAATCTCAGCAGCGAAGATTAGAATCACAGATCAAAGCATCACAAGGATTAGAAAGTAATATTATATATGATGAAGATGAAACAAGAGAAAAACCTTTATTTAAAGTTCCTCCAGTCAAAAAATTTAAAAATAATAATAACGAGTTTTCCAAAATTAAACCAATCAACATACAACTATCACAAGAACAGCAACTATCACAAGAACTATCACAAGATCAGCTGTTTTCCAAGACAAATAATACTGCTGATAGGATTCTTTCTGATAATTCACCTTTAAGAAAAATTCAAACTTCATTGGTAGAGAAAGAAGTGATATCAGAAAATTCCACTTCACCATTAAAGAAAAAAAGGAAAATTTCTTCTACTGGGTGGGGTAGTAGTGAATATAGTAAATTGAATCAAAGTTTAAAGACTTCACTTATTTTGCTGAACAATAATAATAATAATAATAATAATAATAATAATGAGAATAGTTTTAATATAAGTAACACTCATAAAACTTGTGAAACTCGTGAAAATGAATCTTCCATTTCCAATATGGTTGAGAAACGAGAAATACCTCCGATTGGAACATTTTTAACTTTATTGAAAATGCCCGAGTGTCTTAAAAATTATAAAAACTTGTACGTCCAACAGGGTCAAACATATTTTATTATTGGTAGAAATTACCAAATTACCGATGACAGATGCTCCAAGATACATTGCATTATTATGAAGAAAAGACACCCAATCACCGAGAATTCAATCTACGAATCTGCTGCAATGGGATTGGAAGATCTTTGGCTACTTGATTTTTCAACAAATGGGTGCTATGTTAACAACACCAAGATTGGTAAAAATAGAAAAATTAAACTTCAAGAAAACGACATCCTACACATTTTCAACGACAGACTTAATAACGAACAACTATGCTACAAAATAATTTTGAATGACAAGACAGGGCTATACATAAATAACAACCAAGAGTTTAATCAAGTTGAAGAGCAAAATGCTAATGATGAAAAAATACTCAAATTCATCAAAAACCAAACAAAACAACAAAAAATCGACAACAACAGTAACAACAGTAACAACAGTAACAACAACAATAACAATAACAATACTGACAAGAGAAGAATCAACGGTGAAGATCTAGTCACCAGCGGCAAACAGAAACATTGGTCCCAATAACTAATATCAGAGTTAAACACACAAATACAACACCATTCTCGACCCCATACTATTACTATTACTATTACTACTACTACTGCTGATGCTATCGTACTTCCGTTTTAGGAAATACAACACGTCTTCTGTCATGCGAGCTAATTTGTGGCTGTTGATAGGAAGAGATGGGTATATAAGTAAATAGCTTGCCACCTTTTATCTATATGTTATCTATAAAAGAATTAAATAATTAGAGATATAATCAATCAATTAATTTATTAAAACAGAACTTATTGCTGTTTTATAAATTGAATAAAGTAGAAGAAATCTCTTTATTTTAAGGTTCTCTTTTTTTTTAATCTTTTTTTATTTTTTTATTTTTTATTTCTTTGCTTGTGTGTGAGTGAGTGTTTGTTTGTTTGTTTGTTTGTCAGTGGGTATTATTTTTTTCCTTTCTTTTACCTAGAGTATCTTTTTGCTAGTTTTTATTTGATAATCAATAAAAAATGCAGTTAAGTGTTTTATTTAGTGTTGCTGTTGCGTTGTTGGCATCAGTTTCTGATGCCAAGATGCATTCGGCAAAGATTCAGAAACATCCTGTTGCTGTTGACCAGTTGAAGGATGCTAATTTTGGTCATTATATCAATACTTTGAAACAAAAATATGTTTCTTTATATCCAGAACTGAAGAATAATTTACAGAATATGATGGCGGAAGTACCATTTGTTCAACTGGACAAGGAGTATAATTCTCCTTTGACCAATTATGTTAATGCTCAATACTTTACCGAAGCAACTGTTGGTACTCCAGGTCAATCTTTTAAGATATTGTTGGATACTGGTTCATCTAATATGTGGGTTCCAAGTGCTGATTGTTCTTCATTGGCTTGTTACTTACATACAAAGTATGACCATAGTCTGTCGTCGACTTATAAAGCCAATGGAACAGACTTTGCCATTCCATATGGTTCTGGTTCTGTCAGTGGTTATATCTCTCAAGATACTGTCACCATTGGTGATTTAGTTATTCCAAAACAAGATTTTGCTGAAACTACTTCAGAACCAGGTTTGGCCTTTGCCTTTGGTAAGTTTGATGGTATCTTGGGATTGGCTTATCAAAGTATTTCGGTTGATAGAGTTGTTCCACCAATCTATAGAGCTATTGAACAAGGTTTATTAGATGAACCAATTTTTTCATTTTATTTGGGTGATGCTGCAAAATCAGAGACAGAAGGTGGTTTAGCTACATTTGGTGGTTATGATGAATCTAAATTTACAGGATCAATTACTTGGTTACCTGTTCGTAGAAAAGCTTATTGGGAAGTTGAATTCAATGGTATTAGTCTTGGTAAAGAATATGCCGAATTACAAAACACTGGTGCCGCAATTGATACAGGTACCTCCTTGATTGCTTTACCTTCTGGTTTGGCTGAAATTTTAAATTCAGAAATTGGTGCAGAGAAAGGTTGGACTGGTCAATATACAATTGATTGTGAAAAGAGAGCCTCGTTACCAGATTTGACTTTTAACTTTGCTGGTTACAATTTCACAATCACTGCATATGATTACACTTTAGAAGCTGGTGGTTCATGTATTTCAGCTTTTACACCAATGGATTTCCCTGATCCAATTGGTCCATTGGCAGTTATCGGTGATGTATTTTTAAGAAAATACTATTCCGTTTATGACTTGGGTCATGATGCCGTTGGTTTGGCTTCAGCCATTTAAAGCACTCATGTTTGTTAACATAATAAACAAACATTAAAACAATATTTGTGTTATTAATCATTATACCATTCTTGTCAAAGAAATAAGAAATAAAAAAAAATTTTTTTAAATAAATGCTTTTTTTTTTTTTTTTTTTTTTAATTTTTTTACTATTATTTTTTTTTTTTTTTTTGTTCTCAAAATAATTAGTTGTTTAAAGATTCATTCCAATCGATAATCAGTAACCATTAGAGGTTTCAATGAATTGTAATTTTTATAAAAACAAAAATCGCATTTTAGAGATAAAAGAGATAAAAACGTATCCGAAAGGTGCATAGTAACAAAGAAAGAGATAAAAATAAAAAAGAATAAAAATGAAAATAAACAAGTTTGATTTTTGAATATGAAGAGACTTCCTTCATTCATCTTTATGTCTTTTTTTTTTTTTTTTTTTTTTAAATATATTTTCCATACACAATACAAGTTTTTTTTTTACCAATATGATAAAAATTCATTTATTACCTTAGTATGTATTCGAAACGCCTTTTTAACAGAATAGAATCACCACAAAATACCACCTCAAATATATATATAACTTAACTATAAATACAAAATTGTTATTGAAAAAAAAAAAAAAAAGAAGAGAATTCACCAAGAATCTTCTATTTCAAGTTTTTTCTTCGTATCTTCATTAGAGTTGAGAGAATAGTTTAATCTCTGACTATCAATTGGTTTCAACACTTGCTTTGAATCTTCGACAACATCAAGATGATCATCATGGCAACTTCTCATCGAGACATCACTTCTCATTGATTCATCCAGCTCTCTAATACTCAAGCCGGTTCTAAATTCTTCGTTTTTGGAAACTAAAGACTCTCTAACTTTTGAAGAAGCTTTTAAAGCATTTATTATAGAATTTTTATCATCTAATTGTTCTTTTAGATCCATAATCTCTTCTTCTTGATCTTTTACAATCTTATTTAATAATGAAATTTCTTCAATTGTGCTATTGTCATTCTTAGAATTTATTTTCTCAAAAAAGCCTAATTTGTTTTCTAAATGGCTAATGTAAGATTTTAGTTCTTCAATTTCTAAGAATTGTTTTTTATAAAAATCTTCCAATCCTATTATAATTTCATTTTTTTCCTCTGCTGATACGTTTTCTAAATCTGGCAAAGATTGCAATAATTCATTTTTAATCATTATAGAATTCAATCTAGAATAATCGTTTAATCTTTTATAATGCTCTACTTGTTCAGTTAGAATTTTGTTTTCTGCTTTGTTTTGAGAAAGTTCTTCATTTAAAGCAATAATACTTGATTCCAAAATGTGCAATTTTTTCTGAGATGAAGAATATAATGGTGATGATTCGGAAATTGAAGTTTCCCTTGAAGATGCACTAGATGATTGTTTTGAGGAAAATTGCGAATTGGTTGATGAATTTGAAACTGTTGACTCAAGTGATGTCTTTCTAATTTTACTATTATTTATAGGAGATGGTAATTGATTATTTCCATGTTCATTTTTCAACAATGTAACTTCTTTTTTATATCTATCTAGCTCAAGTTTCAACTTTGATATTAATTTGTCCTTATCATTTATATGACCTTCATTTTTCTTAACATTCAAACTGATATTTTTAGCTCTTGAGGCAAATCTCAAAGTATTCACAGTTTCTGATAAAGTCGTTGATGAAAGATGTATTGTACATAATATACTGACTATGGAATTTCCACTTAATGAACTTTGTAATAATCTTGTCAATTTTGAATCTCTGTAAGGAATATGAGTAGCTCCAGTAGGTGTTTGAGGCACTAAAAAAGTATTATTATTGTTAGATGATTGAGCACTTAATTTTGAAATAACAGTACTTAAAGCTAATAAAGATTTGTTGATAAAAGCTCCTTCTTTTCTTCTTTCTTGTTGACGTGTGGCTCTTTCAGATCCTGCAAGATCACATAAACTTAAAGTTGAAAATTTCTCAACACCAGTTGAGAGATCAACAGATTTAAGTTTGATTAATACAACGGCATGTGATCTAGAAGATCTCGAATTAAAATCCGTACCACCTGTTCTTCTAATTGAATCACCTTGTGATATATAAGTCAACAATTCTTGTGGTGAAGATACTTGTTGTTCATGTAATCCAATAACTTTAACTCCATAAAGAGGATCATCTCTGATTTTCAAATCTTCTCTTATAGATGTTGTATTTATTGAACTAGAAGAAGAAGAAGTTGAACCAAACCCCATAGTTGATTTTAATGAATTTGAAGTATCAGAATTTAACAAATCATATAATTTTTCATTATAAATTTCCAAATAAGAAATACTTATTTCATCATGTTTTATTCTACTTCTCTTTTCCAAGCAATTATAAATATTTCCAACAGCTAATTGAATTAAACCTTCTTCAAATTCCGCACCTTGCATAGAATAGGTTTTACCACTTCCAGTCATACCATAAGCAAATATAGTTCCATTAAACCCATCAACAAATTGTGATATAACAGGTTCAACCAAATTGGTAAAAATATCCTTATTATTTATCATTGGATCAAATACATGATCATATTGAAACTCACCAAGTTCACTATTTGCAATAATACTATTTTCACAATCAATATTCCACGAAAGAGGAATATTATTTTCAACCAAAGGTCTTGGTCTAATGGCAACCCTTATTGTACCAGTATAAACTTGCAGATTATTATTATGTTGTTGTCCAGTTAAAGAAGAATTAGAAACCAAAGGTGTCATTGGTCTAAACGAACTCATTGAACTCATGGGCCTACTTGGTGTATTAAAACTTGAGTACCTCGAAGCTCGTGATGAAGAAGATGATAAGCTATTACTGTGCTTAACATTATTGGCTGAAGCTCTAACTGGAGTTCGATTCGATACTGAAGATGAAGGTCTTATTGGTCTTGGCCTCGATAATGATGAACTTGGGCGACTAGGCGGCGGTGAATCCGAAGTCTTCACTGTTATCCTCGTTGGTGTCTGAGCCCGTAACTTCGAAGGAGCTGTATTCGAACTCAACACCATCTCCAAATTAATTCCTGTAACTCTATCTTTACTTGTTTATCCTTGAATCTTATTTTTTTTTTTTTTTTTTTTAACTATAACCGATAATACGTTTTATTTTGTATTGTATTGTTTTGTTTTGTTTTCTTGTTTTGATGTCTTTTCCGTGTTTTACTCAACCAAAAAAAAAATTTCCTTCTCCCTTTTTCCTTTTTAATTCAAATTGTTATATCCAAAAAATCAAACACATCAGATACATAACATATCAAATCCTACCAATTCTCTTTCAAAGATAAAAAAAATACTTTTTGATACCAAATTTCTAGTTAAAACTCGTCCCCGTTCTTATTCTTATTATTCTTCTTCTGCTGCAAAAAAATACAAAAAAAAAAAAAAAAATTGTTGATTGTTTTGATATTTCCTTTTTAGGAAAATTGATTAAAATTGAGCCGTTTTGTATAGGTTCTACACGACCTGTTTTTCTGTAGTACAAGTTTAGGTGGATTATTGGGTGGGGTTTTTTCTTTATTGAGTTACAATCTATATAAACTGCTATTTCAGTCATGGGATTCGATCTCATGAGGTCTGAGTGTGTTCTGAGTGTTCTGGGTATGCTGAGTGTGTTTGTTGTTCCATTTTGTTGGTTTTATTTTGGTAATATAGATCGTCAATTAAGAAATCTATAGGAGACAATGGAGAATTTCCTGAAAATTTTATTGCATGATTTGGTGATAAAAGAGATGAGTTTTCACGAGCAGTGTTCTTGATTGCCATGGAAGATGTTTCTGTGGTATGATTGGTAGAACTTGTATAGTTTTTCTGGTTCTGGTTTTCGTCGTTGTTGTTGCTAATTAATGGTGAGGTTTCGGTGTTTCTTTCAATAGATAATGTGTTTGTATTGTTCTTTTTATCTATAGGTGATATAATAGTGTTGATTCTTGGAGTCTTTGTTCTTCTTGGAGTTTTAGGCCTTGATTTTCTCTTATCAGTCCAAAAATACCATTGTATTAAAATTCCTAGGTCAAATATGACAGTTCCCAAAGCACCAATAAAATAACTCAATTCTTTTTCCCAAAATTGTTTCGAAATTTCGCCTCCATCCAACGATGATTCAGAAGTTATTAAAGATATTGAATATGTCAAGTTCCCAAATAAAGCTGCCAGTACTAAATAAACTGAGAGCCCTTTCACAGATTTCCTTTGGAAATTGTGAACCAACTGAGGTAGCCTTGAAGATAAATATAAAAAAGTACATGCCCACGCTAAAATCTTTCCTAATGACATTGAACCTATTATAGGAAGTACAAATGATGAGGATGCAGATGCAGATGATGATGCAGATGACGATGATACAAATGAAATTGGTACCGCCAGTGCTTTATTGAACCCAATTATAAAACTGGACGAAACCAAATTTGCAAAACTGTTTGAGAAATGGTTATTATGCGGATTAATACCATGATTATCGTTGTTGTTATTGGGTATTGGAATATGTTCTACTGGAACAGCAACCAAATCATCCTTGTCTCTATCAATCTCCTTAATGATAGTTGGTGTTCCTTCGTGATTTAATCTTTTAATTTTATCTCTTAGCAAAGAATTTGGAGATTTGAACTGATTTAACCGTTGATTTTTTTTCAACTTCAACTTATAATTATTTTTAAATTTTGTATAAAAAAAAAATTGAAATCCCAATATTGAATCTATAATACAATAATACCCACTTAATATAATTTGAAATGGTAAAGCTTCCATCATTAAACAACTTAAAAAATTTAAAAAATCACCTGCAAACCAACATAGTAAAAATCCCAAAGAAATACCATCAACAGATTTAGAATTATAATTTTTTATAACTTGTGGTAATTGTGCAAATAGCCAACTCGTTATTGACAAATAACCCGCTACTAATGATAATGGCTTACAAATTAAAATTACCGACTCCTTATTAACTTTGCAACTCCCTATCAACATATATATTATTTTGGTGAAAAATTTCAGATCATCACAGAAATCATCTTGACCAACAACTTTATTTGAAATCAGAAATACTGGCGAAAATTCTGAAGCTGACAGCATCCTTCCCTTTTGCTGAAATTATTCTCTACTGTCCAGTTAAACAATATATATATACATATATATATATATATATAATATGTTAATCGTCTGTTCTCCTCTCCCTTCAATCGAAGATCACGATCCTTGCTATTGAAGAGAGCAGACCAAAGTAATTAGTTAAAAACTATAACTAAGAAATTTGTAATATAACACACAAGTATCAAGAATCTTAATAACTCATCAACCGTCCTAGATTATTTATTATCATTAATTGTTTCAAGTTTTAAATAATAATTTTAATAATTTTAAATGTTTTCTAACTTTTTTCTTTTTTTTTTTGTTTGTACAGAATTTTTCAAAAAAAAATTTAATTTTTATTCACTTATCATCATTAAAGATCATCTATCTATATATATACAATTAATTGATTATAATTAAAATTATTTATTTTAAGAAATTATCACCATAAAATACACTTATTCCTTTTATTCTTCCTTGTAATTTCATATAAATGACTCTAGAGTTTTCAATTTTTAATTTTCTGTTAATCAGAGACAATTGTTTTAAATTTGAATTTCTTGGAAGAAAGAATACAACTTTATTTGAAATTTTAAGACAATATGTTAATAGCTCTTCAAATCCAAAAGGTTTTAAATCATTTAAATCGAAAACCTCATCATTCGTATAACTTGGACCACCCCATGGAGGTGATGAATAGATAATATCAATATTATCATGACAAAAATTCATAAAATTTTCATCTTTTACTGCAGATTTAAAATCACAATGTAAAGGTATTATTTTTTTAGAATTAATTTTATAAATTTGACAATTATTCAATGTACATTGTAAATTAATCTCATTATAATCTAAGGCATAAATTTTTGAAAAAAATCTACCAAATTGTATTGTATTACCACCTCCTCCACAAAATAAATCTAATATCTTAGTATCATCTGGATAACAATATTTTAAAAATTTTGCTGTAAATAATGCAATATCTTCTGGAGTCACTGAATACCATAATTCTGTAGTTAATTCAATACCAGAATCAAATTTCTTAAATAAAGAATACCGATTTTTCCAATATTTCTTAACATCTTTTGGTAACGATTTATGAGTATGATTTATTGCAATATCATGTGAACTAGGAATCTCTTTAGATACATTATACAAATAGGGTACTTTTTTTTTCATCATCTCATACAGTACCATATACTTTTCACTCACTAAAACCTAGCACACAATAATTTCCAGTCTCTGTATATGACTTCTTCTACCAAATACCACAACTATCAATCATTTAATTAATTAATCAATCAATAAAGTTATCTTCTTCTTCTTCTTCATCTTCTCATCTCTTGCCAACCAGCGAGTATCCACCTGGTAGATAGCTAGCTAGCCAGCCAGTCAGCCTGCCTCTCTGCCTTCCCTTTCAAGAACGAGAAAAAAAAACCTTTTTTGCTAAAACGCACTACTTTTTGCTTTTACACGCACACTTTGCGGCTCATGGTTTTTTATTCATGCAAGATCAAAATAACCAGCCATCTCTATAGTTTGTAATTGGGTTGGTTTTTCCATTGAAAGGTATATTTTTAGTTAAGCTCCAGCCATCTATCTATCTTGATTCAGGAATGTTCCCCTTTGATCTAATGTTTGTCCACCTAGCAGTTAAACTCACCAAGAAACTTATAAAACAAAAAAAAAGACAAAGAAAAAAAAAAAAAAAAAAAACAAAGTTGGATATCTGTTGAAGATTTATATTTTAAAGATCAAACTGACTCTTGAGACTGCAGAGTTTGGATTTTTGAAATGACAATAAACTTGCACGAGAAAAAGAGAACAGAATCCTTTTTTGGGAGTCAAATGGACTTTGAGTTCCCCATTAGTGATAAGTCGATAACATCCAATCTTGATTCAACAGGAAATAATAGTTCGGATTATTCAGTAAAAATTTTAAAGACTTTAAATTCAAACGATTTGGAAGTTAGTGATGCTTTCCATAACTTGACGGCTATTTCTGTTTCTGATAGAGATTCAACAAATCAATCCAATTTATGGAGTAGTATTACTAATGAGCAAAGAAAAATTAAAACTAGTAATGTTACCAGTAGTGGTAATAATCATAAGCTTTCTTTTACAACGTCAATTTCATCATCTTCTTCATCATCTTCTTCAGTGAAGATCAAAGATGGTAACTTCACTCCTTCAACAGTATCATATGCAATTAGTACGGGTAAAGTGAGGCAGTCACAGTTAAAACAAAATAAAAGTTCACCAATAGGTGCGGTAATTTGTACTACACCGAATGTTAGATCTGCAATTTCAACTTTTAATTATCAACCTCATTCAAGATCAAATAGTGTTATAATTTCTAAAATAAATTCAGATCTTGCTAATTCCCAAATATCAAGCATACAAAACTCTAGTGTTATTAGTGTAAAGAGAACATCTACTGCTACTTCAAGTTTGAAAAGATCAAAAGCAATAAAATATAAACATGGATGGATTTCAAGGTTAATGATTAAAATAAGGAAAAATCTTCAAAGATGGAAGATTGTATTATCTAAAAGAGCTTTTAGGAGAGCAAATTTAAGTAGGCAACGATCTTTATTAGAAAGGTCATCTTCAAGTTTGTTACAAAAATCAAAATCTTTAAGAGAAGCAAAATTTGATTCAAATCAACAACTGACAAAAAAAATTGGTAATATAGGGAAAAGATTAGAAAATTCAAACAATTTATATTTGGTTCCTGATTTAAAAGATTTGAATACATTAAAATCATCAGAATTTAGAAAAAGTTTAATCAAGGCAGAAGAAGATGGAAGTTTGAAAAAAAATAATTTGGAAGTTTACCTCGAAAAAGAGAAAGAATATATCGAACCAGAAAAGATAAAGTCATCTATAGATGAAAAGGATAAAAACCCTCCAGAAGTTTATACACAAAGAAATATTTCAAATTATCTGGTACGTCCAAGACCAAAATATGCCATGTTGACCCCAATACCTGAAAATGGAAACTCGAAATTTTCACCTTACCCATCGCCTAACATTCAACTGCATCCAGGTTTTAACAATACTCAGGAAGATATTACCACTATAAACGGAGAGAAAGAAGTCCTTGTCCAAATAGAAAAACAACAATTGTATAACCTGGATGAAACTGAAAAGTTATATAGATTTTATTCTAACTATTTGAAACAAGTACTTATTAACAGAATTATCTTGAAGTTAGAAATTAATGAAAAATTAATGGATGAAAATAATTCACAAAATGGAGATCAAGATACAATAACGGATGATGGTATGGAAACTTTATCAGATACAACGTTCAAAGAGGAGCATGCTCTTGAAGAAGAACAAAACTTTGTTGGGTCAATCATATCAGATTATGAATCTGCTGATTACGAATCAGACGATATTACCTCTAATAGCTATGATGACAGCAGTTCAAGTACTCTGACTTCTGAAAGTTTGGTTGAATGTGCGGAGTCCATCTATAATGAAGAATACGATAATCTTGATGTCGAAGTGTATTCTGAATCCAATTATGACGATGATAGAGAAAGATCTATTTTTTCAATATCGAGACAAACATCCAAAATTTCAAATATAGGTGGTGATTTTGGACCTAATGTCAGTCAAAAAAGTAATATAACTTATATTGAAGATATTGTTAATTTGAAAAACAAAAATGAAAAAACAACTAGCTGTGATGATACAAGTTATCATTTTAATCCATATTTGGCAGAAAACAACTATAATCCATACATGAATACTCACTGTGAGAAGTTGGAAGACTCAAACAAAAAAAATTCAAGTGGATCTTTGAGGAAATCTCCAAGTTTTTTGATTTCTAGAAATTATATAACATCTAGAAATAATAGTGTAATTTCAAATTCTCCAAGTTTTGTATTGAATTCAGAACTTAAGAGAAAGAGTAGCATTATAAATGTTGGTAAATGCTAACAATTTTTTTTTCAAAATTTAGATATGTCATTTATGTAATTAATTTTTTATTTGTAATATTATAAATAATTATCATCTCTATATATGAAATAAATATCAATCAATCAATGTATTCTCAACTTTTTTTTTTTTCTTTAGTTTTTTGGCCTAATAAAATTTCTTTTCTCTTAATGTTTCAATGTCTTTACACATATAATCATACCAATAGAAGCCTGGGAAAATTGTGATGAAATGCCAAATAGCATGTGCATCCAACAAATCCAATATTGGGGGGAAATCAAATAATTCAAATGACATACCAAATGCAACACATAAAATTAACAAAATTGGTGTTAATGTCCAATTATACTCTTTCATATTAATAAAATTTAAATATTCCACATAGCTATGCAAATTGTTTCTCTTATCTACCATTTTTTTAAAAGTTGATATGGAAAGATAGATCCACAAGAAGTATTGTAATATCCCAACAAACACGTTTGCTTGCATGTTATAAGTATAAGACCAATCAAGTAAGAGTCTTCGTACATGATAAACATATAAACTAATACAAAAAATTGTAAAAACTTTTCTCTTATTATTATTTTGTGACAAGTATAATTTGAAAACTCTAACGCAAAGTGCGTAAAATGCTGTTAATACAGTTGCTGCTGCAAAGAAATAATCTAATTTTTCTCTCAGATTTGTATCTTTTAAATGGAAAAGTGTTGAAAACACCCAAGCAGTCATAGTGATAATCGATACAAGTAAATTGCAAAAATATAAATTCTTAAAATCTGAATCTTGGCGTTCATTTTTCAAATATAAAAATTTCATCTTCTTGTAACCCAAATAATGAGGAATAAAATTTCCTATACTAAATGCTGTACTAAAAAATTCTTGAATACCGAATACTCTAATAAAGGGCCATTTACCATGAAATTGATAAATTTCCTCATTATCTATTTTTCTTTTCTTTGTCACTATTCTTTGACATTGGTAATCACAATTGCTAAGACAATCCCATCCAACTAATGTTAAATGCAAAGGTAAAGGCATTTCATCAAATAATTTATACAGTTCTTGTTGTTTTTGAAATAACTTGACTTCATTTCTTGTAAACCTAGAATTCATAGTGTTCCCACAGGTTAAAACATCACATTTTTTAACACAATCCTGAAATTCGTCTAATTCATCACCTGGAGAAGCTGATGATAATCGTAACAACACCAAAATTAAAAATAGTGTTTTTTCCACAAGTTTCATCATTTGAATTATATAAAGCAACACCAGCAAAATTAGAGAAGAAAAGAACCACTATAAACAAATAGCTCAATTCACTCTGACTGTGATATTATCAATTCAAACTTACAATCACAAATATTCTATTATATTATATATTATATTTATATATATATATATTTATATAGTTGACTATTATCTTCAACTTCAACATCCCAAAGTCTATAAATTTACCCCTTTCTCGCACTACCTGTTTTCTTACTGAGTTCAACTTTTCAACTTTTCAACTGTTCAACGGTCTATATGGTGTAGTTGTGTTGTATCTTTTCGATATCGATTCTATCTTTAACGAAGCTATTCTGTACTGGTAAAGATTTCTGGTCTACAACCACTTTGGTCTTTCCGTTTTTGTCTAGTTCAACTAGATCGATATAACCTTGGAAAAATTTTGCCAAAGGGTCAGCGTACCATCTTTCATTATTATATTTAAACCAGCCTAAATGACCTCCATGATCTGTGATTAACATCATCAAATATGGGTTTGCTTCGACTTCTTTATAAGGAATTGAATCTGAGCTAACTATAGGATCATCTCTTGAATTTATAATCAATGTTGGAATACGGAAATTTAATAATCTATTAACTGATGATCCATGTCTATAATATTCAAATGCTGTATTAAATCCAAACATTTTACAAGTGAAAAAATTATCAAATTCAGTTATAGAATTAATTTTATCAAAATTTTTATTAAAACTTTGTTGAAATAATTCATCTTTAGATAATTCTGGTAAATTTTTTAATAATAAATTTTTTAAATTCATCGCCATTATTGGTGAATATATATTTCTTCCAATAAGAGAACGAGATAATGTATATGAAGATTCAGTTAAATCCCAAGGATTTCCTAAAATTGCAGCAGCAGTTAATTGACAATCATCACCTTCTTGACCTATATAATTTGCCAACATACTACCACCTAAAGAAAATCCTGCAGCAAAAATTGGTCTTGATGGGAATTGTAATTTTAAATTTTTAATTAAAAATCTTAAATCTTCTGTCCATAATCCACAAAATAACTGAGGAGTTGAGATTTTAGAATTAGCACAACCTCTTGAATTTAATACAAGACAATCAAAAACTTGAGCATCTTCATGTAACTTTGAAAATAAACATCTAACATAACTTTCAAAACTTCCACCAGTCAATCCATGTAAAACAACCAATAATGGTCTATATTGATTATCCTTTTGAGAATAATAATCTTTAATCTCTAAATCAGTCAACATTCTAGTTCTTGGAGGTAAAAGTTCATGAATTTTGTCATTGTCATTGCAATGATTAGAATAAAATTGATCTTTAGAAATAACTCTATCTATAGAACCTATACCACCATCTTCATATTGTAAAATCTCTCTACCATAATAAATTTCATCAATTTTAGTAAAATCTCCAACAGCTGCGTAAAAAGTTTGTAAATGACCATTAAATAATAATGGATTGAAAAAACTATATGCATTATTATTAAATTCGGGACTTTTAAGAGAAATTAATTCCGAAATACTTAATAATGAATCATTAATACTACCATTTTTGTCAATATCATTTTTACCAACTAATTTAATTGAATTCAATGAATAATTTTGTTTAACAAAAGAAATAAAACCAAGACCATACATCATCTCATTAATCACTTTTTAAACTCCTATCCACTATCTCCTTTAAGAATTAAACTATTTCTTCTTTCTCCGATTATATAATAATCTTTAAAATGTTTTCTCGTTCCTAATGGGTATTAAAAAATTTTTCACTTAAATTTTTCCATCGTCTTTCTCGCATATTAAACCCTAAACTCCTTACAAATCCTGCCGCTGCTGCCCTTTAAAAATTCTGCCTTTTCTCTTGCAGCCTTTAGCGCGGCTGAAGAGCACATCTTTCTTAATACAAATATATATATATATATATATATTTATATATATATAATTATTTATAATCGGATTATAGACCCATTTTCTTTTTTTAAGTTGATTCGATTGTTTAATTTCTTATATAAATTTGGATATATCTTTACTTTTGAAATATTTGAATAAAAAAAAAAATAAAAAAAAAAAAATTTCTATTACTATTTTTTTTTTTAATGTCTTCGATAATTAGGGTATTTTCTTGTGGGTTGGTGGACAGGTTTCCTTTTTCTTCTTCCAAGGCTGCTTCATCACAACAAAATTTGTCTGAGACTGATATACATACGGGAGAGATGATAGGTAATTCAATGAAGGAAAATAGTAATAATAATCATAATAATCATAATACTGGCGGTAGCGGTAGTGGTAGTGGTAGTGGCGGTAGTGGTTCTAGTGGCGGTTCTAGCAGTGGTTCTCATATAGTGGACAGTTTGAAAAAAGCAAATATTTTTTTTGGTAATTCTAATGCTCAAGTTACGAGGATAACTAGGGCGGATATGTTAAACAGTGCACCTTATCAAACTCAAAAAAATAATAATACTAATAATAATAATGGTCAACATGGACATCGTGGTAGGCGTCATAGTTCAAATGGTGGTAAAAGAATTGTTTCCGAACATTCTGTTAAAAGCATAAGTTCTTCGCGCCGTCCAAAGATTAATGTTTCACATGTTCCAAATGAAAATGATGATCGAAATTATACTCTTGGACATGGTGGACCATGTTCAAATTCAAACTTAAGTCCAAGAACAGGAGGTGCAGTTGATCTTACAGATGGTACTATCCATAGAACATTAAGTAACTCGAATGCCTCAAGTTTTTCTAATGCAACTACAACAAATGATGATACGGTTCAAATTAAAATTGTTTTCGATACTACGGCACATATTAATCAAGGTACTGGCATTTAAGAGGAGGAGGAAGTGGGGGGGATGTACAAAAAAAACGAAAAACCCAAAAAAAAAAAGAGAGAGAGATATCAATTCTTAATTCTTTATAATTATTCAATAAATTTTGTAGATACAGGAAACTAATTCATCATAAAACACGTAGGTAAAAAATTAAAACATTAAAACATTCAAAAAAAAAAAAAATACCGTAAATTGTTTAAGTTGTTCGTTCTATCGATGGCAAACTGCTGATTTCTTGAAAAAAAAAGAAAATTTATTACCGACTAAATCCAGACACCGATATATAGTCGCCTCGGAATTAAACAAATCTGTTAAGATAGATGATGATGATCATTTCTGCCTGCCCCTTGAAAGTTAAGTTGAAAAATAAAAAAAATCTTCTTTTTATGGAAAACTCCTTAAATCCTAACTCCATTCGACGGGCATGACTATAACTTTCAATGGCCTTCTAAAAGAAAAGAAAAAGAAAAAAAAACCCAGAATAAATCATTTCAATCTAATTTTTCTTTCAATCATCATCTCGGAGGCAAGTTTATATTTTAACTCCGGAGTTTATAAGTTTACTTCCGCTTATATAAGAGGAAAAATAAAGAAAATAAAAAGAAACGAAGTAGTGTGGAAACTGAGTTTCACTGCATATTGAAAGAACATTGTTAACCAATTGTTTAGATAGATTACATTATCTGTATCCTGCTCAGAAGGTAACTAAATGAACTAAAATGTTAGTTATTTTTGATTTACAATATGGTTATATCTAGGATTTAATTAAAAGGCAATCAACAAACTTTGGTATATTTTATTGTTATCAAAACAGATTTTATATTTCTTACTATTAAAGCATATATATGTATATGTATATATTTTTTGAAAGAAAAAAAAAAAAAATTTAAAACCGAAGCCGCACAGCATGCATGTATACAAACTTAAAAAACAACAAACTATAACTTCATTTTCCATTTACTTATCTCTTCATCTTCAATTTCTTCAAGTGAAGGGTATCTAATAATCTTTCTCTTTTTAGTGGTAATATTATTATTATTATTATTATTATTAATATGTGAATCAGAAGAAACTTCTTTTTCAACAACCGCAACTTTAATAATATTTGATTGTGCGGCTACGTTATCTTTCTGAGGTAATATAGCGGATATATCTGATACATCTGGGTCCTCAAAAACTTCTTTATTGTGTCTTGAACTATCTTCGGATTCCAGAGGTGTTTGCGTTACTTCGCTACTACTACTATCATACACTTCTGATGATGTTGAAGAAGGAGTAAGTGGCTCAGTTTCGGAGTTTTCATAACCTGTATCCTCTGGTGATAAAACTGGAATATTCAATACTCTTTTCTTAGTTTTAGGTTCTGGTTCTGATTGCAGTCCAAAAAATTTCCCAAAATCCTGTTTCCTTAGATCAAGATTTTTTGGTAATCTATATGATGAATTAACAAAAGGTTCAAACAATGTTGCATCAAAATTTATTTCAACCTCAGTCCTTGTATTTGTTTTCAATTTTTTTGGAATAACAATAACTAAAGCATTATTGACGATTTTATAGTATATTTTCCCAAGAGAAACATCACTTGTTTTAAATTGAAAAGTTTTTTCAAAATTATCCAACTCTGATGAAACAACTATTTTTGTTATACCATTATTGTTATTCTTTAAAAAATGAATTTCATAAGAATTAAAATTATTTTTGAAAAGATCAAAATGTTTTTTAATAATTTGAATTTGAAAATTATCTTCAAATTCCAATTTTCTAATTTCTGAAGGTTGTCTAAGTGCTAATATCTTAGCTTCTCTTTGTCTTTTTAACTCTGCAGCTAATATACGTCTTCTTTCTTGCCTTTCAGCAGCACTATTGGAAGCTGCAACTAAACTCTCAATTAAATCATCCACAGTTATACCATTTTTCCTTTGACCACTGTGACCACCATGTCCACCACGGAAACCATGAAAACCAGCATTACTACTACCAATACTATCGGTACCAACACCGCTGCTATAAAATTCACGGCAAGGCACCGAGTGATAAGAAAATCTGGATGGGGAACAACATTGACGATTTCCAAAACCACGTTGGTATGGAAGAGTTGTTGGCTCTTGAAGAAAAATTGGAGAAAAAGAATACATAAAAGTTTGGTTTAAAGGAGGAAAAAGCTGAATGATAAAGATATTATAAAATTAAAAAATTAGAAATTGATAAAGATAAATGAGGAATGAGGAGGTTTAAATAGATAAAAAAAAAAAAAAAATCCACCTCCAAAAATTTCAGAGGCAAATTAAAACTATAATAGTACATATATTCAAATCTTTCATTTCCAACAACATATTCAATTGGTAATCAATAAAATTACTTTAATGAAAAGAAGGTTCTAGTTGAACTTTAATCTCACACCGAAGCTTTCCCCTTTCGTAATAAGGATGCTTCTAGAAGGAATGCTGCGTAAAATGCGGTACGATGCATTTTATAAATTTCAAGGGCTGTCTAGCGACTGGACATTAAAAAAAAAATAAAAAAAAATAAAAATGAAATTTCATCTTGTAAAAATAAAGGGCTGTTGCGGACTGAATCAGCAGCGGTATTATTCATCTAGGGCCGAAAACCCCAGGACTTAATTAGTTGTTGATTACTTTTATAAGACTTTTATAAGTTATAAGACTTCTATAAGTTATAAGACTTTTATAAGTTTCAGTTTGAATATATTGGATGATATAAGATGTTTACTGGTATTGTTGAGCATATTGGAAGTTAGTATTTTGATGCTATAGATATATATATACATATATATATATATCTATATATATATGTTTTATTGTTCATAATTTGGAACCTTTTTTTGCAATTACTGACTGAAATTTTAGCCGTCTTGGAGTATACTCCATTCGATGATACTGCATCTGGAGGCAATGGTGTCTCATTGACTGTGTCAGATGCAGCTCCGATCTTAAATGATGTTCATTTGGGTGATTCGATATCGATCAATGGTGTTTGTTTGACTGTTACAGAATTCACAGATTCAACTTTTAAAGTTGGAATTTCACCAGAGACTTTAAGAAGGACAAATTTAGAAGAACTTAAACCTGGTTCCAAAGTCAATTTGGAAAGAGCTGTATCATCCCATGTAAGATTTGGTGGTCATTATGTTCAAGGTCATGTAGATACTGTAGCTAAGATCATAAATCTGGAAAAGGATGAAAATTCAATTCTTTTCACTTTTCAATTAAGAGATTCGGAATTTATCAATTATATAGTTGAAAAAGGTTTTATTGCATTAGATGGAACCTCATTAACTGTGGTAAGCGTTGATCATACTAGAGCACAATTTCAAATTATGATGATTCAATATACACAGAATCAAGTTATAATGCCTTTGAAAAAAATTGGTGATTATATTAACGTTGAAGTTGACGTTACTGGTAAATTACTTGAACAACAAGTTGTTCTGAACATTAATGGTCAAATCGGTAATGAGAATTCACCATTGGTCAAGTTAATCAATAACATAATTGAAAAGAAATTGAAAGATTTTACTAAATAATTATAGTTAACATTAAACAAAATAGAAAAGAAAAAAAAAGTTAATCAATTATATATATATATATATGTAAAGATAAATTATTGAGCAACGAAAATTAAAGAAACCCCTTCATCACCAGCAGTTATCAACTTATTACCGTTATCCTGTAGAGCAAAATCTAAAATACCCATACTATGGCCGACACCAACAAATAATTCTTCACCGGTTCTTGAATCCCATTTGTAGATTTTACCATTCATTGAAGAACCAACCAATGTAGTAGATTTGTTGATAAATTGTAATTTTGTTACAGCATCATCAATTTTAATATTACGTCTTGGTCTCCAAGATTTAGTATCGAATAATATTACATCACCACTTACTAATCCAACAGCTAATATTGGTAAAACAGAACACCAAGTAATTGTTTCTATACTACTTTCAAATTCATCTTGATCTTCTTTTAATTCAATTGCTTTTAATAAATTTAAAATATTTCCATTTTCTCCATTTATTATCAGAAGATGAGCATCTCTTGCACCAATTGCCAAGATATTACTTTTACCTTCTTCTTTTGATATCGAGACCCATGGTGGAGTCAATCCTTTCAAATCTGATGATTGGATTTTCCAATTGACTTCACCTGTGAATCCATTCCATGAAATTATTGAACCATCTTCTGATACAGTGACTAAAGTTAATGCATCTTGGTTATCAATATCAATGAATTCACCATTTGAACAATCCAATTGATGAGAAAATCCCGACATTAACTGTGCAATTTCAGGAGCAATCTGATAACACCATACAGAACCATCAGAACCACCAAATGCAAAAATTTGTTGTTTTGGATGAACTTTTATCCAAGTAACTTCAGAAATTTCTTCCAATGAACCAACAAGTTCCCATTTTTGTCCTCTTTTCAAAGATTTAAAAATTTGAATCTTACCTGCCATATCTCCAGTAACCATATATTCACCATCATTTGTAAAACCTCCAGTGATTACAGATTCTTTATGACCTGTTATTTCAGTAACTAATTTTGGAGGTTGTAAATGGGTTACCCAAACATAAGCTGTATTATCCGCCCCACCAGTCACCACAAGTGGCAAGGTAGGATGCGAAAAAACAGTGAAAACAGAATCCTTATGAGTATCAAAATAAGTCCATGAATTATTAGACATATCAATTTCTTCAACAAGATTTTCATCATGATCATCATCTTCTCCTTCATCGGACATTGGCTCTGCATCATTTTCCAGATTAATTTCTTCTTCAACCTCCGTATTGCTCAAGTACCCTTCTCCTTCTTCTCCTTCGTCTACCTCCTCCCCATGCAAACGAGAAACATCTTCCGACTCACTCATGATCTTATTCAAAAATTCAAAATATCCAATAACTGAATTTAAAATAATATTACTACTATTACTACTATATTTCATCTCTTCGCGCCCTGATAAAAAAAATAAAATAAAAAATTAAAAAAAAAAAAAAAAATTTTTCCAAAAAAATCATTTTTGATATCGATGCCACTACCAAATTATTATAATCAATGTTAAATACCCGTTTGATTAAACCGAATTGTTTAATACCCAATAAGTATCAATAATACCCAACAGAAGAGAAGAGAAGAGAAGAAAAAAGAAGAGTGGAGCTACAGGAATACAGGAATACAGGAATACAGTTATTGGCGACAAGGATTAAACCATAGGCAAATATGCAATTTTTTTTTATTTTTAATTTTTAAAGCCTTTTTTAAAGTTAAAGTATTGGAAACAAAGAGAAAATTTTCATTGGAAAACCGCAGGAAAACCGCAGGCAGGCAATGAAGGAAGGAACTACAGCTACACATTTTCAAGTAAATAAGTAAATATATTGCGTCGGCTTTTCCAGAACACTCACACATAGCATATTACACATAGGCTGAGCAGCTTGTAGCATTATATTGTAAGTCCGAGTTTACTTCTTTCTTTTTCTAGATTGTCTTCATACGATATTATGATACTGCAAAAAAAAAATTTTTTTCTGTGTTATATATAATAATTTTTCATAATTTTCACATATATAGTATATTAGTTATTTATTTATTTATTTTGGTGTGTGAAATTTTGAATTTAGTGAAAAGAAAAGATGCGACCCACTGTCTCAAACTTCTCATCATTTTATTGTCCATCTCGTTTAAGTTTTTTTTTTTTTTTTTTTATTTTATTTTTTTTTTTTTTTTAGCATTTTTCAACTTCTGCATGTTAGTTTATGTATATGCAATCTAAACGGTTAACTTCCATTTATTTTCATATATGAAATATAATAATTTCGCATATAAAATTACTAATTTTGCTTTACTTAAGTGCCTATTCATATGTGCAGCGGCTAACACCCTCTAAAGTTAAATTTTTCTAGTTCATGTCGAATAAGAAATACTGCGTTTTTTTTTGGGTTTTTTAATTTTTCAGTAGAGAATAACCAGGTAAATCGGATTGGCCGTACATCTTTAAAAATTTCTCTATTACTTCTAAAGAAAATTTTTTTCGATATACGTACGCTCTTCAAACTCCTTGAAAATGTAGTGTTTCACATTTCTTAATATATATCATCATCAATTATAACCTGTATATAAAAATAATAATAATAATAAAAATTTAAAAAAATTTTTTTTTTTTTTTTTATGTTGAACTCGTATTTCACCTGCTGTTGGGGCAAGTCAGAACGTTAGGATTTCAACAGTATAAGGAAAGTCAGCTGGCCTATGTATGGTGAGAGAAAAGTAACAGAAGTAGGCTAATAATGAAAAATAAAAAACTGTGGATACTAAAATTATCTATTATCTATAATCTATTATCTATTATCTATCGTCTATCGTCTATTTCTTTTCTTTTTTTTTTTAATTTTTTTTTTTTTTTTAGTTGTTCTTGCTTTTAAACATGAACGGACCACATGTGATATAATTTATAGGCCAACCAATTGAGTAGGCCAATTGGATTAAGAATTTTTAATTCTTAAACTGTTTCAACGAACCAATCAATTCTTGTATAAAATTTTTTTTTTTTTTTAGCTTCACCGAGATGGTTCATTAGAGTGGAAAGAAAGAAAGAAAAAAAGAGCTAGAACAGTTTTACTAAATAACTTCTAATAACGATTAACACTAGGCGATCACATAAAAATGTAACAGAAAAAGCACATCTACTGTATGATCCATAGGTGGCTTGATTTCTTACATTTACATCTTCCATTCTGAAAAAAAAAAAAAGTAAGAAGATTTACGTAATAGTAAAAGTGAAAGTCACTTTGAAGTTAATACACATTGATTGTCTTTCTCTAAATGTTGAAGAAGCCGCTAATGAAATCGAGGGAAATATAAATACAGAGAAATTCATTCCTTTTCTATCTAGCATATATATATTATGTATAGGCAAGAACTCCAATTAGATGATTAAAGTTAACCCCCAAAGGCAAGTTTCTGTCTAGAAGGGGGAGGGGGGACAAATTAATTGGTTTTCCTCTATCTCCAGGCAATTTCACCAATTTTTATTCTTTTTGCTTGTTTTCAAGTAACTCAACACGTGAAGTTAAACTTGAAAAGATTTTTTCCGTCCAAATGAAAAAATAAAAAAAAAAACTTAGGAACCAATTAACTGATAGATTGAGCATTTAATTGTTATTTCAAAGAGGGCCGTAAATGAAAAGGAAAAAACAAACAAACTGGTTTTCGGTGAATTAATTATGAAATGCCGAAAATCTTGTAAAAACTCCGACCTTTTCATTATATTGTTTTTTTTTTCTTTTTGACCTGCCTTTAATTGAAAGATAAGCTTATTTGGTCTTTAAATATCTTGATGAAATATATTGATCTATTAAAGAAAAGAAAAAAATATATGGCGTGGAAAATGAAAATAAAAATGGAGAAACTGCTTATGCAGTTTCTTATGTGGAGATTTATTTCAGAATCTAACTTGAAATTAACACTTTTCCAAAGAGAGGAAAAAAAAAAAAAAAAAAAAAAACCTTGTTACTGTTTCTTTGGATAAGATTACAATACAATACTAACTAACTAACTAATTACTTACCTTTAGATCTCAACAGATTCTTTTATGGTATATTTTAAAATCTATTTATTTAAGTCCATTGAAAAAAAAAGAGTAAATATTTGAATAAATTTCAACTCTAAAATTTAAGCTAAATAACTTTAATTTGAAACCCCTGCAGAGTCATCAATACTATACTACTACTACTCTTGAAATGAAAACTGGTAGGTAACCTGTAAATTAGTACAAACAATAACAACAATAACAATGTAGAAAAAAAAAATTATAATAACTACCAATGGTTATTAGGTAATAATATAAATATATATATATGCTTTTTCTTGCAACCCCGCCAAAAAAAAAGTAAAAAATGAACGGAACGCATTCATCAAGATACTGAGATCAACGGTATTATACAGAATCAGTTATTTCGAAGAGCGATTTTCAACGCATAATGGTGGTGTTATATTCCGCAATCTAAATTTTTTTTTTTTTTTTAATTTTATTCGACTCAATAATCAACAACAGGTATAAAGTTATTTTTTTTTGATTATTATTATAATTAATCACTTAATCAATTATTATATCCTTAACTTTCCATTTCCCAAAAACCATGAAAAAAAAGTTTTTATTTTTTTTTTTTTTTGTGTATCGCAAAACTAGGATTGATTGTTTTATCTATCTATTTTTAAATTAAACTTTAGCTATTTACAACATACGAAGGACTCCGGGTTTTACATCTTTTTTATTTTTTTCAAAAAAATAAAAATTAAGATTGTAATCCTAGTTTGGGACGTAAATCTTGAAAATACTAAATTCTCCTTGTTTTCATTTTTTTTTTTTTTTTTTTCTATTACAACAACAATCCTAGTATCTTATTACCTTTTAAGAAATAAATCATAACAATTTTGTTTTAACAATATAATAACATATTCTTCATTAGCTTGTAAGCAATGTTCGGAGGTACCGCTTATTTGCTTAAATAAATTTAAAACACACTAAATATATATATATATATGGAAGAAAGAAAAATTTCCTACATAATTTTGTTATCTAAAATAAGCCTAAAAAAATCTAGCCCCAAGGATATTTCCCAATATACAATAGGAAACCTTGTTAAGTGTAATAAGAGTTTAAAAAATTGTATCTCATCAAAACCATAGAAAGAATCAAAAAATTTACATAAAAACTTTTTCATGAATGAATTTACCAACCCAATTTTTTCTTTTTTATAAAAAAAAAGGTTTTATAAAAATTATACAAATTTCTTTATTATTGAAACTTTAGATATTACTAAATTCATCTGTAATGTAAAAAGATAAAATAAATAATTATCTTTTCTTTTCTTTTCAATGGTATTTAAGCTGCACAATTATTGTTTAAAGATAGAGAAATTGTCATTTAATGCATATAATAGCATACTTGAAATTGTATACAACGTCATTTTTTTTTTTAATTATTTTAATTATTTTTTATCTCTCTTAGAAAAAAAAAAAAAATAACAAACCTAAGAATTGAATTGGGTTGAATTGAGTTCTTTAATAGCAATTTTCAAATTTAAATAAGTGAAACATTGTTTTAAATTTTCCTTGTTAAAAGAGTCAATTTTTTAGAATTTAAAAAATTTTATCTTTATTAGTTATTAATAATAAATAAATAAATAAAAATAAAAAGAAAAAGACCGGGATACGACATATACCTACACACAACACCTGCTCCTACTATACAGAGAGAGAGAGATATTAGGACAAAAAAACTTTAAAAAACATGCTGAGTTTTTCTTTTTTTTTTATTTTTTTTTCTTTTTTAAATAATAATAATAATATTTCCCGATTTTGGAATGAATATTAGTCCAAACAGAAATTTGGATTATTCATAGATTCAAGTTTATTGAATGAGTTTTTTATTTTATATTTGCAGAGAAGAAGACTAATTAAATTGTATTCGGATGGAGATATGTATGAAATTTCCGTAATCCGCCTAATATCGGCTTTTTTGCCAAAAAAAAATTAAATAAAAAAAAAAACAATTAACTTCAATCTTTATTGATAAATCAGTATCATTCTTTTTAATATGATAATCAATAAATAGTTGAGTTAATTAGTCTTTTCCCAAAAAGAAAAAAAAAAAACATCCGTTAAAACTCTCAAATACAAAACAAAATTAAATAATACTTTAAAATTCGGTATCCGATGGAAATTACAAAAAAAAAAAAAAAAAAAAAATTTAATTAAAATAAAAAGAAAAGCAATATAGCCGCATTGCAGTCAACATATCCACTTATCCATCAATCTATCTATCTATCTTCTACCACACAACACATAAATAAACATTAACACCAACCAACCAACAAAATCACTACTAAAAGATATATCAATGTATTAAGTAAGATATCAAGAACAAACATTTTCAGAACACGGTTGTTTTTTTTTCAATTTATTATTATTATTATTATTATTATTATATTCACTAATATGCATCAACTGCATGGTACTAAAATGCAATGTAAAGATTCTGGATTCATGCATACCTAAATGTTTAATTGAAAGTTTTATTCCAATAAAAATAAAATGCAGTAGATCCTCTCTCTCAAATAATTAACTCGATGCAAACCTAATTGAAGGGGAAAAAAATAAAGAGAAGATTTCATCAATTTTTTGAATATCTTGTAAAGAATTAAACTTCTTTTTTTTTTTTTTT
>KV454014.1:994803-1070298 GCA_001661245.1 Pachysolen tannophilus NRRL Y-2460
TTTAAGAAATTGAAGATATATTTAAGATGAATGAATATATGGAGTATAAGAAGGGTCTAGAAAGAAAAAGTTTCTGCCTCATCCTAATAAAAAATCAATTCAGTATTATTTTGAATTAATGAAAGGTACTTATGATATTTATTATTAAGTTTAATTTTTTTATTTTTTATTTTTATTTTTACTTTTATTTTCTTTTGTTTTTATTTGTATTTTTTACCTATAAGTCAGCATTCATTAGTTTTGTAATATTATTTCATTTTTTAGATTCAACATATATTAATTCAGTCATGTTCTTAATAGATATAGAAGACAAAGAATAAAAGTTTGAAAAAAGTTAGTAAAACTTTCTTTGATTTCTTTGTAATCTAGACTTCTTAGCATTCTAGCATTCTAGCAGTCCAGCAGTCCAGCTAGTTTTTTTTTTTTTTTTTTTGGGTTTCCTAAATCTTGCATCTAAAGTAATTTCAGTTTCTGCAACATGTATAGGCTTTCCCATTACAATATGCTAGCAAGAGAACAAAGAAGTTAATTACTTTGATTGCGTTCCCCTTTAAACCCTCAAGAATTACAAGATTATTAAAACAAGGAAAAAAATGCTTGTTTAGGTCTTGATATATTCCCAACACCCAGTTGAATTACAGTTAAGATGTCTTGAATGAGCACGCGCCAAGTTATTTTAAAAATTAAATTAAACCAGAACTAATTGACTTATTGTAATCATATGATTTATATCTTGAAAAGCATTCAATGGTACATTGAGGTGGAACATACACAGGACAAAATCTTTCTAATCTGGATATGCAAAAAGAAAAGCTTAAAAAGAAAGAAAAAAAAAAAAAACTACCAAATAATTGTGTCCTAATGTATTCCAAATGATGAGCAATAATTGCGTTAACTCGGAGACTACAGTGTCTATAGTAATTCTGCCGTTGGAGATTTTCAAAGATGTCTCTATGCTTTGACTTAAAATACTAGATTATAATTGTCGGGAAGGAAATTAAAATTTAAGTGAGTAAATTCTTTTTTCTTACCCATTGAGCATTGAGCAATGAGCAAATAATTAATTAATCAAACGAAAAGAATGAAAAAAAAAAAAAAGTAAATGGGAAAAAGCATTCTTCTATCCAGTAAAATTTTAAATATTCAAATAAATAAAATTTAAAACATTTTAGCAACATCGGAATTAGTATAAGTAAAAGAACTGGGAACAAACGTATCACACAAATCTAATTGGCATCCCTTAGGCTAAAGTTGACAAATTAACTTCTCTTTTCTTAATCGTTAATGCCCCAAGCCAAACTTTATAAAAGCGGCGATTAACTTTAATCACCGAAAAATCCTTGCATATTTTTTTTTGTTCGGAGGGATTCTCAGTACTAAAGATTTTTTTTTTTTTTTTTTTTTTTTCCAGCTACAGCTAAATCTCCACAGATGTCAGGATTTATGCCTGCGAGACCAATTTACTTTTTAGGACATCTGAAAAGAGTAAAAAAAATACAAATATAAGAAAAAGAAGAGAAGAAATAACAATATTAAACCAGCCCCTCGATACAAACTGATATTTCATGATTGAATTAACAAGATCTAGAATAATCAAATTAAATTCCCTCATACTGAAGAAATATGAAAAAAAAAAAAAATAGCAAAAAAAAATTTTTTTTATTTTTTTTTTTGTTTAGCCAATGAAGCCTTTTGTTTCCATTGGAAAAAAAAATAGTTAGTTAGTTAGTTAGTTAATATTTATTAATTAGTTAATTAGTTTAAGTTTCGCAGAAACAGTCAGAATGCGTTAAGGGTGGGTGCGCGTCTGGCTTACATTTAAGGTCCCTTGGCCCAGTTGGTTAAGGCGCCGTGCTAATAACGCGGAGATCAGCAGTTCGATCCTGCTAGGGACCATTCAAAAAAGACGTTTTTTTTTATTTTATTTTTTTTCATTTTTTAAGTAAATTGCACTGGATATTTGAAAACAGATAGAATTTGAGTTTGAATTTTTGTTCATATTCTGATGGATTTGTAAAATTAAAAGAATCGAATTCTTTCTTAAAAGACAAATAAATACATACAATTAAGTGTTTCAGAAATGGTACGATTTTTCTACAAGCATTAATCCATTTTTGTTCTATTCGTGACCTTATTTGGAATTAAAAAAAAATACTCGGCGATGTTGAATGCATATAAGAAGGTATGAGAGCTGACGCTTCCGCAGATAATATATTTATTTTGATACTGGAGAAAGTATTCTGAGAATAAGTAAAAGTAAAAAGTAAAAGTAAAATTAAAAATTAAAAAATTCCATCTTTTTTAATTCGTCTTATTAGTCAGTCGGGAGTAAGCGGGCGCTAAGAGAAAATAACTTACTTTTTTTTTTTTTTTTTTTTTTTCAAAAAATGAAAAATTAAAAATAAGACGAGGTTGGTCCAATTGTAAAAATAATTAAATTATTTTTTTCAATTTCTACCATAGAAATTATAAAGTTTCCCAGCCTCCAACATCAACGTTATTTTCTATAGTCCTAGTGATATAATTAGGAATATCATGACCTAACCAAACGCTTCTAATGAAATTTTCATACCTTTCCTTGCTTAAATACATAACTTGTCCATGTTTCCCTTCTTTATCCAATTCACCATGAGGATCTAAATAAGGTGCATCGTGAAATGAACCAATATTATCATGTAATAACAATAACCTACTATTCTTAGGAATTAAAAAAATCCCGTTATCGTTACTAAAACAATTGTTCTTATAATGCTCAATGCATTCTCCTTGACGATTAGTAATTGAAATGTTTTGCATGTCAACTATTGCTCTGCAATGAAGACAAATAGCTGGATTTATAATATTTCTTAAATTCAATGGATAATACAAATAAGTGAAGAAATTGTCTAATCTTTTCGGTAATTCAATTAAGGATATTATTCCAGGGTACTTAAGATTATAAACAGATAAATCCATTATCAAAGTAGGCTTAAAAGTAACTAATTTTTCAAAAATTATATTTGGAACTGATTTTGGAGTATGGAATTTTTGATTAAATAAATCATGAATTGAAGGTAATTTCAAGAAATTGGTTAACCTATCAATCTCTAACATTTTCACATCTAAATTATGGAAATCAATATGATCTAAATTTGCACATTTGATGAATGCAAAAATTACCGTTTTTCTTAAAAAAGGTGTCATTAATTTAATCACCATCGAATATAAAATTTTAATGAATTTTTCACTGCTTTCTAAATTATGCCTGAAAAAAGTGTTCTCCAAATTGTAAGTTTGATTAATATGCTTGTAGATTTTTTGGAAAATAACTTGGAGCTTTTCCACATTAAAATTAATATTTTCAATTATAGGTATTTCCATTAAAAATGTCATTATTTCTGTATCACTACCCAACAAACGATAAACTAATAAATAACAGTTCTGCAAAACTTGAGAAATATAACAAATGTTCATTATTTCATTGAAACTGATCTTCAAAGTTTCAATGGCCTCACATTCCACTAAAAATTTCAAAAAATCAATAGATAATAAAACTTCAATTAAATCGTCACTGCCTAACAAATTTAATC
Source organism: Pachysolen tannophilus NRRL Y-2460 (assembly GCA_001661245.1). Classification (NCBI taxonomy): domain Eukaryota; kingdom Fungi; phylum Ascomycota; class Pichiomycetes; order Alaninales; family Pachysolenaceae; genus Pachysolen; species Pachysolen tannophilus. The sequence continues at coordinate 998,373 of KV454014.1, forward strand.
TTCCCAAAATTTGCTCTATTTGATCAATAAAGTTGAAATTATCTGCTACATCATTATTTGAGCTATTGCGCTTTAACAATTTCTCATATTTAATGTCTTGTACAATTCGTAAAGCCTGAACCAGCTCTCTAAGTTGATTCCAAGTTCTTAAAGTTGTTAGTGATTTATTGGATAATTGATTTATAATAATTTCATTCCCCAGTCCCTCCTGAGGTACACCTCTTAACGAGATTTCAGTAGATTCAATAGTGTGAATTAATATTGAATTAAAATCAAGCTTTACTAGTAAATTGGAAAGACTATTCAAGTGGTTGACAACATTTGATATAGCAGATAAATATTTTGGAATTTCTAGTGGGCTATCATTATTATTATTATTATTATTATTATTATTATTAGAATCACCGTTTTCATTTTCTAATAACTGATTAAAAAGAGCTTCGTAAAAAATAGGATTAACTTTCTCTTTTAGGTTCCTTGAGAACTCCTGGAATATTTGATTTTTTACCAATTCAAAATTTTCAAGATTTTCAAGCAGATCAAATTTATTAAACCAATCATCATCAATATTATCACAACTAATATATTTCAGCAAAGAAGCTGTATTCGAAGCGGCCACAATAGGCAAAAAACAGTTATTCAATGACTTGCATAATGGACATAAAAATTCGTTTTTATCAAAATTTTCAGGCAATGTTTTTATAATTTGAGTAGATCTTTTTCTGGATTCCTTGAAGTATTGACTAAAACAAGAATAATGCATCCCATGACAACAACTGGTCACAACACAATTATCTTCAATCAATCCATCGTTACTCGGAAATGGAGGCCCAATAACAGCTTCTTTTTGTGTTCGATCAATAAAATCATGCCACTTAGAAGAGTATCTTGAATCCTTTTCAAAATCAACATTTTTATGATCAAGACTTTCATTGTCAGAAAAGCTTTTCAAAAACCAGTAAGTACTGTCAAACGGAACATTTCTAAATTCAGACGAATTTGATATATAGGAAACAATTCCAAAAGGCTCATCTTCATCTTTTTTCATTTGACATAATATACAGAGTTCTTCAGGATACTGCCAGCAATCCCCCGAACTGATAAGGCTTGAACAATGTTCATTACTATCATTTGCATTATCATCTCCACCATCTGTCACATCTGTCATCTCAACATCGCTGGTTTCAGAATTTAAAATGGAATAATTATTTTTAGCTAAAAATTTATCTTGCCGCCTTTTGAATTTTTCCAATATCTTCTTTTGCCTCATTTGTGCTAGCTTTTTCTTTTTGTTCAACTCATTTTCTTCAGTCTCCATAAAATTATCAGAAAAATTAGCTGTTAAAAATTTGGGATTGTAATCATCAATAGACTCGCTCATCAAACGCTCAAAATTGAGTGTGGACTTCGAAATAACACGGAATATACCCCTGGTAGAGGAGTGGTAACTTTTTAAATACTCTTGGGTTAGTATGCTATAAAGAATACTGATTACTGAGTCATCTGTTAAGTGATTTGAGCTCAAACCACTGTTCTTCAATGGCTTATCAAATAATAACTTATTGAACTCCTCATCGTAGTTATAAAGACAACAAATATGAAGCAAATGCAAAGCTAAATCTAACAATGTATCAGCTTTACTTAACCCTTTATCAAAAACATATTGAAAAGTATTTCTCAAAAACAAGATGAAATAGACACTAGTTGTGAACCTTGCAACTTTAAATACTTTGGTTTCTACTTCACTCAAAATTTTTGGCTCCAAATATATTTCATCCATAGGCTTACCAGTTTTCTTATGGATTCTTTCCTTTAAAACTTTTATAGCCTCATCTCTTTTGTTCGACGTATAATGAATATAATACGGATCAATTTCTTTGAAATATTCCTCCTTTAGCCTGAACATACCTACATCGTTGTATGATTTAGGTGGAATGAAATCTGATACTTTATCCAATATATATTCAAATTTTTTCTCTCCTGTTATATGCTCAGGAATATCTGACAATATGGCGCTAAAACTTAAATGTTTTAGACATAAACAATGAATAACTTCTTTAATTATCCTTGATTCATTAATCTTATCAATAGATTTTTGTGATAAGTGAGAGCCTTCAGTCAACAAGTTAATGAAAAATAATAGACACTCTTCAACAATATAAGACAACGTATCATCATCGTAGACCGACTTTTTATCTTTGTATGAACCATCTACCCACGATATCAATTCCCATCTTAATAATATAGTCGGCGCCGTTACCTCTTTCGGTTGTGAAGAAACAAAACATTGAGTTAAAAATACATCCTTGATGAAACCTGACTCTCTTATGGCAGTTTTTCTATAAATTTGTAATTGGTTTCTGACACTAAACCCGTTTCTTACCCAGAAGCCTACCTTAATCTGAGATAATAGAACGATGGTTCTAAGTGGGTAATCAAAAATTTGTAATGATGAATTGATAGGTGCATTTCCATAACCATATTTGGTCAAAAAAATAGGATCGATTGGACTAAAAATGTTTTCTAAATCTTCATTTGTTTCACAAAATTCATTTAATTCAACCAATAACGACAAAAAAGAGTGTAATGGATGAAATAAGCTTACACTTTGCTTGCTGACTTCGAATTTTATTAGAGGAATCTTGACTTGTGCAAACTGTACATATTCCATTTTATTGATGAGAACATCACTTATTAATCTGTATTTCTCGGATGAAGGATCCAATTCTAAAGAATCACTAGGCCGTGAAACCCTTAGATCCTGAAGGTTGATAAATAAAGCTAGTCTTTTCACCACTAAGTGCACCGAATTTTCAAGTAACTTTTTATGTTCTGGATTATTTTTATCTAACTTACCACAACATCTTGCGATACTTTCGATAAAATGATTAATCAATGAAACGGAGTGAAAATAGATAGTATAATCGTTTGACTCATATTCAACATGTTCATCAACAAATCTCTTCATAGTGGGTCTTCCTTGAAACAATAACAATAAATCTACTAATTGATTCAAAAAAGTACTATTGAAAATACCACTTGCAAGCTCATTTTGGCTTCTAGAGATTATATAAGCCAAATCAAAAAAAATCTGTCCCCATTTCCTATTTTTGAGACAATTGAAATCAATGTCATCATCTAAATCGACCGAGTTTGGAAGAGCAACTCTTCCTGTTGTTAAAAATCCATACGCTGTAGCCAATAAAATTGACAACGATCCATGTTTCACTATCAACGTCGCATTTGAAGGACAAGTAAATAGCTGTGTTGATAAGCTTGCCATTAAAGAGTATTCAGGTTCTCTGTCAACTTTCAAGAACATCTCTGAAATTTGGGGATAAATATCAACATATTGGCAATTCACAATACTTTTAAAGTTTAAATTTGATATTAGAACAAAATTATACATGTCATGCAAGATCATTCTTATCGATTTCCAAAACCTAATGTCAAAATACAAGAAGTATTGTAGTCTTGAACCTTTGAAATTTTGTTCTTTATATATATTGGAAATCATTTCATCAGTATTATAATCACAGTCTTGACATAAATTATCAGGTAAGTCCCATTTAGTATATTTAAAGTTCCAATAAATTGGATTTGATGATGATAGTATTTCTGGGATCCTGGGTATGAGATTTTGAGAGTCTAGACTTCCTGGACAGTAACTGTCATCAATTTCAGGATCGTATAATTGATTATTTATTCCTCCTTGCCATTTTTTAACAAAAGCCTTAGCAACCAAATCTCTGAAAGATTTATATTTTTGGAAAATAGAAGAATTTGTAATGTCTGTGATCCATCTAATTATCTCATCACACATGTCTTCTCTGAAAATATCTCTTCGGCTCCTTATACAACAATCCAATCCTGTAGATGACAAAATTTTTTTTTCTCTAATAGATATTCCAAATTATTTGAACTGATAACTTTAGCTCTTCCATAATCCTCTACTTCTCTGGTGATCATTTCTGCAAATTCTTTGATTTTCCCTGTGGCAACATGAATTCTTTGAACTGCATCTTGACGTTGTCTTACATGATCGTTATATAATAGTAAACAGTACTCTTCAGTGTTCACATCTTTAAATCCATACTTGCTTTCCAATAGTGATGAATTATTTGAGAAAGCTTCAAGTTTTTCTGGAGTATGTGCTATATCTGAATACATTAAATATGAATTTGCCATTACATCAATTACATAATCCAAAATCACTTCAAAAGTGTTAAATAATGAATTATAAAACAGTCCAGGTAACTCTTTTTCTTCAATATTACCCTCATGATATTTACAATGAATATCTCGTGTCCACGCTTCAGGGTCCCCACAATCACAAACACCAGCATTTTCCTTTTGCGATATAGTAATATATATCTGATGACCTTCATGAGCTTCCTCATTAAAACAATTTGAACACAAAGCACAAGTATCATCTAATCCACACGTTAAACACCTATAAATCGGTTCACTCTGTCTAAATTTCTTGGTACATGGTCTATTTGGATGAGATGGATCTTCCATCTTAGAATCATTAATTTGCCAATTAAACCCATCTTTGGCCCCACTATTAATCTTCGACCAATCTAAGCTCTCATATCTCAAACCTGAAAAAAATTCGTTGATATATTTACCATCATGAGATACACAGAAATATAGCAATCTTCTAATAGACCTAGCTGTATCTTTATTGAACTTATAATTGAACAACTGTGGCAAACAAATTAAAGACCTTCTTAACTCAGTAGTATCATAAGACTCATACAATTCTAACCCATCCATTATCTCCTATTGATTCAGATATATATATAGATATATATATATATATATCTATATATACAAATGTATTTATATACAATTGGTTATTGATGATATATTTTATTATGTAAATTTAAGGTAACTTTCCGTCGTCTTTTATTTTTAAAATTGTTTTTAGCAAATTTTTGTAGAATTAATTCAAATATTGATAAAAACAATTCAATTCGATAATATATAGTTTGCTATCTGTGATCCATTTTATATTGAGAGGAATGATGACGAGTATTGAAGAGAATGTTAAGTCATTGAAGGGGACTTTGGCTTCATTGCTGAAGCTCTTTGAATATACAAGAACAGATTCCAATAAACTGATTATTAATGATTTGGTAATGCAATTACTTTATTTTACAGCTACAAATGGTGGCAAACATCTACATGATTTGTTTCCGAATAAGAATAATTTTCCTGATAATGTTTCTGAGATATTAAGAGGTGCTACTGCTCTGGGTCCTTTCCCTAAAATTCTGGATAAATTTTATGTTGATGGGAAAGAAGGTAAATTGAGCGATATTAATCCGATTCATACTGGAAGACCTTGTTCAAAGAAATTTAAAAAAGGTGAGCCAATTTATAGATGTCATGATTGTGGGTTTGATGATACTTGCGTCTTGTGTACTTATTGCTTCAACAAGAAAGAACATGAAGGTCATCAGGTGTATGTAAGTATTGCCAGTGCTTCCAATGAGGGAATTTGTGATTGTGGGGATCCTGAAGCTTGGACAAGAGAATTACATTGTAATTGTGAATATCAAAATACAGGTAAGAAATCCAAGAGAGATGTAGTTGTTGAAGATGATTTAAAAATGTCTATAAAGGCTACCATTGATTTGGTATTAAATTTTATTATTGAAGTTATGATTCATACAAATCATACACTTCCCGAAGTGCATAAAAATTTGAAATCATCTTCTACATTAAAAGGACTAACTATTGACTTCTCGGATGATGCCAGCTTCCAAGATGTCGAAGATCAAAATAACCGTTCATTTTGTTTAATTTTATGGAATGATGAGTTCCATAATTATCGTGAAGCAAATGATAGAATTCAAGCGGTTTTGGAATGTGATGAAGGACTTGCACACAGAGTTGCTCTCAATGTAGATAAAGAAGGAAGAGCCTTATTGAAAAATGAAACAGATATAGACAGTATAATAGACTCTTATTACATCGTCCAAAGGAATGGATTGACTGCAACCATTCATAGTTCAAGAGATTATTTCAAACAAGAATTAATAAAAGATATTGTTGATTGGTTGACCCAATTTATAAATTTCCCAATTTTCGAAATTCAATCGGTGATTAGGCAAATATTCTGTGAATCAATGACTGAAGCTTTTGATACCACTAATACTGTAGTACCAACATATTTAAGTTCCATATCATTCAATTTGTCAAAGGAAAAAGAATGTTTTGAAAGAGGGCTATTGACAGATCAAAATAAGATTCCAAGAGGAGGGTTAACCAAGTTTTCGAAAGATGAATATGCTGTAGGTGACTTAAAAAATGCAATTGATAAACTCTTAGTTGCTGATGATAAACCTTTAGCAAATTCAAGACTTCAATATTTGATGTACTTTGATGTCCGTTATTGGAAATCTTTAAGGAAGGCAATTCACAATATTATAACACCGGTTTTGGTTTCCAATTTGTCATATAAACCAGTTTTTGCTGAACAATTTGTTGAAATTTATCCGCATTTACTTAATAACAGAGCATATTTAGACAGAGAGTGGTTATTGAACATTATTCAAGATACTACTGTTCAGTTATTCACTTGTCCTAAAACATCTTTGAACATTTTAGTTAATGGTAACTTGGGAAGTATTTTAGGTCCAGTGATTCAGTTATTTGAAAAAAATAGAAGCATAACGGAAAACAACGACATAATTTGGAGAAGACGTCCAATATTATCACCATCGGATAATATTTCAAGATCTATAATGGCAACTGAAAGTAGATCCTTGAGTGATATCGTTCAGTTGATTGAATGTCCGAATATAAATAGTTTTAAAGAAGAACACTTGTGCATATTGAAAAATCAAAATTTGGCCTTACTTATTTTGTTATTAGAGAAATTCCAGAGCAATTGGAAGATTAAAAGAAAAGAAGGAGAACATGTTTTAACTGAATCCACTGAGTTTACAGTATATTTTGAATTGAATTCAATTCTTTATTCTTTAGTTAAAAAGATTGGTCAAATTTTATTGAAGGTGAATAAAGAAAACGAAACAAGCAAACAAATTGTCACAAATTCAATTATTTTGTTGAACAATTTTTTACAATTGAACTACAGAAAAGAAAAAATTATTGAACAAGGCGATTTTACAGTAATGGATTTTGTTGTTGCCAAAGAAGAGGTTGGATTCATGAACCCTGTGAATTCTTTATTATCTTACGTGCTAGAATATTCTAAGTGGACTGATACTGCTATATTGAACGATAAAATTATTTCCTTTAGTTTACAAAGAAACGAGGTTCGTCATCATGATAATAACATTTGTGATTTTTTAAGAATTTCTGACATATCTCTAAGAGCTATAGTATTATGCTCTCAAATTAAAAGTGGATTCTGGGTAAGAAACGGGATGTTAGTGGGAAAACAAGAAGCTTTATATACCGGATCTTTTATGTCAGAAGGCGGATTTTTGAGAGATATTCATTTGGAACAATGCTCGATAATGGTCGAACCTTCTTTGAAAAGGAGTTTATTCAATTTCTTAGATAGATTTGATTTATTGAACTGGTTTTTAAATAAAGAACAAATCGAGGAAACTAAATATGACGAGAAAGTCTACTATATTATAGAAGAGCTTATAATTTTCTTTTATGATTTGTTAACGAATAGGTTACCATTCAGATACGAATTAACAGAAGAGCAGAAGGAAGAGCTTAAGATCAAGAATTTAATCAGCTTCTCCTTATGCCGTGAGCCATTGACTTATTCAAAGTTGACCGAAAACTTTCCCCCAATGGCTTTGGAACATCCTAAATTTTATGATATTTTACAAGAAGTGTCTGATTTTTCTCCGCCAAGAGGATTAAGTGATTCTGGTCTTTATAGATTGAAGGACTGGGTATATAAAACTTTGGACCCTTTGAGTGCTTTTGTAGATTCATCAGATTTTCAGGAAACTGCTAATGCAATCAGGACAGAATTATCAAATCATTCACATGTTAAAGCTGACGATATAGTCTTGCAGCCTCGTATTGCTAAATTGGAGTATCCAGGTGTTTTTGAAAATTTCGAAAGGGTTAGCAAATTTTTTAAAACAATGCAATTTGCTAAATTACTTTATAAATTGTTACAAGTTTCTGTTGATACTGATAATGAAGGTTTCTTGCCTAATTTGTTACACTTAGTACATGCTATTATTTTGGACGATGAAATATCTAATGGAAAAAATCACCAATTACAATCAATAATTGAAATTCCTATTTGCAACTTATTACTAATGATTATAGAATCTCAGAGTATTTCTCAGTCAAACATTAAAAAAGCTGAAGTAATTCTAGATTTATTATTTCAAAAGGATGAAACTATAATTGAGTCTTCATTAATTGATTGCTTTGGCGAGGAACATATCAAATCTTACAGAAAATCAAAGCCCAAAAACGGAGAAGCGTCTGAATCGAGAGAAGAAAAAAGAAAGCGGTTAGCTCAACATAGGAGACTGAAGATAATGAAGAAATTTGAGGAGCAGCAGAGGCAATTTGCAAATAAAAATAAAAAGTTGTTGTCTCCAGAATCTCCAGAATCTTCCAAAGAACGTAATAATAATGCAATTGACAAGGAAGGAGATTCAATTATGAAAGATGAATCTGAAGCCGATGAATCTAGTGAAATTAGAACTTGTATTTTATGTCAAATGCCTGAAAATAACGAAGAACTTTTTGGCCTTCCTTGTTTCATAAATAAGTCTTCAATTTTTTGGAAAGTGCCATTGAATGATTCAGCTGCCATTAAATTAAATTTTAATGAGTGGAATAATCAAAATGCTATAAATGACGATGAAATTAATCACGGTAGACGAGTTTTTGATGAAATAAATAACAAAAAGCGCAAGAGAATAGATTCACGAGAATCACACGCCGAGGCATTATTTCATCATGAGGCATCTAATCCAACTGAATCTCCTATTGAAGAGCACCAGGATAATAACATAGAAGACGAGGGTTTCCATGATGCTTTAGAACATGTTGAATCAGACTATGATGATGTAATTAATCTGTACGATGATATTATCGTTGATGAAATCGAATATAATAATAATGATTCAGAAAACGATACACCGATGGGAGAAGGAATTGATATTGAAATTGACCACGATAGAGAAGAAGGTCACTCAGTTGAAGATGTTCAAGAAGATTACCAGAACCACACTCAACAAGGTCAATCCGAAACTACTGATGGTTCCAATATTAGCAAAGAGTTTGGTAAAAGTGTCGATAAGAGATATGTGATTAGTACTTGTGGTCATGGTATGCATTATAAATGTTTCAACCAATATGTGAAAACTGCTATATCATATACGGTTGGATATCAATGTCCACTTTGTCGTACTTTGAGTAATTCATTTATTCCATCGTTTATCAAGCCATCATTACCAAAAGAATTTGAAATTGAAGGAGAACCAATTTCAAGTAAATATAATCAGATTGTTGTTCAGAAAAACGGAAAGAATACTGAGAAGATTTGTTCATTATTTATAAATGAGCAGTTTTTGCAGAATTTAATAAGACCTTCAGCTATTAAGGATAAATTGTTGAAAGATCTTTGCTTGACTATAAAAGAGAATCAAATTTTGGAAAAAATTTATAGCGATAAAACTAATTATTTTTCAAATATTCAAAGTTTATCAATATTGATAGGAAATACTATTCAAGTTCATGAAATTACATCAAGATTTTTGAGTAAAGATGAAGATTTTAATGAGGTCGAAATATCAAAGACTGATAATACGTTATTGACATCTTTAATTCAATTTAGAACGTTATTAACTTGTTGTAAAAAAGAGTTAGTTAAGGCTACGGTGACAGAATTGATGGAGTATGAAGTTTTGTGGAAGGAAAAATTTTTACATGTTGGTTTATTTACGGAATTGATAATGTTATCATTCCAATGTGACGAGTCATTACAGACATTAATTCAATTTAACGTTACTAAAAATTTCACTATTATATTAACTTCTTTGTTGGATAGATGTCAAAAAGATGATGGATCAATAACCATTTTGATTTGTGCAAATGGTGATGAATATGATTGCAAAGAAGATTTGACTTTTTTACAAACATTGATTGTTGAAAAATTTTTTGAGAATAAGAATGAATATTTGCCTGAATTGATTACTTGTATTAAAAGTTACAAATTTAATAATGTACAAAAATCTAAAAATTCATTTTTGGTTGGTTTATATTTAGCTATAATAAGGTCTATGTTACCATTTTACAGACAATTATATTCTTTTATTAGATTGCTCAAACCTTCATTTAAAATTAAATCTAATGATAACAATCATTTAAAGAATAAGAATGATTTAATAATAAGTCAAATGAAGGAAATTTCATCTTATTTAAAAATTGGTACTCTTTGTGAATTATCGGAAACTATACTTTCTAATGAATCTAAATTAGAATTTAACGTTTTTGACAACGTACTTCATTCCAAGATTCCTAAATTTAGAGCTAATGGGATTTTAACATTAGAATATTCAGGAGTGATTAGGCTTATAGATTTGCCAATGCAATTGGATAAATTTTTAGAAGTTCCACCAGCAGTTTTAAAAAAAACAGATTCAAGAGCAACAGATTCAGGAGCAACTGTTTCAACATCAAGTGTAACTTCAAATCTGGAAGGCAGTTTATCATATACTTCGAACCCAATTAATTTACAATATTCAATTTGTTTGTTATGTGGGAATAAAGTTGATCTCAACACTCCTTCAACTTTAACTGACCAGTTAATTAGACATTTTCTTCTTGATTGTGAAAAATCAGCAAGATTATTATCAATTTTTTTCAATCCTTTTAAAAATATAATAGTTGTTATATTGAAATTCAATTCTTCAACAAATTTAGTTTCAAAATTTTTACTTCCTTCTCCATATTTAAATAGACATGGAGAATCAAATTTTAGAAGAGGAGAATTCAATGGTTTATTAAATGTTAAGAGATTTCACGAATTAAATAAGATGTGGTTAAACCAAGGCCTCTACGCTTTCTTAAGTAGAACTGCCATCTGCAGCAGAAACGTTTTACAAGGCGGAGGTATTAACATGGAACAGCTTCCAAATGATGAATTTGACATGCTTACAGATCAGGAAGTCGGCTTCATGGAATGGTAATGGTTGTAGTAGTATGTAGTAAGTAGTACGGGTTAGTGCCTACTTCCCTTAGTTATTTAATTTATGTCATCTGTCATTTGTTTTATGTCACTTGTTTTATGTCACTTGTTTTTTGTCGCTTGTCACTTGTCACTTGTCATTTCTGGTTCTTTTTTTTTTTATTTAGTTTTTTACGTCGCGCGTCACGACGTGTTGCTTTGAAAAATTGTGTAGTGCGCTAAAAGCACAATAAATAAAGATTGAAAAAAAAAAAAAAAAAAAAAAACTGCCAATTTTGTATAACGGTTCTTTAAGCTTTTTTTTAATCTTCTGCCATTTGCCATTTTTATTTTTTTATATTTTTTGTACGGTAACGCGTGTCACTAAAGTTCCAGCCAATCACTTTATGAGAATTGCGGATTATGGAAGGTGAGGAAAAAAAGGTAAAAAAAAAAAAGGTAACAAAATTCTATGAAGAAGAGATATATGAATTAAATTTATTATTTTCAAAATTCTACACTTGAAGATATAATTATAGATAATAGGAAAATGGTATGTATTATTAGTTTTTCATGTGGGTCGGTAGGGTGAATTGCAGAAACAATGAAAGAAAGAAGGCTTGAAAGAAAGTGTGGTGAATAGAGACTGGATAGAGAATATGTGAATTGATTGTTTTTTTTTTCTGTATTATTTCAAAGAAAGCCAAGACAAGGCAAGACAATAATAAGAAAGTCATATATGGGGTGATTTGATTTGATTTGATTTGAATAGTTTTTGTTTTGCATTTCTAGTCTGATGGGATTAGGATTATTTGAGTGAGGTTTTCCTTTTAGCTTTTTCTTGAAAATAAAAAGCAAATTTTATTAATGCTTGATATTATTTATTCAAATTTAAGAGCGGTTTATGTGAATATGGTTAATTCACTGTATTTTTTCTTTTGTTTTTAGAGTTGATCTTGATAGAAGAGGAAAAATGTGGAAAATTGTATTTCTTGCTTTTCATGGAGTATTAACTTTTTATTTCTGTTGCTACTATCGACCTTATTAACGTTTATCTGCTTACTAACTTTTCTAATTTATAGTCATTTTACACAACAATTTTCAACACACTTTGCAAGAGAAACTCTGTTTACGTTGCTGCTATTTTAGGTACTACTTTTGCATTCCAAGCAGCTTTTGATTCTGGTGTTACTCTGTGGTACAACGCACATAACAAAGGTAAATTATGGGCAGATGTAAAGCAAACAATTGGAGGTGCTGGAGAAGAAGAAGAAGATGACGAGTAAAGATGCTAACAACAAATTGTACACACATAAAAGTAAATAGTTTTTATAAGAAAAATGTTGAAAAAATCAAAGTCTAATTAATTAGATTATTGATTTATATAATTATTTAAATTTTTAGACCATATATATTCATTAGACTCCATTGTAGTTACAACTCCATAACCAATACAATCATTGTAGTTATCGTTATCGTCGGTGTCGTTATCGTTGTCGTTGTTGTTGTCGTCGTTGTCGGTGTCGTTTTAATTCATTTATTTTGTCACCGGCCCGTGTCAATAATATTTTTCAAAACAACACGTACAATGAATGAATGAAACCAACTTTGTAAAAATATATTGAATATCTTTGTTAAAAGAGTTATTGGTTTAAACTGAAGGACGTTGTTAAGTTTGAGTATTTGAATAATATTCAATTCAGAATGACTGGAAGAATTTATGGGTTTTTAATTTTGTTGTTGGCATGTGTTAAAGTTATATCTGCATCTTCATCTCCAATTGTTGAAGGTTCATTAAGTGTTGGATCAAGAGATTATGATTTAGAATCATCGTCGAAAGAAATAATTTTGAATCCTCAAGAATCAATTACCATTTCATTTGAATTATCTTTGGTTCCAGAACAAGTTGTTATTAGCCTGAATTCAAATGGTTTACAATCTATTTTTTATCCTATTAAGAAATCAACAAACAGTTATGAATTATTATTACCTTTAAGTAAGATTCCTGCAATTTTTAAAAAAAATGATGATAAAATTGAGTTTGAATTGATCTGTGGAGATTTTAACACTAAATTGAATTCTATTACCAAGTTGTTTTCTGTGACACCATCTCCAGAATTACAAAAAATTACTGAATATAAAAAATCGTTAAGATTTGGTAAACTTCCAGAAATTTACCACATTTTTAAAGATCACCAAATTTTTGTTAATCCAATAATATCACTCTTATTTATCCTGTTGATTATAGTCTTATTTTTAGGATTAGTTGGTCTGTGGACAAAAATTGAAAATTTACAATTCACTTCATTGAGTCTTGTTGATTTTGGATTTTTATTAACTTTGGTCTTATTTGAAGTAATATTTGTTAGGTATTTTATCAAAGATAGCATTTTCCTTACAATTTCAAGAGTTTTCATTACTCTGCCTTTTGCTATAGTATTTGGAAGCCGAGTCTTGAGAAAAGTAAGATCTAGAAGATTATCAAAAGATGTTAAAAAGGAATAAATAAATAAAAAATTCAATAAATGAATTAAATTAAAAATTAAAAATTATATACATTACAAGAAAGAAAAAAAAAAATAAGAATTAGTTTTAATCTATATATCATAAACTCGTAGCATATTTATATATATATGTATATATATCATTTAGTCTCTTTGACAAACGTATTTTCCATCCATCTAAACCCCCACCATGTCCTATAATCTTCATTCAAATCATTAGCTGCAATAATCTTACCCTTTATTAATCCCATCGGCATCACAGAATACGTTCTCGAATCTAATGAATGAGAGAGATTATCACCGGTGACCCATACATGGCCTTCGGGCACAACTATATACCGATTGAAAGCATCTTTCACCGTCTCCAGCAGCAGTGTCAGCAGTGACTGCAGTGTCAGCAGCAGGTTGTTCCTGTTGTCGTGATGTTTATATTTATCTAAGGAACCGCTACTTGGATCAATCAATACTACATCGCCTGCCATACCTGTTATTCTCTTACACACCCTTTGATCTGGATCTGTGGGTTTTAAGGCAACTACCATATCTCCAATCTCACATCCTCTACCATATTTATAACTTTTCAAACAATGAACGTAATCATTCTTGAAATTTAAAGTGGGAAGCATCGATTCACCTCTAGTTTCTTTAAATTCATAAATATTAGAATGGAAAAAATGTATAAAACACCCAGCTCTTAGTGTCCATGATAGAGTGGACTTTAAAAATATAATATTCTCCAGTATTGCCATCGCTTCGCCTATGATTATTGGAAATCAATCAATTAAATGATCAATAAAGTTGACGGTTTCTTCTTTTTTCGTCTTTTTTTGTATGTGTTTTTTTTTCTCTTTTTTTTTGGCCCTATTTTTTTTCCAAATTAATAATTTTAAATATATAACCAAATGAATTATTAATTAATTGATTAATAAAATCAATAAAATTATAGTAGATAATAATGTCAGCTACTTATGAACAGAGGAAGCTTTTGGAGCAGTTGATGGGGAAAGATGTATTGTATAGTCTACCTAGAAATTACAAGTCCAATTATGAGTTACATAAGGAGCAAAAGAAACTTTTAAAGAAATCGTATCATATCAATGGTAATCCAACATTACCAAACAAGGAACAAAATGATTTAACAGCGAACCCTGCGATATTGAATGATCGTAGGATTTGTAAGAGTTTTCTTGTGGGGACATGTCCTTATGATATATTTCTGGGGACTAAGCAAGATTTTGGTAGATGTGAAAAGTTACATTTAGAGAAACATAAGATTATATACCAATCATTATTACTGAAAAATTATAAATTTGATGATTTTGAATCGGAACATGCTAGAAATTTGGAAGCTTTTATTAATAATTGTAATAAGAAAATATATACTGCTTTGAGAAGGTTAGAGCATACCAAGGAAGAAAAGGAAAAATTGGCAAGTATTACTAAAGAATTAGATGCAATTGATCTGAAAATTGGGTTGATGCAGCAGGAATTGGAATTATTAATAGACAATGGATATATATCGAAGAGCATTGAAGTTTCAAGTAGTTTGAATAGTTTAGCGAAACAACGATTAGTTGTTGTTAAAAATGTGAGGGACATTTCTGAAAATTTAGGTCAGTCATCTCAACAAAAATTACAAGTTTGTGAAGTTTGTGGAGCATATCTATCAAGATTAGACAACGATAGAAGATTAGCAGATCATTTTATTGGGAAAGTTCATTTAGGTTACGCTCAAGTAAGGCAGGAATTAGAAGAATTAAGAGTAAGACATGGACAGGAAAAGGGTATCAAATAGTTGCTTAAAGGCAATTATTTATTTATTTATATATATATATATATATATTTATCTATATATTATATAATTCACAATTTAATTTTTCAAGTTGGAACTTCTGTAACAAGACCAGTAGCTTGTTTTTCTTCAAATTGATCTTCGTTTCCTACATCTTTTGCATTTCCGTTCAGATTTGGATTTTCTTCAGTGAGGTCACTCTCAGTGGGCTCTTGTATTGGCTCAGCAGCTTCATTATTTGCATCAGCATCAGCATCAACATTAGCATTAGCTTCGGTACCAGCTTCTGCACCAGCTTCTGTATCAGCTTCTGTATCCTCTTCTGCATCAGCTTGTGCATTATCAATGGTGATGCCCTCGGCATCAGTAGTATCCAGTGGTCCCAGTGGATTTGTTACTTTCTCTTCAGAGTTCGAACGCCTCAAGAAACTCGACACATTTGGAACCCGTTCAAGAACTCCACTAGCCATTTTATTGAACTGGTTAACTTGTGAATTTATCATTCCAACAACTACAGAAGTTATACTTTGCTTGTTAGCATCACTAGTAGAGTCACCAGAGTTTTGGGCTCCCAGTGCCTCCAGTGTTCCCAGTGTCCCCAGGGCCCCATGCGCACCTGTGGCGGTGGAAGCCCACCAACCGCCTCCGCCGCCACCACTGCGGCCCACCATGATTCCCAAAGCTGCTGCTGTGGCAGCTCCCAATGAATTTTTAGTAGTATGTTGAACTTCAGCTACACCAACAGAAGGAGGAACCAAATCAGCAATATAAGTTAACAGAGGTCTCAAGACCCTCATTGAAGTGCTATTATCATAATTAATTGACTCGGACAAATAACTCAACAAATAATAACCTGCTGTTAGAGATATAAATACCATCAACGATAACCCCAATAATGGAGCAGCGATAATTAAAACAGGGAAAAATACAATTGTAAATACAATTGAAAATAAAATAGAAAATATCGCCATCATATACATTGACATACTTTGACAAAAGCAAAAAAAAAGAATTAAAAAAGTATTCAGAAAATACTTAAGCTCACTTTTGAATAAATTTAAAAAAAGAAAAAAAATAATTCACTTGTTCACTTGTTCACTTGTTCACTTGTTCTATCCCTTCTTCTTCTTCTTCTTCTTCTTGTCTTCTTTTACGAGTTCTCATCTTTTACTACTGTTTCCCAATGAGGAAATGATCTCAGATTCCAACCAAATCGTGCAGAAACCTGCAGAATCTCTGTCAACAAGCAGCAGAAGCAGAGAGATATTTGCAAGACCACAAACACAAACACAAACATGAACACAAGATGGATGGAGATGGTATATATAGAGGGTTGTGGGTTATGGGTTATGGCAACGAGGTTGTGGTGTGTATGTGACTAAATATAATTAATATTAATTTTAGTTCAAAGCAAAGAGAAAGAGAGAACTACAAAGAAAAAAAAAATAAGAAAAATGAGTGAACAAAGTTTGTCTTTGAAAGATATTGATGTCAAAGCTGCCAAGTTATTGGGAGTTGTTGTTACGTTTAATTGTACAGTTGCAGTTTGTTTTGGACTCAATTTTTTGTTCTTCTTGTTGATATAGTAAGTAGATGGATACTGGATGGATACAGGATGGAATGTGTTTTTTTTTTTTTTTGAATAGAACCAACTAACTAAAGGGATTTTTTAATTTATTTAGTATTGATCATTTTGTCTTTGGCGATACTTTGCTGGATAAGATCAAGAGTCCGTTTAGGAGAAGCTTTTCTCATAAAAGAAATGAGTTTGATGATACTGCAGAGATCAAGATGGAAGATTTTACCACTAGACAAGGTCGCCATAATGGTAATCGTGAGGATTTGACTGACGGGTTATATTATGAAAAGGATAATGATCAAATTAATAATACTTTGAAATTTGAAATTGATGCAGAAGTTTCAGCTAATGCAGCTGTTAGAGCCGGAAGTGCAACTGGTAATGCCATGACTTCTATCACTTTGGATGATGATGGGTTACAAAGATTATTGGATGAAAAATTCCCAAGACAAAATTATCATGATTATATTATGTCATTTAATTTTACTGGTAATAAGGGTAATCATACTTGTTTTTGTCCTATTAAGGAATTTAAAGATTTTGACTTGATTAAAGTTTTACCATGTGGGGATTTTTTTCATGCTGATTGTCTTGATAAACAAGTCAAATCAGGGAATAGAATTTGTCATAATTGTGCACTGGATTTTACCGATTTTTTAATTGCAAGTGAAGCACAAGTTGAAGCACATATTGGAACACAAGGTGAAGCACAAGGTGAAGAAGTAGAAATGGCTTCTGCTTCTGCTTCTGTATCTACCTCTGCATCTGCAGAAGATTTGGGGCATACTGAGAGAGAAGCTAAAAATCAAGCTGATCATGAAACCAAATCTGTTCGTATTAATCTGCCTTCAATCAAAAGTGTAAGGACTAGAACTGTGACGGTTAACAGTCCAGGATCGGATTTCTACAATTCATATTTAAATATGGATGATTAACAAAAAAAAAAAAGTAAAAAAAAAAAAGCTTTCCAATATCTTTATAATTCCGAATAATTTTTATTTTCCTGTTTTAATAAATTTTTATGATCTGCAGGATTTGCAGCTGATTCGTAGTTAGTTATTATATGTGATTTGGACAAAGGTGACCATTCACCTCTAAATTCTATTGAGTAAAGTTGTAAATATTCTTCATCATCATTTGACCAATTATTTTGGAAATATATTGTCAAGAAATTCACATTGTTGAAAACATGACGTGGCAAGTGGTGTTCGACAAATGTTGAATCCTCTCTAATTTCCAATTGTGTTCTACCATTAACCAAATCATTTGACAGTTCATATTCTACATTTTCAAAATACCCAACTAAAGGATGTTCACAATGATGATTACTATGTATATCGTTAACATTATTAAAATCAATACTATCATTATTTTTGAAAAATTTGATATTTTTGGGACAATGATCCAGATTACCATTTGTTCTCAATATAATTGAATATAATTTAATATTATCTGTAAAAGGAATATTTAAAATTAATTGATTATCCAAATCAGTTTGGAAAACTGGCCTTATCTGATATTTTGTTTCCGAATTTTTAAATAGCCCAGATAAAGAGTCATTGCGATTCAGGAGATTTAACCCAGATACCCTGCTAAGATCGATTTTTGTATATAATGATTGTGATGGCAACGTTGGAATTTGTGGAATATGTGAATGATCATGGTGATTATGACCATGATGGCCATCGCCATTGCCATGGCCATGATAATCCTCGTAGTGATTATGCGACATACTAATACAACTTTTTTTTCTAATTACTTTACCAATTAAGACTTAATCTTCATATCCTCACTCTTTGTCGTCTTTGTCGTCTTCGTCTTCGTTGTTGTCGTTGGTCGTTGTTGTTGTCGCCGTTGTCGTCACCTTTTGTACCTTCTTTTTAACCCCAAAATTCAAAAAGTAGTGTTATAAAAACACAAAATCCGTTTTTGGATTTTTTTTTTTTTCTTTTTTTTTTTTTTTTGAAAAATTTTTTTTTTTTTTTTTTTTGTATCTCTCTGTGTATAGTAGTAATAAGAGAATAAAAGAAGAGTAAAAAGTTAAAGTATATTTAAATTTTATTATTATTTTTTTTTTTCTATTATCTCAAGAACTTCTTTGATTGAGGTATAAATTGGATTGAATAATATAAGAAAGGTTGAGAATGGGTACAGGTAAAAAGGAGAAAGAGCGCCGTGTTAGACAAGGAGACCTTCGTGATGGTAACTTGAGGGTGAAGGGTGAAAATTTTTATAGAGATGCAAAGAAGGTTAATCACCTTAATATGTATAAGCAAGGTAGAGCTATTAGAAATAGTAAAGGAGAAATTGTTAAGGCTGCTCATTTGCAGGATACTAGTGCGCCGAATGCTCGTGTTGATCCTAATAGGCGGTGGTTTGGTAATACTAGGGTTATTAGTCAAGATGCTTTAACTCATTTTAGAGAGGCTCTTGGTGATAAGAAACATGATTCATATCAGGTATTATTAAGAAGAAATAAGCTTCCAATGTCGTTGTTGGATGAAAAGGATACAGTTGATGTTCCAACGAATCGGATATTGGAGACTGAGAGTTATACAGATGCATTTGGTCCGAAGCAACAACGTAAGAAACCAAGAGTTGTAAAATCTTCAACTTTACAAGAATTGGCTTCACTTACAGAACAAGAAACAAAAGATTATCAAGAAAAATTGGAATTGAATACTACTCTTGGATTAATGAATTCTAAAACATCAGAAATGGATGATGGTATGACACTGGAAGCAAAAGAGGCAATTTTCAATAAGGGACAATCAAAGAGAATTTGGAATGAATTATATAAAGTCATTGATTCTTCAGATGTTATCATTCATGTATTGGATGCAAGAGATCCAAACGGTACAAGGTGTAGAACAGTTGAAAGTTATATCAAGAAAGAATGTCCTCATAAACATTTGATTTTCGTTTTAAACAAGTGCGATTTAGTTCCTACATGGGTTGCTGTAAGTTGAAATTTTTTACATAAATATTACTAACTTTTCCCTTTTCCTTTTACTTTTAATTTAAATGGATAGACAATATGTGGATCTTTTTTTTTTTTTTTTTTTTTTGTTATTTCTTTTTTTTAACACCAAAGCACCAAGTCAGGGCATTCTTAAAACACATTTTAAATGTGTTGACCATCAATTAAGCTTGTCTGTTACGTCTTTGGAAGAATAATACTGGCCGCTCCTAATTTTCTCGTTTTGAGTTAATTTTGGATAGAATTATAATGATTTTCTTCTTTATATTTCTTTTAGGCCAGCTGGGAACTTTTTGAGTTAAAGGTTTTCGTTTCAATTAGTATTGAAGTACAAAACATTTGTAGTAAAGACCCCAACAATCAAATATTTCTTTATATAGTTTTAACTTGTCCACATTTATCAACTGAAAAAAAAAATAAGGAAAAGGAAAAGGAAAAAGATATATTTATATATCTATATTTATTGATTTATACTAACTTTTTTTTCTTTTTTCATTCTAGGCTGCTTGGGTTAAACATTTATCAGCTGACTATCCAACATTAGCATTCCATGCATCAATTACAAATTCATTTGGTAAAGGTTCTTTAATTCAACTTTTAAGACAATTTTCATCATTGCATAAGGATAGAAAACAAATTTCTGTTGGGTTTATTGGATACCCAAATACTGGTAAATCTTCAATAATAAACACTTTAAGAAAGAAAAAAGTTTGTACTGTGGCACCTATACCTGGTGAAACTAAGATATGGCAGTATATTACATTGATGAAAAGAATATTCTTAATTGACTGTCCTGGAATTGTTCCTCCTTCTTCACACGATACAGAGGCAGATATCTTATTTAGAGGTGTTGTTAGAATAGAACATGTTTCCAATCCAGAACAATATATTCCAATGCTATTAGAAAAATGTGAAAGAAAACATCTTGAAAGAACTTATCAGGTAAAAGGGTGGAATGATGCTACAGAATTCATTGAATTAATTGCTAGAAAACAAGGAAGATTACTTAAACATGGTGAACCTGATGAAAGTGGTGTTTCAAAACAGATTTTGAACGATTTCAACAGAGGTAAAATTCCATGGTTTGTTGCACCTCCTAAAGATGAAACAGACAGATCAAAGTTACAAACTGAAGATAAGAAGCTGCAATATAAAAAAAGAAAGAGAGAAGAAGAAGAAGACGATGAGGATGACAACGACGCAGAAAAGCAAGAGCAGACCAAAAAGCATAAGAATGATTCAGCAGAAGAAGAAGATAAAGAAGAAGGAGAAGAAAACGATGGTGAGTGGAATGGTATACAAGATGCGCAAAATTGATAAATGAGTAGTAGATGTTAAATTTTCTTTTGTTCTAATTTGTTTTTAGTTTTTTTTGTTTCTAGTTTTTTTTTGTTTCTTTGTTTTATTCACTTGGGTTGAAAGGGGTTTACTATACATTCAATACACGTTTTCCACAATATCTTCAACCATCAACTAGTAGACTTCTTTATCGATAATCTTGTCGGTACCTTCTAAATTAGACCATTAAACGGACCACTAATTGGACCACTAAATGACCCATTCATCTGATAATGGTAGTTCCCAGAAAATCAAATTGCCTTTTTTGGAATCAGTCAATTTTTCGCAATTTTTTTATTTTTTTTTAACTTTCTTTTTTTTTTATCATCACCAAATTTTATATTTTGTATAATAATAAGAATCAAAACGTAATTAAAATTCAATTCAAGTTATTTTTGTATGAATTAATGCTAATAAAAAGTTGATAGATCAGTTTTAGTTTTTCATCAATTGGTTTAGGTTTTTTTTTTTTTTTTTTTTTTTTTTTTTTTGTTTTTTTGTTTTTTTCTTTTCTTTTCTTTTTGTTTTAATTTGGTTTTTATTTTTCGTTGGTTGTTATCGTTGTTTTTTCATTTTTTAAATTTGTTGTTTTCTATTTGTTTTTAAAGGTTGAAATAATAAAGTTGTTTGCTTCAAAAATGAACATGAATAATGTCCCTCCACAGTATTTACAGCAGCAACAGAATAATAATGCAAATACGCCGATAAATTTACCTCATGAATTATTACAACAGAATATTGCACAATTGAGATTGAACAATCAGACAAATATGAACCAACCTCAACAACTGCCTCAGCAGGGCCAACAGCAGCAGCCAGGTCTTTTGATGTCGCCTCAAATTCAAAATAGGACTTTGCAGCAGCAACAGCAGCAGCTTTTGCTTCAACAACAACAGGCACAATTACAAGCACAGTTACAGCAACAATTACATTTACAACAACAATTACAGCAGCAGCAGCAGCAACAACAACAAGTGCAACAACAACAACATCAGCAGCAGCAACAGCTGCAACAAGTGCTGCTGCAACAAGTGCAGCAACTGCAGCAGACGGCACAGTTGCAACAGATTCAACAGCCAGCTGTAAGAGATGTTTGGAAGCATAATTTACAACAGGAGATGGCATTGATTAGAGAATTGGTTGAAAAATATAACTATGTTTCAATAAGTACAGAGTTTCCTGGGATTGTAGCGAGACCAATTGGTACATTCAGATCATTAAAAGATTTCCATTATCAGACCATGAGAGCTAATACCGATATTTTAAATTTGATTCAAATTGGTTTGACATTAACTGATAAAAATGGTGACAGACCTAAGAATGGAATTCCATCGACTTGGCAATTTAATTTTAAATTTGATTTAGATAAAGAAATGTTTTCATCTGAATCAATTGACAATTTGTTAAAGACAGGAATTAATTTTTCAAGACATAAAGAATTGGGTATCGACCCATTTGAATTTTCCCAATTATTGCATGACTCTGGTTTATTGTTGTTGGATAACGTATCCTGGTTAAGTTATCATACTGGTTACGACTTGGGATTTTTAATCAGCTTATTAATTAATAGGGAGATGCCTGTTGATGAAAAAGAATTTCAAGAATGGTTGAATTTGTATTTTCCAAACATGTATGATATCAAATATATTTCCAAGGTATTATTTAAAAATCAGGCAAATTCTTCTTCCTCAAAATCTTTAGAAAGTCTTTCAGAGGAATTAGGAATAGTCAGGAACGTTAATTTGTTAAATAATCCATTTTTCATACAAGTTGGCGGTCAATCTTTATTAACAAACTTGTGTTTTCAAGAGTTGAGACTGTTAATTAACTTACAATCGCAGCAGAATAATTCCAACCAGACAATGGAATCATTCAAAGGATGCCTCTGGGGACTTGGTGATTCAAAAGATTCAGATAATGTCAGTGTTGTAGGAACAGTAAACAATAATAATACTAACATGCTCAACAATTTGCTATCAGCTCCACCGGGGACCACCTTGTCGCTGTTGTCAAGTACAATCAATTCGGCCACAGCTTCAAGTACTGGAGCGGCTCCTAACTCTAAAGATTTGAACGATAATGGAAATAGTAGTACGGGTGGTATTTTGAGTCCTAGAATGGGCATGGTCTACTATCGAAGGGGAATGTGAAGTTTAACTTCAGCTCTATTTTTTTTAACGAAACTCCTTTTTTTCTTTCAAATATGTTATGTATATAAAACAGTCTGTTTTATTTATATTTTAATTAGTATCTATATTTTTAACTCCACTATGTAAAATAATTTTATGTTGAAATCTTAAATTTAATGTTGAACTTCATATTCGCCAAACATATGTTTTAATAATACAATATACATGATTAATTCTGTCTATATACAAAATTTTATATGCTAAAAATAAATACAAATGAATTTTCTATATGTTTTAATAACTTTTTGACTTTAACAAAATATCACCACTAAGTAAATCTATATCTTCAATATAACAGTCTTCAACAACATCTCCAATTTTCAAAGTACTGAAGAAATTCAAATTTTCATTTTTCAAGCTTTCCAACTTACTAATAATCTTTTTATTAGAAAACTTAGCTGAAGATTTTAGTAAACAATTTATATTACCATAATCTACTAGTTTTGTGTTAGCTTCACCTGAGGTGGTAGGTTTTGAAGTAATTATTGCTCTTAGTAACGGATTTTCGCTCTTGCTAGTCATGACATCTTTCAAATATTTAAAGATGTAAAAATTTTTAGATTTTCTCATTGTTCCATTGATTTTTAACTCTTTGGATTTTAAACTGAGTAAGATATACGAAAGATTCTTCTCAGATAACAAACTGTTGACTTTGTTTTCTGAAGTATTAACAACTCCGGGTTCTTCTGCTAATTGATTTTTAAGGTAAGATTGTAATTGCCAATGAATGACTAGATCTGAAAACCTTCTTAAGGGGGAGGTCACTGTGACATAGCTGTCAACTCCAATGTACTCATGTCTAGATGGTATAATTGAGTAGGAAGTACCGCTAAGAAAAGTACTAATTTTCTGAGTATCACTGATTGAATTTTGATCCAATGTTTTCATCTGAGCGTAAATTTCATCTGAAATTGGCAACTGCTTCAATATTTTGTATATAGCTGGAATTTTCTCTTTCGAAAGAAATTTTGCAACCATAGAGTTGGTATTTATCATTATTTCACTAACTAATAACTGAGATTTATTTTTTGTTTCATGTGATTCATCATTAGTGTTGTTAAATATTAATCTTAAATTTTCTTTTTCCTCATCTTTAATAACTTTCGTTAAAGAATTAGAGAATTTAAACTTAAAATCTATTTTCGAAGTCCTAACTTTATTTAAATTTTCAGATATCTCATACAACTTAAGTAAATCCTTCTTAATCCTAATTGGATCTATTCTATACCGTTCTGAAATATAACGCAAGACATTAGGATCATTATTTAATATCAAGTCAACTTCATCATAAGTTATTCCAACAAATTCATTAGCATAAGATGGGAATATATCAAAACTATCTGGTAAAACTTTACCATTTTCATAAATTACGCTATAACACATTGTCCGAGTCTTTTTATCTTTATCACCTGTTTTGTTTTTTAACTGAACTTTATCAACAAAAGACCTTGGTAACATTTCAATTGGTTTCGTTGCTGTATCAGGAAAATAAGATGTATAACCTCTTTCGAAAGCAATTTTTGCCAAAATATCATCTTTTGTTAAGAAAGATCCAGGATCTGCTATATGTGTATAGACCTTAAAAGATCCATTATCCAATTTCTTTAAAGCAATACCGTCATCAATTTCATGTGCACCTTTATCATCAATACAATAAATTACATGTTTATTGGTCAAATCAGAGTTAACGTCTACAGTTAAATCTTGACGCAATTCTTTGACGTTATCAAAATCATTTGTCTCTGGAAGTCGTCCACTGAAATAATATTCGTCTAATTTATCATAATGCAATTGCTCAAAATCTGCCTTTTCACTGATTCCAGAATAAGGTTTCAACAAATCCATTGACCATTCAGAAGGGTCTTGTATCTTGGCACATTCATGTAATTTCAACAATAATTCGTACACGGTTGAAGTAGAAATGGTCTTGTCGTTGTATATGGGCAAGTTTCTCAAGATCTTCATTAGAAAGGACTCTGTAGTTGGATCTAAAGATGTAGAAGAAGAGCAATAAAGTTTCATCAAACTGATTATTTTATCATAATAAAATGGAGCATGACCAATTTGATCCACTTCTTGATTCGAAGGGTTCTGCAATTTTTTTATTAGATAATTGTTTAATTCTTGGAATAACCCTTCATTTTCTTTAAATGCATCAACAGTCAAATCTGTTTCCACCACTTTTGATAAGGGAAATATTGTTATCGAAAGTGGGAAATAAGTCACTGGGTCAAAATTATTAACACCACCATATAACTTACTATTTTTTCTTAAAGATAAAATCAAAGAGTAAAAAGAGCTTAAATCATTTTCTTCAAAAAGATCCAATTCTCCAATAATTGATTTTCCAACTACCAACGTATTGTAGTTATTATCAGTACCAATTTCCTTAGATATATTGACAGACAATTTTGTATAATATTGAATCAAATCTGCAGTATTATCAATCTTATTAACTTCTTTTTCAATTTTATTCAAGTCAATCAATTTAGTGGCATGAAATAATTGGAAAATGTTTAAATGTATAGGAGATTCAGAAGATTGTAACAAGTTATGTAACAATTCCAATTTGGAATTAAATTCTGGTAGATATTCCCATGATTTACTCAATATATTGGATAAATGTCTTGCTAAAATCCTACTCGGTATTGAGGGTATTATAAAAGTTTCAAACTTGTTAATATTATCAACATTATTCACCAATGCATGTTCAAAATAAGAATTTGTTGAAGAATTAATTAAAGAATCTTCAGCAGTAAACTTTGGTTTCCCAATTGGATTAATACCTCTTTCTGCTAAATTCAATGTTTTTTCATTTAAAATTATATTATTAAACCAATTATGTGGATATATGTTTGGAAATCTTAATTTAACTTTTAATCTTGAAGCAAAAATAATACCTCCATAACAATTAATAAAAGTATATCTTGGATCATCAAGTGAATTAGGTAATTCTGCTACAACAGCCAAATCTGCAGTTTCCAATGTAGTACTTAAATCAACAACATCACCAACATTCAAAGGACTTGTTAACACATCCATACTTTTGAAAAAATTTCTTGGCCTACCAAATCTTGTAATCATTTCTTCTTCAATATCTTGAATAGTTTTTTGAGAAATTTTGAGTTTTTTTTTCCAAATTATATTTGGCTCATTATACCTTGCTTGCATTCTATTTCTTGCCTCTGCCACTGCTACTTTCAATCTCATATCATCAGTTTCACTAAAGTCATTATTCACATTATTTATATCCATATATTTGTTTTCCTTTATCCTTTGTATTTCTTCAAAAGACATTGGATCATATTTCGTAGTACTCATATTCAAATCTTTTAAACTCACTTTTTTACCTCTTTTAGTCCCTCCAGATCGATGCCTAATTAAGGCAGAACGCATGATTACATGCCTATGACTCCTCAGAAACATCTTCTTTATCTCTTCAAATCCCAAATCCTCTTCTTCCTCTTTTTCTTCTTCTTCTTCAAAAGAACTATCGAATTTATTTCCTATATATATAATACATAATAATTAAATACCTTTAAAATCTTCTTTCTCTCGTTAAAAGGTGAAAAATAAAAACAGGTCGTTTGAAAAATATCAAAATATGGCGATGAGTTTGTGAGAGAACCGACAACGACAACCGACAACGACAACTGACAACCGACGATGACGGAGAGTGAGCTAGTGAGATAGTGAGCTAGAGCTAGAGCTAGAGCTAGAGCTTTAGTTCCAGTTCCAATTGCAGTATTTAAAAGATATTTGATAATACGTTTTCCAACTTTGCGCTGTTTTGCTGTTTCTGTTTCATATGTTCTGGTGCATCTGCTCTTTTACTGATAACGTTTCTTTGGGTGAACATTCTACGGACTTCAATATTATCATCATTTGTGTCCTTAGAGTGGGATTCTTCTTCTTTTGTTTCATTGGTTTCTTGTTTTTGCAGCTTTTGTTTCTTTTTCTTTTGAATATTTTCAACCATCTTGGATTTTTCAATGTTTCTAATATAAGTCTTATTTAATTTATTTGCTTGTGAAAGTTCTGCTTGAAGTTTAGCCAGTCTCATTTCATTTTCTTTTGAAATCTGTTCCGTTAGATCTGTCCATTTAAAACCAGGCAAATATTTCACATTCATAATATCATCATAGTAGAATGAATTTTTTTTACCACCTAACTTATTACCATTTAAAGTTTCAACACATAATTTTGCATCCGATTTATTGATAAATTCTGCCCATCCTTCTTCATAATTTCTTTTCTTATTACCACCATATTTAACTCTTTTTTGATATTTTTTCAAATCTTCTGGTTTTAAAAATAAACGATCAACTTCTCCAAACCTTGAAAGTATCTGTCTCATCTTTGATGGCTTCATATAAGGTGGAATTTTTGAAAAATAAACCACACCAGTTTTCCTTATTCTCTTTTCATGTTTTTGCAACTGTTCCAGAGTTAATTTCTTTAATTTTTCATTTTTATTTTTACCCTTTCGAATATTTTTAGATTCCTTATGTAGATCCAGTAAAGATTCTTTTTCAATTTTATCTGCACCCAATGGAAACTGACTATTGTCATCATCCTCATCATCCTCATCATTCGATTCAAAAGCATCAAAATGTGATCTTTTCTTTATTTGAGCAGAAACATCGCCTACATCTTCCTCATCACTACTTTGTTCACCTTCACTATTGCTATTATAACCAACTCCACTAACATTACCATCATCATCGTCATCACTCTCCCTTGTCAAACCTAACGCTTCATCAGCACTCTTTATCTTTCCCAGCCTTACACTAAGCCCAGACATCCTATCCTCTTAGAAAACCAACAAATCTCTCTTGAAATTTTTTGAATAATTTCAAATTAAAAAATTTTTTTTTAATTTTTATTTTTTTATTTTTATTTTATTTTTCTCATATGTGGAAAAAAAAGAGAAAATTGATAATAAATAATAAATACCCAATATTTAATAATATATCAATTATTATTATTTTAGATCTTTCTTTTGGTTTTGGTTAGAGGTTAAGAGAATGAATTTCTTACGTCGGCGGAGGAATTCTTCAGATAGTGATTTGACTCCAACAGGAGTTTCAGGAGTTTCTAATATACAAAAATCAAGGAAACCTCCAAATACAGCTTTTAGGCAACAAAGATTAAAGGCGTATCAAATAATTTTAACACCTAAAACAGTTTTACCATTATTAATAGTATTGGCTGTGATATTGATTCCATTAGGGGTTGCTTTACTTTATACCACGTATAAGGTACAACATTTAACAATTGATTATAGTCTGTGTGATTCATTAGAAGTATCTGATTCTTATTCAACAATTCCAAGTAAATATATTGGACATCATTTTAAAAATTCTACACTGCTTAGTAATATTAATGCTAGTTGGAAGTTAACAAATGAAACAACAGATTCAGGATATAATTTAACTTGTAATATTGAATTTGATTTACCAAATGATTTAAAACCGCCAATTTATTTATATTATAAATTAACAAATTTTTATCAAAATCATAGAGAATATGTGAAAAGTTATGATTTAAATCAATTAAAAGGTGATGCTGTTACTGAAAGTAATTTAGATTCTGAATGTAAACCTTTAAAGACTTTAAATGATAAAATAATTTATCCATGTGGATTAGTTGCAAATTCTGTTTTTAATGATTCAATTTCTTCATCAGCGTTACAAAGTAGTTCAGGAGATTCAAGTGATTATATATTTACCGATAAGGACATTGCATGGAGTTCTGATCGGAAATTATTTCAAAAAACTACTTATACTGCATCTCAAATAGTTCCACCACCAAATTGGATGAAAAAATATCCAGATGGTTATACCGATGATAATATTCCAGATATTTCAGAAGATGAATTTTTCCAAAATTGGATGAGAACTGCTGCATTGCCCTCTTTTATGAAATTGGCTTTTAAAAATACAACTGCAACATTATCAAGTGGTACTTATATTTTAGAAATTGAATTAAATTACCCAGTAACAATTTTTGGTGGAACAAAAAGTTTTGTCTTAACTACAAATAGTATTGTTGGTGGAAGAAACTTAAGTCTAGGGGTATGTTACATCGTGGTGGGTGGACTATGTCTTGTCTTCTTCATAGGCTTCTTATTCAAACAATTGATCAAACCAAGAAAGATTGGTGATCATACAAGTTTAATGAATATAGAAAATGAAAATAGTAACAACATTGCGTTTGGAGATAACCAATTTTTCATCCATACAGCCTCGGGAGTCACTTCCACTTCCACTTCCACTTCTCACCACCACAACAACAATAACCCAGAAGCTTCAGCAATCAACGATAGAAGAGATTTGCTATAACATATACATATACATATATATATAGTATATAGTATATAGTATATAGTATATATATATTTCACTTCACTTCACTTCTATACAAGTATAATTTCAATTTATACGAAAAGTAGTTCAATTCTTACAAGCGATGGCAGGCAGAAAACCATCACCAAAAATTAAATAATAATTGATCAATTAAGTTAATTTAAAGGTTTATATTCTTTTAATCATATAGCTTTTTTTTTCTGTCTCTTTCTGATGAATTGGATTAAAAAAAAAAATCAGATTATTTGCTAAAAGAGATTTGAAAAAAAAAAACTGGGTTTTTTTATCATTGATTTCTAAGTAAAAAAATAAAAAAAATTTTTTGTGTTTTTTTTATTTTTTATTTTATTTTTTTATTTTTTTTTCTGTGGTGACAAAATTTTGACGAATTTATAAAAATTTATAAAATTTTCCAGAAACAACTAAAACTATATGAAATATACAAACAATTTAAAATAATTAGTTAATTAGAATATTTTCTTTTTCTTTTTTTATTTCATTTTATTTTGAAAGAATTTGTAATTGAGAGGTTTACTTTTTTTTTTTAGGGTTGTATTTGTTTTTTAAAGCAAATTAAAATGACTGTTTCCGATCAACCACCGCCATCGCCAACAAGTTTAAAATCCAAATCGTCTTCGGTATCTTTATCATCTTCTCCGATTCAACAACAATCGACGGATGATCATGTTAGACAAGTTGGAGTTCTGTTGGTACAGATCTATTATACACGGTTGAATTCTTCTTTTGATACTATTAATCAACTTTATAGTAAGAATGCTTCTATTACACATCAAGATCCATTTAATTCTAATTCTGCATCTTTAATTGTTGGCAATGAAAATATTAAAAAATTTTTCCAAACTAAATCAAGATTACAAGGTTGTAAAGTAAAGATTAGTTCAATCGATATCCAAAGAACTATTAATGATTCAATTTTAATTGTTTGTGTTGGTGAATTGGCATTTGATGAATCACAATTATTATTTAAGAATGGTAGTAATGGTAATAATTTAAGTAATGGTGAAGTTAAAAATATTAATTATATTTCACCAGCTTATAGGTTTATTCAAAATTTTTTGGTAACCAAGACTTTTGCTAAAGGAAATGAAGTTTATGATATTTCAAATGATATTCTCAAATTTATTCCTGATATAGATGATGATTTCGGACAAGAACAAGATGAGGAAGAAGAAGAAGAAGAAGAAGAAGAATTAGCACAAGAAATAGAAGAAGATGAAAAAAAAGAAGAGAAGGAAGAAGTACATATAGAAGCAAAGCCGCAACTGGATTCTAAACAACAAGAGGCGGCACAAGAAATAGAAAAAGAAAAAGAAAAAGAAGAAGAAGAAGAAGAAGAAGGTGAACAGGCTGCAACAGTGTCAGAATTAACTACTTCAAATGCAGAGGAAGTTTTCTCCAATAACGGCGGTGATGCCTTGGAATCAAAGGCAACAACCCCTGAAGTTCAAGCTAATGGTACAGAAGAACAAAAAGATTTCGTTGCAGTTTCAGAAGTTTCTCAGCCTGCAAGACCTTTGAAACCTTTAAGCTGGGCAGCAAAAGCAGCAAAAGCAGCTCCTCTGCCTTCTGCTGGTGCTGGTGGTGCTGCCTCTGCTGCTGGTTCATCTGAATCTGGTACCGGCACTGGTGGTGCCCATGAAAAGGCTT
Source organism: Pachysolen tannophilus NRRL Y-2460 (assembly GCA_001661245.1). Taxonomy (NCBI): domain Eukaryota; kingdom Fungi; phylum Ascomycota; class Pichiomycetes; order Alaninales; family Pachysolenaceae; genus Pachysolen; species Pachysolen tannophilus. The sequence goes on from KV454014.1 coordinate 1,029,925, forward strand.
CGTCTTTGCTGAAAAGGTCAGAATCTGTTGACGAAAACCACCACCAACAACAACACCTGGGCTCGAAACAAGCTCAAGGTAAAAATTCCAAAAATAAAAAATCGAAATCAAAAGAAACTTCACCACTACCAAACCAGAACCAAACCCCAAACCAACAATCGTCATCATCATCGTCTCCAGCTAATGCATCAGCTGCTAAGGCAACAAAATTGCAGAAAAAAAAATATACTAATAAGAATAATGAAGACGTTTACCCAATTTATATTAGAGGTATCGTACCAGGTCAAGATAACGACTCCCAATTACAGAAAAATTTGGAAAAAAAATTTGGAAAGATTCGTAGTTGCAAAATCAGTGATCATATTGCATTAGTAGATTTTGTGAAAGAGGAATCACAAGAAAAAGCTATTAAGCTCGGTATTTTCAAAATTAACGGTCATGAGTTAAAATTGGAACCAAGACTTCAAAAAGGTAGCAGAAAAAATTAGGGTCTCCCCTATAAAATTGTTTTGTTTTGTTTTGTTTTTTTATTTTTTGTTTCACTTTCAGCTCCCTACCTTTTGTTTCATTGGCATTACAGGACATTTAACTTTCCCTTAATCACACGCATTTCATTTTTTAAAGATACCATCAAAGTCCTAATCATATGCTTAATATATAATAAAAAGAAAATCATTTTCTACAAAAAGACGTCAAAACAGAAAGGCAGAGTCATATATACATATATAGTCATATAATTCGAATACCAAAAATTAGAATTCATCTCATTGTCAAACCAAATCTCTACTCTAGTTTACCTTCAGCTTCAGCTTCACCTTTACACTTGGTCAATTGGTCAAATGCTCCAACTCAACGAATTACCCGATTTGGCAATTTGCACAATATGACACGACCCACTCTGATTTCAATTTCCATTCGCAAGAAATAATGATTTATCTTTTTACTTCCTTCTTTTTGTAACGTTTATTCTTTGTAAAATAATCCATCTTTATTTATCTATAACGATCTTATTTGTTGATTGGGTAGACTGATAAAACGTTGTGGGGATTTGATTCAAAGGAAAAAAAAAAAGTAAAAAAAAAAGGCAAGAAAGTAAAGAATAAAAACTTGTGTAAAGGGAAGCCAAAAAAGAAAGAAAGTGGATCACACATAGAGTTGTTATATATTATAGATAGATATAAAATTTTTTTTTAAAGAAAAAGAAAATTCTCGTTACTATTTCCCATTATTTTTCAAGAAGATGTCAAGGGTTAGAAGAATTCATAAAGAGTTAGAAGATGTTAAGAAAGACAAAGAAGCAGGAATTATTTTAGAACTTGTGTCGGAAAATGATCTTTCTCATTTGAAGGGTAAATTTATTGGTCCTCGTGATACCCCATATGAGGGTGGATTATTTATAGTTGACATTCAAATTCCACCAGAATACCCTTTCAAGCCACCTTTGATGAAGTTTGATACTAAAATTTATCATCCAAATATATCATCAGTTACTGGGGCTATATGCCTTGATATTTTAAAATCAGATTCCGGGAATAGTAGTAGTGGTGGTGGTCATGGTGCATGGACTCCAATTTTAACTTTAAAATCTTCATTGATCTCTTTACAATCGTTATTACAAAGTCCTGAACCAAATGATCCACAAGATGCCCAAGTTGCCAGTGTTTTTTTAAAGGATAGAAATGAATTTGAAGAAACTGCTAGGTATTGGACCAAAATTTATGCTCCCAATAAGGATAATATCTTGGTAGAAAACAATGATAATAATAACAGTATAAGTCGTGATAAGGCTACAGAAGAAGAAAATGAGAGGAAAAGAGATAATAAAAGACAAAAAGTTGAACCTGCCCCACAACTTGAGTTGGGAACTATTGAATTGAAAACTGTTCAATTATTCGAAGATATGGGGTTTAATAAATTCAAAATTGTAGAAGTTTTAAAGAAATTGAAAATTGACAAAGTCTATTCCGGAGATGAAGAGACAAAGATAAAAGTGATTGAGGAGTTATTGAAATAAAATATAAATAAAAAAAAAAAAACTTTAAACTCTCGTATATAGCAAGTTTGTCATTTTTTTGTTTCTGTTTCTGTTTTACCCTTGGTTAATTTGTTCATTTATTCATTTATTCATTTATTCATCTTTATTTACTCTTAATATCTAATATTTCTTTTAAGTCAGTTCATATAGTTTGGGTGTATAATGCATTGCTTTCATTGTTTGAAGTTATATATATATATGTATAATTGATACTAATACATAGATAATAAATATCGGAAGCTAAAGTTAAAAATCCATTCATCTGAAGACTCTATCCAGTAGACACAGTGTTCTTTTCATTGTATTTCTAAAAAGTTGAAAGATCAACCAAAATTTGACAACTTTGATCTGCAGTACTAAAAAAAAAAAAGAGCGATATATCATGACAGTATTATGTACCTCATGTACATCATATACATCATATAAGCTAAATACCTACCAAATATATAGATACATGAGTTCGCAACTTTTCATTGGTTATTCAGATACTGAATCGTTTAAAGTATTTGAAAAATCGTTGTTACAAGTTAATTTTGAGTGGGTTTTCCATTATCAAAAAAGACGATAAAGCATTGTTTAATAAAAGTGAATTTTGAATTTTGAAATTCACAACTATCTGTGATGATAAGAAAATCAAAATACAAGAAAGTTCTGAATCCAACGTTTAAGCCTAGCCGTTGTTCGCCACTTTCATCTTCTTCTAATACAGATGACTATTTTGAGGAAAAATTGTCATCCTTGCCTTTAGAGCAGATGCCCTCAGTAGCAGATAGTGGTAATGACGATAGTGAAAAAAAGATGATGAGGCTTGATAAGGCTAGTTCCCTATCGAAAGCAACAACAAGCCATTCGGCTTCAAATATGACTTCTGATATGAAGAGTAGTTATTCAGAAAGTTTTGGCCGAGGAAACCACGAAGCTACGAGTGGTGATAGTAGCCACGGGAATAAAGGTATTCCTGAATTGAAAGATACTGATGACAACGACAATGACGATGACAATGACGATAACGATAAAAGTACAAGTACTCAAAAGCGGCTAAAGCTTTCGTACTTTGGATCATTTTCATCACATATCCCTCCAGAATTGTTGGATAGGTTACAAACTTTTTCTCTTTTCAAAAATGCACCTCCTGTATTTCTTAAATTGATTGCTAAAAGGTTGAAATTGATTCAGTTTCACCCGCAGGAATATATATTGAGAGAAGGAGAGCCTTCCAAATCAATGTACTGGATATTAAGAGGTACAGTAGGTGTTACCTCGGCAGATGGTGAAGCTACTTCTGCTGAGCTTGGGCCTGAAAGCTTTTTTGGTGAAATCGGAATAATGTTTAATAGACCAAGGACAGCAACTGTAGTTGCAAGAACAAGAGTATTATTAGGAGTATTAACAGCAGATGCTTTAAATGAAGTATTACCAGATTTCCCGTTGATTGAAAGATTAATAAGGGACGAAGCACAAGAAAGATTAGCGATGCTAGAGAAGAAGAAAAGGCTGGGGTTGGCGTCTTTATCGAGTTTAAACAGGAATAATAGTTCCGGTAAATTTTCATCTAATTTGTCCGCAGTAAATGCGTCCTTAGCAGCAAACACAGTCACTTCTTTTCCAGGTCCTGGATTACCTCCAATACAGCACGATAATTCTCGTGAGCAAAGACACGCAGATAATGCTACATCATCATCTTCTCCTTCTTCTTCTTCTTCTTCTTTGGGGTCACCGGTGACGCTAAATCTGCCGACTAATTTTAATACCAGTGTACAGACGGTTTGTTCAATGACAACCGATGTTGATGGATTGATTCCTGCAAGAGATTTTTTAAAAAGTTTACCGATTTTTAAGTCATTACCATCTTCAATAATACATGAATTAGCATTAGACGTTGAATTAAAAAAATTTAATGCTTTTGAATATATCTTCAAGAAGGGCGACACAGGAAGGGATATTTTCTTTATCGTTGATGGAGAAGTTGAAGTTGTTGATCCAGCTTTAGATGTGCCATCTATTCTTGCTAGGTTGGGACCAGGGAAATATTTTGGAGAAATGGCTTTTCTTATATCTCTAAATGAAAACAATAGTTTGGAAACTCCTCATAATTCCCAGAGATCTGCAGATATTAGAACGGTGGCTGATACTGTTCTATTAGTGGTCACTGGAGACAAGTTGGCAAATATTTGTGAAAAAAATCCTTTAATTTTTAACGAAATCAAAAAAACCGCAGGTGAAAGGAATCAACATAATGATTTTTGTATTGCTGATAAAAATTCAACTGTTCTTAGCCATCCAAAATTATTGAAGAGAATTCCGGTTAAACTGTTGGTTGACGAAGAAGATAGTAGTGAAAAATCCTTTCCATTTAACAATATATGTTGGAATAAGATAAGCTCAGAGGAAGGGACTACTGAAATGGATCCCATAGAATATTCTCAACATACTCCAATCAATCACCTGCAAAAAGTGGAGTCAGTGTCACCTGTGTCCGAATGCCACTATACACAGTCTATATTTTCAAGTTCAGGTTCTTCAACATCTAATACGTCTATTCAATCGAGTAATGGGAATGATAAGAAAAGAAAATCACACTCGCAGTTGCCATTAATTAAAGGTCAGGCACATAAAATTGAGAATTCGCATTTAGACTTGAATGTTCCTCCAGTAAACCCAACTCCTCCTCCAATAAACTCGATTTCAGTTGGTAGGTTTCAACGTCAACCTTTTCATTATATGCCAATCGCCAAGAGATTGAGGTTAACTAATAGCAATCATTCTAGGAGACGGTCATCTGTTTTGACCGCGGGTCCATTAACCGATAGGATTATGCTAATAGTTTTCTCTTATTTGGATTTGAAAACCTTGATGAAAGTAAGGAGAGTTTGTTCTAGATGGGCACATTTATTACTGGCTTCTCCCGATCTTGTTAGGAATTTAGACCTAACTCTTTGGAATACTGCTATAACTGACAATGTGTTACTCCACATTACAGATTTTGTAGGTGATAGGCCACAACACATTGACATTTCTAATTGCTTCCATATCACAGATGTAGGTTTTAGTTATATGGTCAATGAAATTGGTATTAGAGGGAATCTCAAGAGTTTAAAGATGAAATCAGCTTGGAAAATTAGTTCGATGGCAATCATGGATTTATCGTTTCCCAGTGTAGGACAGCATTTAGAGGAAATCAATTTAACCAACTGTCGTAATGTTAACGATGATGTATTTGAAAGATTAATCGGGTGCCCTTGTGATACTGATCATCAAAAACAGTTGCATTATAAAGGGCCTAGTCGATTCCCATCTTTGAAACCCGATAATATTTACGATGATTATTTTAATTCTCATAATATTGGATGTGCAAATTTGAAAAAAATGGATTTATCATATTGTAAACATATGACAGATAAATCTATGGCTATATTGGCAGGCAGAGCATCTGATAGAATTGAAGAATTAATTTTGACTAGATGCACCACTATAACAGATAATGGATTCCATTACTGGTCTTTGCACCAATTCCCCAAATTAAGAAAATTGGTTTTAAAAGATTGTACATTTTTATCAGATAATTCAATCATATCGATAGCAACCTCAGCTCCAAATCTAACTTATTTGGATATATCTTTTTGTTGTGCTTTAACTGATTCAGCCATTGATTTCCTTTGTTTCTGTTGTAAAGATTTAAGATATTTAAATATTAGTTTCTGTGGTGGAGCAGTTAGTGATATTTCATTAATTTCTATTTCTAGATTACAGTATTTAGAAATTTTGATAATTAGGAGTTGCCTTAGAGTGACTAGAGAAGGTATTGATAGATTATTAGCAGGTAGCGGAGAATCATTGAAATTAATTGATTTGGCACAATGCAAGAATGCCCACCACTACCCATTTGGTGGTGGTCCTGCAGAGAAATGGTGTCCAAGGTCAGGAAGTAGATCCGCATTTATTAAAATTGAACCTTTTGATAGGGTAATTGAGATTATATTGTAATATATATTTTGTTTGGTGAATTTTAGATGGAATTGACTATGAATGAAATTTCAGTTTGTATCTTTATTATGAGACTTATGAATTCGTCTTCCTTTTTTTTCTTTTTTTTTTTATATAGTTTTCTGCTTTTAATTTAATGATATATGATGATTACAATTACATTACTACTATTTTTCGAAATGATAATTTATTGAAAGGTTATCGATTGTATTACTGAAGTGATGATGGGCTACAAATAATTTTTTTTTTAAAAAATAAAATAAAAAAGAGAAAGATGAAAAAAAAAAATAAAGAAATAAAGAAAGAAAGAGAAAAAGAGAATTAAAAAGAGCTAAAGAAAATAGTTTGTTTCAAGATTTTAATAAACACTTATATAGTTATTGATCCTATCTTTTTGGTTTTGTGCAATACATTCAGCAATCCAAGTAATGTTTCTTATTTCTTGTTCTTTTGATTTAATCCAAGCCCAAATTGTACTAATTGTAAACTGTTGAGTAAAAGCATTTTTACACAATTCCATTTCCAATTGATAAAAATGGTCTTCTAAAGTTTTACCATTACTATTATCAAAGAAATTTTTATATTCACCAATTGATTCAACAACTTGTTTAATACTTTCAATATCTTCTGTTTGTGATAATTGAGTATGACCAAATGGATATAATTTACCAAAATTTGGAAATAATTTCAATTTATCATCAGGTGTTATTTCTGTATCAAAAGAATTTAAAGCAATATTTATTGATCTTCTATCAGCTTCAAAAATTAATAATCTTAACATTATTTCATTTGAAGGAATTGGAAGTTTTTCTTGACAAAATTTATAAAAATCTTCCAAATATGCTTTATATAAAGTATTTCTAATAATTTCTATATTTAAATCATCTAAATCATCTGCACTAAGACAATTTTTAAAATATGGTGCTAATGGTGTATCAATTAATACTGTTGAATATAAAGAATCAATATCTGTAGCAACACTTAATGCAGGTAAAGTATCAAACCAACCCAATGGATGACATCTTTCCAAAATTTCAGATCTATCTCTTTCATGAATTGTACCTGTAATCATTAAAGCAACATTATCAATCATATATCCATATGAAATAAAATCCATAAATTTAGTTAATAAATCCGTTGATTGAGATTTTATATAATTAAATTCACCATATAATTTATCAGATGATTTCTCTTGAATAACAGATGTAGATAATGGCGATGGAACATTAGATAAAAAATTCCCATAATCTGTAGATGATAATTGTAATTTTAAATCATCAAGATTATCACATTGTACAAGATTAAGATATTGTGATTGAGTTAATAACCCATTCTTATAACCACGAACCAATCCTTCAATATATCCATTATCAATATTGAAAAATAATCCCTCCATGACTCCTAATACTTCACTTTCTTTTAAATGAAAATTATCTTAAATTTCGCCTACCACTGTCTACCACTGTCTACCACCGTGTTATCATTTAATCTTTATAAACCAAAAACTTCAATTTAAAATTTCGGCCTTTTAATTTAACAAAAAAAAAAAAAATTACTTCCATATGAATTAATAAAAAGCACGACCAGATTTTTTTACTTTATTTATTTTATTCTAATAACGAACAACAAGTCAATTTGAATATAAACAATTAGTGGAATTTTTGAGTTCATTTATAGGAGTGAGGTAGAAGTTTGGTTTTAAGGTAGATATGGTGTCAAGTTCTGATGATTCGATTCATCAATTGTTGGAATTTAAAGATGGAAACTCGGAAGATAATTTATCTTGTTTGCAATTGTTGTTGGATCAACTTTTAGATGAAGAAATTAATGATATATTAAATGATGGTAAAGATTTAAAATATAGGGAAGTTGCGCTAGAATATTTGAATGAGTTATGTAATGGAGAGAATAGTGATTTTTTAACTAATGCAGGATCAATTACTATGGAATTAGCTGAATTAGAAAATAAAGAAACAATTGCAATGAATAATTTACGTAAAAAATGTGTTTCAAATGTTGATTTAATTTTAAGTTTGAATAATAGTATTGAAAATAATGTTTTACAAAAATATTGGAAAGATTTTAATTCAGGAGTGGCTCAATTGCATGGAAAGTTTTGGACTGGAACTACAACTGGTGGTACGAGTAGTGGTATAAATGGTGGTATGCCTGGATTTTTAGCTGCTACATCTAATTCAGAGTTGGCGCAAAGTCATAATAGTACAAGTAGGACAAGTAGGAATGGCAGTATAAGTGCTGGTGCTAGTAGTGCTGTAGTTGGAGATGATGAGTTTAATAATTTCAAGTCAATAGCGAAAAATATTTCCAATCTTTTACCCTTATCTGATGGTGTTAGTAATGGTAATAATAATGGTAGTAACATGTCATTATCTGTACTTTTAAAGAATATGGATAGTATTATGGATATTTTGGAATTACCATCTCTTACATCTGCTTGTGTTAAACTGGGACATTATTCTGAAAGTCTTGAAATTGCTGCACATTCAAGAAGATTATCAATTAGATATTCTGATATTAAATTAATAACTAAAATTGAACAAGATATTAATCTGGAGATTAGTAGTATGATTGTTGGACTTATAAGATTATTAAAAACAGATTTAAAACAATCTTCAATTTTAAAAATCATGTCATATTTAAAAAGAATTAATCCTTTCCATAATGAAAGTAATGATAATAATAATGATAAAGAATTAAAATTAATTTTTTTACAAAGTAGATTTTTTTACATAATGAATGAATTAAATGTTTTAAAACCATTAAAACAATCAAATTCAATCGAAAAATATTTAAAAAGGTGTATTGAAGTTATAAGAGAATATGGGTTTTCAACAATAATTACTTATGAAAATATTTTTACAATAAATAATGAAAATCTGTTAATAATAGGTTCAACAGATTTTAAAAATTTTTTAAAAATTTTTATAACATCAATTATAAATGAATTAATTAAAATTTTAAAAGAAAATTTACCAATATTAGATAAAGATAAAGAAAAAGAAAAAGAAAAAGATAATTCTATAAAGGAAAATTTATTATTACAATTATTATATTGTTGTAATTCATTAAGTAGAGTTGGATTTGATTTTAGTGTTCTCATATTAGAAAATCTCTTGGATAATAATATTATAACAAAATCAGAATGGTTAAATGTTAATTATAAGAAAAAAAGTCTAAATTTTTAAAAAAATTATATATAGTTTGCTATAAAACGCATATTTAGAAACATTCCATGTACGAATGCATAATATTACAATTAACGATTAATTTTTTTATAAGAAATCCTTCTTCTCATCTTAATTCATATTTACTCTCTTAAATCAGTTTAAATTCAACTTATATTATATATAAGCTTCAAAACTTTCTTCTCAGCATCCGGGTAAATATAGTAATAACTTAATAACTTAATAACTTGATAATTTATAACTAGTTGATGTACCTCTGACGATATATTGCATTTTAGTACAGTTCCTAAATTGTAAAAAAAGCAAAGAAGGTTAAAATCAGTAATGTACCTTTTCATATATTGCTATTACTTTTATTAATTTTATATAATTAATATATTATTAGTATTAGGGAAATTTTTTTCAGAAATTAAGAAAATTAACATTGATTTCTTTGCTACTGATTCTTTTAATTAATTGACTCTTCTTTCTTTTTATTTTATTTTATTTTATTTTTTTTTCTTTTTGCTTTTTTGGCTTTTTCTTTGCTTTTTGTTGATTTTAATTTTAATTTTAATTTTAATTGTTTTATTAAATCATTTTAAAGTGAATTTTTTTTTTTTTTTTCGTCTTTGGTTTTTTTCTTTCTTTCTGGTACCCCCCGCTGAGTTATAAACTATGAAGAAAGTACTGAGTAGAGTGCTGACTAGAGTATGTATTGAATATTGATTTATCATTTATATGTGTATATGCTAACTGTTGTCTTTTTCTTTTTTTTTTTTCTTTGTTGTTGTTGTTGTAATTAGAATTTTTCCAATTCCAATTCAATTAATAGTTTTGATCGGGGATCAGGATCGGATTTGGGGCTTAAGCGCCATGGCACAGGTAATACAGCCACAAATGATACTTCTGCAACTTCCAAAAGTTCCATAAATAATGGCAGTAGCATTGCCAATGGTAATTCCAATGGCAATAGCATCGCCAATGGCAATAGTATTGCTAATGGCAGTGCCAATGGTGGGATGAGAAAGAAAACTTCAACACAGGTTTCTTATAAGCAATTAAGTTTAGAAGATAAAAAACAATTGGTTGAATCTTTTCCTTGGAAAAAAATTGGTGGATTCACAGAAATTGATCCAAATGCGCCTTTACTAGCAAAACCAAAAAATGTGGGTAAAAAGGATACTTCTGATGATGTTGATTTTGAAAGCAAGTCAAAGGCAGTTGAAAGCTTTGTTGTGGATAAATTATATTCTGATTTATACTGGAATACCACAATAATGGTTGGTACATGTTTCTTTGCATGGTTATTTGGCCGTATCGGCTGTGGTATATTTGGGTTGATGTTTGTTTTCCTTTGTACAGCATCGGTTTATCGTGCTGAATTTAGAAGGTTTAATAGAAATTTAAGAGATGATATGGCAAGAGTAGCTGCTGCTGATAGATTGGATCATCATGTGGAAACAATGAATTGGATGAATTCATTTTTGGCAAAGTTTTGGGTCATTTATATGCCTGCATTATCGGAAATGGTTATGCTACAGGCCAATCAGGTATTGGCTGGTGCTGCACCAGGTTTTGGTATAGATGCATTGACTTTAGATCAATTCAATCTAGGTACTAAATCTCCTACAGTAGATTCTATTCGTTCTTTTACTAAAAAAGGAGCAGATATTGTGGAAATGGATTGGGCTTTTTCATTTGCACCAAATCAAACTGATAATATGACTAAAAATGAATTGAAAAAAAAAATTGATCCAAAAGTAGCATTAGGTGTTAGGGTTGGTAAAGGTTTTGTTTCAAAAAGATTACCAATATTGGTTGAAGATATGCAATTTATTGGAAGAATGAAAGTAACTTTAAAACTTTCATTGAAATTCCCACATATTAAAACAGTTAGTATTTCATTTTTAGAACCTCCTCAAATCCAATATGCTTTAAAACCAGTAGGTGGTGATACTTTAGGATTAGATGTGATGTCTTTAATCCCAGGTTTATCCTCATTTGTTAATTCTTTGATTCATTCAAATCTTGGTCCAATGTTGTATGCTCCAAATTCTTTAGATGTTGATGTTGAAGAAATTATGGCACAGCAATCAAACGATGCAATTGGATGCCTTGCTGTTACCTTGGTTGGTGCAGATGATTTGAAAGGATCAGATTCTATTGGTAATACATTAGATGCTTATGTTAAAGTAATTGCAGATAGCAAACCTGATGAAAAAATTATTACATCTGTTAAATCCAATACAAAACAACCAAGATGGAATGAAACCAAATATATCTTGGTTAGTACTCTAGAACAACAATTGAGCTTAGAAATTTGGGATTTTAACGATTTTAGGCCAGATAAACTTGTTGGATCCTGTTATTTTCAAATGCAAGATTTAATTCAAAAGGAAATTTATGATAACATTGATACTGAAGTAAAATTATCCGGTAGAGGAAAAGGTCATCTTAGGTATGCCTTAAAATGGTTCCCTGTATTGGAAGGTAGAACATTGGAAGATGGTTCAAAAGAATCACCACCAGAAACAGAAGTAGGTATATTAAAATTTACTCTTCATCAAGCTAAAGGTTTGGATGCTTCTTCTTCAATGGTTCATCAAATATCTCCATATGCAGAAATTTATATCAACAATGAGATGACTAAAAAATGTCGTGAATTGAAAAGGACTAATGAACCTTCTTGGGAAGAATCTTTGGAAACGTTGATTACTTCAAAATCTTCAACCAGAGTTAAAGTTCTTATAAGAAACCAATCTTCTTTTTCTACTGGTAATGTTATAGCTCAACTTGATGTTGATTTAGAAAAGGTCTTGTTTCAAATTTTGGATGGTAATGATATCTTTAAGTTAGAACCAAGTGGTGTTGTCCGGTTATCCGCTCAATGGAAACCATTGGCTCTTACTGGTATTTCTAAAGCTCTTAACTATGTTCCAGCATTTGGTTCTGTTAGAGTCCATATTAGATCTGCAGTTGGTTTAACTAATTTACCAAATATTAGTAAAGTTGATCCATATGTAAGAGTCATGCTTAATGGAAGACAAAGATTCCAGACTTTGATTCATCCTTCAACTTATGAACCTATTTTTGAAGAAACCATTTATCTTCCTGTTTCAACTGAATCATCTCACATTTCATTAAACCTTATGGATGCAGAAAGTATGGCTAGGGATAGATTTTTAGGTTTGACTTCCATTGATGTTTCTCAGTTTCTGCGTAAAAACTCAGAAACTGGTAGATATGAATACTATGATGGTTCTCACAAAATTTTGAAAGCTCCTTTACTTGACGATAAGAGAAAGCCTTTAAAAGCTTATTTGTCGTACTCAGTTTCATTTTTACCAAATATGGCTATATACAGTCCAACTGAATTGGAGGAATTGGAGGAAAAGAAGAAACAAAAAGCTGAAAAAGAGAAGAAAGAACTTGAAGAACAAAAAGAATTGGAAAAATTATATGAGAAAAATCCAAAGGAATATGAGTGGTACACTGATGAAGAAGAGGATTCTATTGATGAACAAAAACAGGTTGTTCCATTACAACAGTTGATACAATACAGATCCGGTGTTTTGGGTATGCATTTATTGGATGGTTTCTTTGATAGGAGCAATGTTTTCGTTCAATTCTTGTATGATGAAATTGGTCAACCTGCTTTCACTTCAGGTAAAAGTAATGGACAAAAGATTTCTTCGGTGGAAATTGAAGATGTTTTCATTCGTGATTTACCTAATTCTAATATGATTATTAGAGTTACCAAGAAATTTGCAGTTGAAAATGAAAATGACGTTTTATATGAAAGATCATTTAAAGTTTTAGATGTCTTACAAAGAGGTTACATTGAACCGTTAAAATTGGGTATCAATGGTTCAAGTCATGTATTGATGAAATTTGAGTATTTGCCATCAATTATTGAATTACCTCCATCAGAGACAATGATGGATACAGGTAAACTTAAATTGCAAATTTTGGATGCAGTTGGTTTACCGGCTGCTGATAGAAGTGGTAAATCCGATCCGTTTGCTGTTATTTTATTGAATGGAGAAGAAATTTATAAGACCGACAAGATTAAAAAGACTTTAGACCCTGTTTGGAATGAAGTAGTTGAATTCCCTCTACCTTCAAGGTCGAGATCTAAAGTATCATTTAAAGTGTATGATTGGGATGTTGCTGGATCCAATGATTTATTAGGTGTTGGAGACTTGGTGTTGGCTAACATTGAACCTGAAAAGGAAAGAGAGTTTAAAGTTACTTTAGATACTCAAGGTTCTATTCGCTTTATTGCATATTTTGTTCCTCAATATATAAGGCCACCTATACAGAAATTTGGAAACACTATAGGTTTGAATACTGTGACGGGAGCCCCATTGAAAGTTGTTGGAGGTGCTGCCGATGTCGTAACGGGAGTAGGTGGCGGAGTTGCTAAAGCTGGTGGTTCTATAGTCAAGGGTATTTTTGGTGGTAAACATAGAAGACTGCAAGAGCATGAAAATGTTGCAGATATTCAGTCTTTAAATAGTTCATCTGCAAGTGCCCAACAAGAACATTTACAACAACGTCCAAAAGAATCGGTGGAAGTGTTACCGCCACCTCCTAACATTGGGGACGAATTTTCATCAATGTCAACTATGAACAAAGCAGCAGCTGGTAACGCTGCTGGCTCGCGTATTTCTCAAATGGAAACCCAAAATTCTATTAATAATAGCACGAGTGCCAACACTCAAAATAGAAGAAATTCACAGCTGTTTTCTACTTCATCGACGTTTGCTGGAAGTATCAACTCAGATGAAACGTACCCGGGACGTGTTACGTTACTTTCCGTTTCAGGTATTCCCGACATCAAGAACAGTATTCAAGTTAAAGTCCATTTACAATCACCTTCTCGTGATAAGGAAATATTCAAATCCAGGACTAGTAAAAATTCCAACCCAGAAGAAAGTTTTAAGTTGAATGAAAGTGTTGCATTTAAAGCAGCACCAAGTAGTATAATGAATTTCAAAATCAAAGAAACTCATGCTTTTGGTAAGAGCCGCGAGGTTGGAATCGCAACCGTTACATTGAGAGACTATTTAAATAAAAGAGAAGATGTTTCAATTCCTATTATTGGTACAGATGGAGAAATAACTGTAAACTTCAACTACATTCCAACAAATTAGATTGAAATGTTCTTCTATTTTTTTTTGGTTTTTTTTTTTTGTACTTTTAGACTTATTGTTTTAAACATCTTTATAGTTTCTCTTATTTTTACGCTCTTTTGAATCTAGTTTATGCTTCGTCTCTATCTATCTATATCTACAGTAAAATGAATGTTACATTTGTATTGCGTTACTACATAAGTTTGCAAAATCAGTAGATGGTAGTGCATATTCTGCCCCAGGACAAATCAAAAAAAAAACAAAGGGGCAAAATAAAGGGCAAAATAAAGGCAAAGTAAAAAAAATGCAGAGCCGCACGTATTTCCAAAAGAGGAAACATTAGTGCACATACAAAACAAAAAAAATAAAACAGAAAAAAAAAGAAACCATTTTCGAGCGTGACTGCGTTTTTCTTATAAGCGTATATTTCCGCATGCTGTATGTGTAATTCCCGGAACGATATCTAATTAGGGTAAAAACACACACACATTTTTCCACTTATATTTCAACGAGGAAACAAAAGTGAAAAAAAAGAGAAAATTCTGGTCGTGTACAAACAAATAACTTTTTTTTGGTGTTTGATGCAAGCAAAAAAAAAAAAAAACTTCAATTTTCAACCATAACCAAGCTGAAAAAAAAAAGTGCTTTCATATATAGATTTATTTGATTATATATCATTCTATAAGGAATTTTTTCATTTTTGAATTTATATTTTTAAATCAACTAGTTTCAAAATGAGTATCATCAGATCAGTAAGTAGAGATTATAATCAGTTATTGTGTTGAATTGTTGTTCTTGTTGTTGTTATTTCCCTACTCCATTTGTTTTTGAAGAAGAAAAGAAAGTAAGAAGAAAAAAAATATTGAAAAATGGACTTAAAAAAATCGAAATCGAGGAAAAGATACGATGAACAAACTCATGTTTGAGTATATGAATCATTAAGAAATGTGATAAATTATATGTGAATTTGATAGAACTACACTTGAACTTGAATTTTTGGTAAAAAGATTTACTCTAGTTTTTTTTTTTTTTTTGATTTTGCTTTGTACATGGTGAATTCTAAAAAGAGAAAAAAGTTTATTAGTATTTTAGTTTTGATTTTGATTGTTCATTATGGATTTATTTTTCTTCTTTTTTTCTTTATTTCTAGGGAAGAGCAAAATTCATGTCAATATCCTATACTATATTAGTTTTGAAATGCAAATTACTAACTTTTAATTTTTTTTTTTATTTTAATTGTTATAGGCTCCTAAGTGGTACGAATCCCAAGACGCTCCAGTTTCTAAAAAGACTAGAAAGACAAGTCGCCCACAAAAATTGAGAAAATCTATTGTTCCAGGTACTGTTTTGATTTTATTAGCTGGTAGATTCAGAGGTAAGAGAGTTGTTTACTTGAAGAACTTGGAAGATAACACTTTATTGATCTCAGGTCCATTCAAGGTCAACGGTGTTCCATTAAGAAGAGTTAATGCTAAATATGTCATTGCTACCTCCACTAAAGTTGATGTTGAAGGTTTAGATTTATCTAAATTTGATGTAGCATACTTTGCTCGTGAAAAATCATCAAAATCAAAGAAATCTGAAGCTGAATTTTTCGGTGAAGGTGCTGCTAAAAAGGAAATTAAGGCTGAAAGAGTTCAAGATCAAAAGACTGTAGACTCATCTTTGTTATCCTCAATCAAGAAAACCCCATTATTAAAACAATACTTAGGCGCTTCATTTTCTTTAAAACATGGTGATAAGCCACACGTCATGAAATTTTAAGAATAATTAGATTTTAAAGTTATTGTATTTATGAGAAAAGAAGAAAAAAAAAGGAAAAAAAAGAAGATTGAAAAGGAAGGAAATAACCATCAAGATGATTTAAAAAAAAAAATTAAGTATAAAATTTTTATTTAGGTTTTCCCTTTTATTTTTTTTTTTTTTTTTTTTTTTTTTTTAAACCTCTGTCAAAACTTCTTGATTTTAATTTTTCAAGTTGTACTGTTTTTATCCCTTTTACATATTATATATAAATATGACAAAAGATTCGTTTTAATTAAAAAATTGTATTAGTATTAGTAAAGTAAGTAGAGTAATATTGTGTGTCGTCTTAATTATATTATTATAAAAATTGTTTTAGTACTATTATTTTTGAGCCGCACACATAATATTTTAAACTAATTGCATGCATAAAGATGGATTAATGAGAAAGATGAGAATAATGAAAAAGAATGAATAACTTGAGTAAAAATAAAGATTTTATTATGAATAATTCTGTCTCTAGATCTTGGAACAGAATAAATAAAGAAGAAGAAGAAGAAGAAGAAAAAAAAAAGAAGTTTGTAAAAAGGAAATAATAATCTCTTTTTTTTTTTTGATTTTTATTTATTTATTTATATATATTTAACAGATCAAATTATATTAGGAGAACATTTTATTTTTTATTTCAAAATTATTTTCATTCTGTTAGTAACTAATTTTATTATTTAAATGAATTCCAAGTTTTATTTCTGTTTTGAAATGAATTTTATTTCATTATTTAGGAAAATAAATAAATAATAATAATAAAAATAAATGAAGTTTTCAATTGGTTTAATATTTTTAGGATTTGCAATAGTTTTTTGCTTTGCAGCTCCAATTCAAGAAATCTCTGCATCTAATCAAAGTTCAATCTTTCATTTTAGTCAGATATTATGTGATAATGAAAAAACTAAAGATGCTTATTGTTATAGGATGGTTAGTGAACCGGAAGAATCAATAATGCCTCTGAGAATTCCAATAACATCATGTCTTGATTCCAGTCAAGGAAGTGGTGGTACTGTTGGTGTTTCGTTTTCAGTAGAAATTGAAATTCTGGCTAATCCAACTTTTAGTATGGCAAGTCCAATATTAGATTTAATTAGTTTATCAACATCATTTTCAGTTTCTAAAACTTTTTCACTTACTTCATCATATCAATGTACAGTGAAAAAAGGTAAAAAAGGTCAACTTTATGCTTCCCCAATAATAGTAGATGCAGTTTTCCAAAAAAAAGCTCTTTCTCAAGAAAATGATGATTCAGATTGGAGTCTGCCTTTTAAAGTTAGTGTTCCCGTTGTAAGTACACCATTTTTCAGTTGTGTTACAAGGTATACAGAAGAATCATGTGAAGTTCCATCTAAAACAATTACAGTTCCTTTTGGTAAAATGCAAAGCTAATTACATATAAAAAACAAAACAAATACCCCTTTTTATATACATAATGTCTTGCCTTTTTTTTTCTTCTTCTTCTTCTTCTTTTCGGTCAAATCTTTGATCGACAATTTTTTTTTAGTCTTCAAGTAATAAAACAAGTAATAAATAATACCCATGCACCTCTTCACGTTTTTGATATTTTTTACTTGAGCCGCATTGAAATAGTGGTATTAAAGAAAAGAAAAGAAAAGAAAAGAGAATAGAAGTGTAGTAAAAATACCTATGAATGCTTGAATTTAAAGGTCAATCCATTGATGAGAAAATCTTTTAGAATCTTTTAATATTGCTTTAAAAGCGAACATATATTTTATATATATTATATATATAATATATGTAGTATAGATTACTGGTGACGTTACATTAGAGCTCATCAGTATCAAAAAAAAAGAAATTTTTTTCAGCTCTGAAAAAAAAAATTTTTTTTTTTTTTGTTAAAAAAGTGAAAAATTTATTTTATCTGGACATAAATATATTTATATATATATACTTTTATATATTATAATTTTTATAATTCATTGCCTTTTGAGAAAAGTATTAAATTGCAAGAATAAGAATGTCAGGTTTATTGCCATTATCATCATACAACTTAGAGTTAAAGCCGTTTGAGCCAACTCCAGCAATTGAAGATGACTTTCCAGTTACTATTAGAATAACTTTAGCTGCAATTGATCCAGAAGATAATGATGGTGAAGGGGTTCCATCTACTTTAAGAATTTTGAAAAGATCTGCATTCATTGACGATGATGATTTATCTGATTATGATTCTGAAGATGGTTCGTTAGACGAAGACGAAGATGAAGAAGAAGATGAAGAAAAAGAAGTTGAAGAAGAAGAAGAAAAACCAAAGAAGGGTAAGAAATCAAAGAAGGCACAAAAAGAAGAAGAAGAAGAAGAAGAAGAAGAAGAAGAAGAAGAAGAAGAAGAAGAAGAAGAAGAAGATGCTGAGGATGTTGATGGTGAAGTTAAGGATGATGATGAAGATGATGAAGAAGATGATGATTTGGATATTGAGGACTTGGACGATGGTGTTGAAGAATATGTTGTCTGTACTTTAGGACCAAAATTCCAATACCAACAAACTTTGGATTTAACAATTACTCCAGAAGAAGAAGTTTTCTTTGTTGTTACTGGTTCTTATGCAATTCATTTAACCGGTAACTATGTTGAACATCCTTACGATGGTGATTCTTCTGATGAAGAAGGTGATTATGATGATTACTCTGATGAAGATGATTTGGATTCTGAAGATTATGATTTAACTCCAGATGAAGATGAAGTTTTATCTGGTGAGGAAAATTACGATTTGGATGACTTGGAAGATGTTGATGATGTTGAAGGTAAAATCGAAGAAATTCTTGAACAAGAAGAAGGAGAAGAAGAAGAAGAAGGATCTGAAAATAAGAAACAAAATAAGAAACGTTCTTTAAAAGAAACTGAACAACAACCAAGTAAGAAATCCAAGAAATCAAAAGATGAGAAAAGAAATGTTAAATTTTCTGAAAACTTGGAACAAGGTCCAAGTGGTTCAACTTTAGTATCTGATAAAAAGGAAAAAAAAAGGATTCTACTACTTCACCAGTTTCTGATGAGAAAAAGGGCAAAAAATTCCCAACAAAACAATTAATTGGTGGTGTTACCATTGAAGACAGAACCGCAGGTAAAGGTCCAGTTTGTAAAAGCGGCCAAAGAGTAGGTGTCAGATACATTGGTAAATTGAAAAACGGTAAAGTTTTTGATAAAAATACCAATGGTAAACCTTTTACCTTTGGACTAGGTAAAGGTGAAGTCATCAAAGGTTGGGATGTTGGTGTCGCAGGCATGGCTGTTGGCGGTGAAAGAAGAATTGTAATTCCAGCTGCAATGGCTTATGGTAAAAAAGCTTTACCAGGAATTCCAGCAAACTCCGAATTAACATTCGATGTCAAATTGGTCAGTATTAAATAATCCGATTAAAACCAAATTGTTTTTTTTTTTTTTTGTAATTTTTGTAATTTTTGTACTTTTTGTAATTTTTGACTTTCCAATCTAATTTTTTTTTTTCCTTCTTTTATTATATATTAGAAAAACAGATTAACATCATTCAGAGAGCAAGAAAGAAAAAATTTAAAAAAAAGAAATTTCTCTAAATCTGTTAATTAAATTATATATATATATAGATAGATGATAATATAAAAAAAAATTTTAAAAGTATCGTTCTGAAACCAGAACGACTATATTTTAAATCTTAATTGTTCTGAAAATTCATTATCACTATTTATTATGAACTATTTACACGTTGAAAATAAAATAATTTTTCCGTGACCCAATTGACCTTTTTTTTTGGCAGACGCGATTTTTTTTTTTTTTTTTATTAAGTTTTTAAGTTTTTCCATAACAGGACCAAAGTGAAGCTCAACAAAAAAAAAAAAATTTTTTTTTCTTGCTTTTTAAAACAAACGAACTCTTTTGTTATTTTATTAAAATATATATAATATATATAAAAGCTTTATTTAAAGAGCGGTTATCAATTAAAATATAGGGGGATTTTGTTTTTTTTTATTTGCATTTTACTAAATCTTTATGTATTGTACATAGCTTTATTAGAGAAAAAAGCTACTATTTTGTATTTTTAAAAGACAAGAAAAAAGTAAGGTTTTAACAAAACAAAAATATATATATATATATAAACAAAAAAACAAAATACAATAGACCAATCCCTTTTTTTTTTTTTTTTTTTGATTTGTTTTTGATATTCAATTCTTTGTTGGTAGGTCTTATTATCCCCTCTCAAGATACGAAGGATATCTGCTCTTGTTCTTTTCCATTCTTTTTATTTTGAAAAATAAAAAAAAAGTAATTGTTTTGTTTCAAATTCCATTGGCGGTTATATTCATTCATATATTTGTTTAACTATTACCCAACACAAAAATTAACTTGTATTAGATATTAATTGTAGCAATATTTGAAGAAAAAAAAATAGAAAAAGGCAAAGGAAAAAAAAATTTGCCTATAGATAGAGAGATTATAATAATTAATAATAATAATAATAATAAGTAAGACAAGTGACAAAAATTTAAACATAATATTACAAAATGTCATTTCTTAAGAGCATCGTAACAAAACCGGCGGCCATGTTATCAAAGACTTCTGCATCATATCCCATACATACCCTTATAACTTTAACTTTATTGGCGTCGTATGCTTATTTGTCAATTGTTGATGAATATATTGTAAGAGGATCAAATTTGAATAATAACAATGGCGGTAGTGGTTATGTTAATCCTCAAGTTGTTGGTGAAGTTTCATTTTATCATCCTCATGGATCCAATGATTATAATAATTGGATTGAAATTGAAGATTATTCACAATTTAGTAATGATGTTGATCACATTGCTGTTACTTATTTAACTTTCAAAGATGTTAAAAATCATGAATTACCAGAAATTAAAGATAGTTTCCAAAGTATGGTAAAAAATGAAAGAATTTTAATTACAGATTTTGATGGAAAAGACAAAGTACTTCTGAATTTAAATAAACTTACAAGTAGTGATGGTACAAATTGGAAATTAAGACATCCAAATGGTTTAGAATCTTATTCAGATTATGCTAAATTAATTTTCCAAAGATTAGAAAATTGTATAAGAGGTGCTGAAACTTCAGATATTACTTTAATTGTTATAGCCTATATAGCTATGTGGTATACATTTTGTCAACTTTTCTTTGGAATGAGAGAAGTTGGTTCAAAATTTTGGTTGGCATTTGGATCATTATTATCATCTGGGTTTGGTTTTTTATTTGCTCTTTATTTTGTTACAATTATTTTAGAATTACCAATCTCTTTAACAACACTTAGTGAAGGTTTACCATTTTTAGTTGCAACAATTGGTTTTAAACATAAAGTTGTTTATACTGAACCAATATTGAAATTTATTTCGAAAAATAAAAGAAAAGATATTCCAAATATCATTGCTCGTGCTGTGGAAGAAGTTGCTGCATTGCATTTAATTAAATATCATTCAATTGTTCTTGGTGCATTTTTAGGTTGTTCAATTTATGCTCAACATTTAGAAGGTCTTAGAAATTTTTGTATATTAAGTGCTCTGATTTTAGTTTCAGATTTATTGATGACTTTTTCATTTTATTCTGCTGTCTTGGCTTTAAAAGCAGAAATTAATAAGGTTCATGAATCATTAGAATTAAAAGAATTTTTACAAGAAGATGGGATTAGCGAAAATGTTGCTGGTGTTGTTGCTGAAAAAAATAGTAAATCTACAATTTTCCAAAAAAATGCTGGAGTAGTAGGTTTTAAAATTGCAATAATTGCTGTATTTTTCGGTATTCATTTATTTGTATTGGGAACTTCTTGGATGTATGATTCTAATTCAGAATATAGAGTTTCATTTGCTGATACTAAACAATTTGTCAATGTCTTGTCAAAAACTACTGCACAACATATTAAAATTGGACAAAATGGTACAATTGCAACAATTATGCCTCCTCGTGTTTTCACCCCTACTGGATTTATAGCTAAAGCTGAAGATGTATTTTTATCCAGTTTACATACCATTGCTAAGGCTACTATTGATCCATTAATTAGTAAATTTTTATTATTGGTCACTGCAATCAGTGTTTCAATCAATGCTTACTTGTTAAATGCTACTAGGTCACATATCAAAAATGTTTCGGTTGTTGCAGAAGCTGTTTCTGTAGCTGAAAATATTAAAAAAACTGAACATAATAATAAAAGTACCGAGACCATTGTTTCTTCATTTAGCAAGCCACTGAATAGAAACTTTGTCAGTTCATCAGTTGAACATGTTGAAACTGATGATACTATATCTTCAAGTGATGATGATATCAAGTCCGTAGATCTTATTCCAAACCAAGAGCCTAAACGTTCCGTTGAAGAACTTGTTGAATATATGAAAGAAGGAAAGTTGAAAACATTGTCTGATTCTGAAGTTGCCACTTTAGTAACTGTCGGGAAAGTTCCTCTTTATGCGTTGGAAAAGCAATTAGCTGATAACACTCGTGCTGTTCTGGTGAGAAGAAAAGCTATTGCTAATTTAGCGGATGCTCCTATTTTAGAGACTAATAAGCTACCTTATAAACATTATGATTACAATCGTGTCTTTGGTGCATGTTGCGAAAATGTTATTGGTTATATGCCATTGCCAGTTGGTGTTGCTGGACCATTAATTATTGATGGAAATCCTTTCCATATTCCGATGGCAACTACTGAAGGATGTCTTGTTGCTTCTACTATGAGAGGTTGTAAAGCTATAAATGCAGGTGGCGGTGTTACTACTGTTTTGACTCTGGATGGTATGACTAGAGGTCCTTGTGTTTCATTTCCTTCTTTGATCCGTGCAGGTGCAGCAAAGATGTGGTTGGATTCAGAAGAAGGTTCCACTCGTATAAAGAAGGCTTTCAATTCAACTTCCAGATTTGCAAGATTACAAAGCATTCAATGTTGTTTAGCAGGAACATTATTATTTATTCGTTTTAGAACTACTACTGGAGATGCCATGGGTATGAACATGATATCAAAAGGTGTTGAATATTCATTGAAATATATGATTGAAGAGTGTGGATTCGAAGATATGGTTGTTATCTCAGTTTCAGGTAATTATTGTAGCGATAAAAAAGCTGCTGCTATAAATTGGATTGAAGGTAGAGGTAAATCGGTTGTTGCTGAGGCAAGAGTTCCTGCAGATGTTGTTCGTAAAGTGTTGAAATCTGATGTTAAAAGAAAATAGCAAGAAAGAACAAAAAAAAAAAAAAGAAGAATTAATATGATATATAAAACATGTGCATCAATAATGGGGATGGTGGCATAACATTATTCTTTTTTTTTTTTTTTTTTTTGTTGTTGTTGTTGTTGCTGTTATTAGGATTTTATGCATGATCCAATAATCACTTTATCATTATTAGTTTCTGGATTGTTGGTACTGGCCACTTTTCTATTATGTTGCATGTGACTTTGAACCAAATGTCCAGCAGCTAACGCAGATAATAAAGATAATTCTGCAGCTAATACTGCCGATGCCACTATCTTGGCCAATTGTCTAGCATTGTTTCCCGGTTGATCGACATTGGCTCCTTTCACACCTAAAAGTTCCAACATTGCACTCTGAGGTTCCAAAATAGTACCACCACCTATAGTTCCAACTTCAATAGAAGGCATAGATACAGATATTATTAAATCTCCATTTTCTTTATCTTCATTCATTAAAGTAATACAATTTGATGATTCAACATTCTGTGCAGGATCCTGACCTGTAGCTAAATAAATTGCAGTAACTAAATTTGCTGCATGTGCATTAAACCCACCAACAGCACCGGCCATTGCAGATCCAATTAAATTCTTATCAACGTTAACTTCAACCAATGATGTCACCGTGGAGTTTTTTTATTTCATTTTTTTCATTATTTTATTTTGGTTGTTTTAGAAAAAAGTAATTGAAAACTGAATTCCTGTAATTTTATATACTATTTATTTAATTTAGAGAAATGTAAAGTCGGCTGTTACTATTTGCCGTCATTGCACGGCTGAAAGTTAGATCTATTAAATCGTCACATATTGTGGAGTTGTAAGTAAGTGTATCTCGCTCGGCAAAGGAAGTACTGGTCTCCAACGCTATTCTGTTTTCACTCGGTACCTGACTCCAATAATTATAAACACTAGATCATCTCAAAAGAGGACCGATAACGATACCGAACCCTCAACGGAGTATCTTTGATTTCAAAAAATTTTTGTTAGTTTTCGGTTAAGTGTTGAAAAAAAAAAAAATACCAAAAACAAAAAAAAAAGAAAAAATTTTTTGTATAGTAGTAAAGTAAGACAGAAATTTTTCAAGATAAATTATCAGGTCTATAAAGAGACCACCCATCGTGATATTTACTGACGATAGTCATATTGTTTTTCTGTTTCTTTTGAGGAGAGGTATAGGTTTTGCTGGTTATGCAGTCGACTAGCTCCAATACTGTTGGAGATCACGAAGATAATAATAATAATAATAATATAAATAATAGTACCAAGAGTAGTAGTGGTAATAATGATCAGTTTTATGGTGATTCTGGTTCTAAAACATATCAAGTAGCGCAAGGTAATGAAGCTGTTTTTTCTTCACCAACATCGGATGGAAATTCAGGTCGAGGAAAAGTTTATGATGAAAGTAGCAACATGACCGAGTTGGTGGGGATGGAATCGCAGGACGTTTCTGTTTTTACTGGTGATAAAAATCATGCACCAACAAAGAGAAGAGCTGTTGCTTGTAAGTCATGTCATGCTTTGAAAGTTAAATGTACACCGATAGATGTAAAACTTCCATTAGGGCCTTGTGTTAGATGTGCTAAGGCGAAAAGAAAGTGTGAAGTGGATTTAGCTCCGGTAAAGAGAAGAAAGAGGAAAATTCAAAAAATTGCCGGTATTGGTGAAGTTGGAAATCTTTCTTCTCCCGATGATGATACAATAACAACTAACTATAATAATTCCAATCATCGTCATTCGACGATTACAAACGATGCAAAAGTGGACTTGTTAGAGCTGAGGATAAGGTTCTTGGAAGGACAACTTTCTAATCAACAAAAATCACAACAGTATCAGTACCAACCACATACACATAGTACGAGCCCTGGAATGGTATTACATCCAAATTTAATGACTCTTCATCCTCCTGTTTCTAATCCAACACCAAATTTGACTCAAAGTAACTCTTATGGGTTTTTACCATTACAACATACATCTATGAGCATTAACAATAACAAAGATTATCAAAGCTTTGGGAAACCGCTGCTGATGCCTCTGGTTTCCAATCTTCAGCATAGATCTTCTTTTATTATTAACGATAACAATCATAATAATGTCCCAAATCTGAATTTACAAGATACGCTGTTACATGAACCATCAGTACAGGCGACAACGTCAATATTGCAACCAAGTTCAAATCGTGAGCGTTCCAGTATTACTTCTATTGTTCCTAGCAATCGTACGTCTTTGTTTGAAAAACAGATGTCGTCAAGTTTAGAAATTGGGCAAAGTCATACAAATACAGATGAACTTCAGAAGCTTCAAGAAGAAATAAATTTGTTAATGAACCATCCAAGTATTAAATTATCTCTGTTAGCTGCAAATGTTTTGAAAATTGCAGATAAGAGAATAGATCTCATCAATAATCAATTTGATAAATCTGAGAATGACATTATAGGGAAAGGATATATTACGAAAGAACAAGCTGAGGAAAGATTACGTTTGTATAAGGGTACAATGACAAAATTTTTCCCATTTGTCACAATTCCTGAAAATGAAACTGTTGAAAGTTTGAGTAGTGAGAAGCCATTTTTATTTTGTACTTTAATGTCAGTTACTGCTGTAGCTGTAGGGAAAGATCAAGTCTTGGAGAAGCAGTTCGATATAGACTTAGTTACTATCAAATCAATTACAAATGAGGTTTTAATCATTGGGAACAAGTCAATGGAATTACTTAAAAGTTTATTATTATTATGCATCTGGTATAATACTCCTGAATTGTTTCACCATAGGCGTTATCATTTGATCAATTCCTTATGTGTCTCAATGGTTAATGACTTGGGATTAACTGGTAGACCTTATTTTTATTATAATAGAGAAGAAGGCTCAGTATGTCAGACAGTTTCTTCTGATGACTTAAAGAGCCTAGAGTGTCGTCGTATATTGATGACCTCATATTTCACATCCATAAGCATATGCCTTTTCTTGAGGAGAAGGATGCAAGTCAGTTGGTCTAATTATTTAGAAGAATGCTGTGATGTTTTGTATAATAGCAATGTGGAAGGAGATAAGATTTTTGTCATATATACAGAATTAAACCATATGTTGGAAAAAATTTATTTTATTGTTCAATCTGTTAATGATGTTAACGAGGCATTAGAATTAAATTCTGAAAGAATGAGGTATATTGTCAATGAATTACAATTGAATTTAAATAAAATCAAATCAAAGATCGATAAAGATGATCATTTAAAATTGGCATATTATTACTCTGTTCAAGCTTATCTCCATGAGCCAGCTTTACATAAATTGTTACCTAGTGCTAATAATAACAAGGGAATTGACATAGATCTTTTATATGTGGATTTACCGAAAAACATTCTGACATCAATAGATAAATGTACCCAATCGTGTTTGGCTACCTTGTATCATGCTAGTCAATTATCTTTAGAAGAAACAACTGTTATGCCATTATTTTTTTCATCCAGAATAATATACACAGCAGGTATGTTATTGAGATTAAGATATTTAGTTATTTCAATACCTTCAATGTCTGTTTTCAATTTTGTTCCTAGAGAGTCTGTTGAAAAAATCCACTTATTATCACAAAAACTTGAAAAGACATATCAAAACTATCCTTCAAACCATTTATTATGCAAGATAAGATTGGTTATTACTGTATTTAATCAAACATATACAACACAATTAAAGAATCTTTTGGAAGTTAAATCTAAAAAAAGAGATGAGTCTGATGAGAGAAACTATAGGTCCGAGAATCATCTGGAAAGTTTGCTGCAAAAAGATCATAGATATTCATTAAAACCATTAGATATCTTATCTGATGCAGCTGCTAAAGCACATGCAGATTCTCAAAAAGAATTTAAAGAAAATATTCTTTTCAAGATAACACCAGAAGAACTAAGTAAGAAATCAAATGAAATTTCGGATGACACAAATAATGGAGAGAGTACTAGTAACTACGATAATCGTATCATAACAAATGTGAATTTAGACGCTGTGGAATTTTCTTACTACGCTTTAAATGACGAATTTTGGGGAGATTTACTAATGGGCGATAATAATGTTGCAAACTTATATGAAAACAACTTTGCTGATAACAGCAACAACAATAACAATAATAATGATTATGAAGAGAACACTGGCGAAAACCCCAATAATGGGTCGATCAGGTCGAATGGCTTGAACGGTAATGATGATATGGCGTTTTGATATGAAATTGAATGCTTCTTTTCCACTTTTTTTTTTTTTGCTTTTTGCATTTTTTGCAATTCACTGCTTATATGTATAAATAGTTCTTTAGTTAGTTTGGTTAGCATTTTGTTTATAAATTGGATTGGTATTTATAATAATAATTCAAATTTGGTTTGTTCTGTATTCAATTTTTATTACTATTATTGTATAAAATTGAAAAATTGGAATAAAATTTCTTGATCTTATATGATAGATCAACTAAAGGGGTATAAAAGAACAACAAATTCAAACAACAAGACATGTTAGAAGAGGGAAAGCACCGAAGAACTAGAAATGATCCAGTTTCTGTTTCTTTTACGTTACTAGACATTCTGCGAATGGTTATGGGGATATTATTGCTTAATGCATTCCTTTCTTTTTGGTTCACGTCATCCACGGTTTGGGGTTATGATGGTAAACTTTTAAACCCTCAGTATTTGAAGTTTAAAACTTTTGGTTCATACTTGAACTTGAGTGTTGAAGAATTATCGCTATTCAATGGCTCTGATCCCAAATTGCCTATTTATATTGCAATTGGGGGTAGGATCTACGATGTTTCATCTTCATCTAAAATATATGGGGTTGGGAATAGTTACAATAAATTTAGTGGGAAAGATGCTTCGAGGGTATTCCATACAGGTTGCTTATATAAAGAAGATGAATACACTTATGATTTGAGAGGATTAGATGAAGAAAAAGCTTGGAAGGATATCCATCAATGGCAAAATTATTACGATAATCATAAGAAATATTGGTATGTGGGTACTGTTCAACACAAGACTTTAAGAGGAGACCCACCTTCTCCTTGTATCAATACGATGAAGTATCACCAATAATAGAAAGCTTTAATTATTTGGGTTTGGAGTAAGTTTTTTCTTTTTTTTTTGGTCAAATTAAATAATATTTATATATATATATATATTTAAAAGAAAAGATTGAATAAATAAATAAAAGGGGGTACATAATTGGAGTTCATTTCTTTCTCAATTCAATTTATTTTTCATAAAACAGCTCAGCTTGCTTCATAAATCATCACAGATTAAATTATTTCTAATAATATTAAGATCTTCTTCTTTGAAGTCCATGTGCTTTAACATGTAATTTGTGATACCACCAAATTTTTTGTTAAACATTTCGATTGTGTTTAACATTGCTTCACATCTCGAGGAAACAACATTTTGGAACCCTTCTTCTTCAATACTCCAATTTTTCCTACCTTTGACGATAGATTTTTCATAAGCTTGATAAAATTCTTTTTCTTTGTCAATATTCTTCAAAGTTTGTAAAAAATGTTTTCTCATATTTTCAATATTTGGTTTTAACCCTTCTGTAGTTAATTCGTACTCTTTAGAAATAGTAATCTTATCCAATCCACATAATAAATAAATTAACATTGTCATTATTCCTGTTCTATCTTTTCCTGCTGTACAATGATAAAGAAATGGTTCACCTGGGTGATCTCTAATAAATAAAAATATTTGTTTAAAAGCATTCAGACCTTGAGTTAATATATCTTGATAAATTTCTTCATAAGTTGCCCATGAAATTACTAAATTTTTATAAATCATCATTAAATCTTCAGGAGAAGCAAGTGAATTAACAACTGGTACAAAATATCTTTTAACACCTTCAATGTTTAAATAATCATCTTTTTCACATTCTTCTATTGATCTTAAATCAAATATTGTATTTATATTTAATTCTTTAAACAGATCTATACCTTTTGGAGTAATCTTACTAAGTAATGCACTTCTATAACCAATATGTGGTTTTATAAATTTATTTGTTTTAACTCTCCAACCTCCAATATCTCTAAAATTTGCAACTCCTTCAATTTTTTTCCATCTTGAAACAGAAGAAATATTAATTGTTCTATTATAAAATCTTGAAAGTTCAGATTCATGAGAAAAAAAATTAACTATAATTTCAGATACTTTATAATTATAATTAACTTTCCCAATTGCATTTAATGGCATTGGATCTTCAAGATTATTTATATCACCAAAAAAATTATGATCAGCATTTGGAATAAATTCTAATTGATGTTTATTACCTAATAAGTTTGCAAATTTAGTTGTATCTTCCAATGGAATAACATTTTCATTTAATCCATAAATACTTAAGACATCATTATGTAAAAATTTAATTTTATTTAAATCTTTATGTGAAGTTAAATGTAAAGTTTCATTTTTTGGAACTAAATATTCTTTATATTCACCATTTTTATAACCATAAATATAATAACCTTTTTTATCTTCCCAATCTAAATGTTTTCTTTTAACACTTGGTAAATGTAAAGAATAATCAAATCTTCCAGAACAATTAATTAAATTTGGTACAAAAATATAATTTTTTTCATTTTTTTCTAAAATTTCTTGTTGTTTTAAAGCCCATTTAAACATTGTTAAAGTACCTCTTGAATGAGCAACAATACCACTAATACTAAAATACATATTATTAAAACCACCATTAATCAGTTTATCTATAATTAATTCTAAATCTTCAATATCTTGATCAATTGTTCTACCAATTTCTAAATTTTTACAATCTTGAGAATCTCCACAACCTCTAAAATCAAATCGTATACTGAAAATACCTAATTTTGAAGCTAATTCTTGAGCTAATATTGAATTATAACAATAATTTTTATGACCACCATTACCATGTAATAATATAACTAATTTATGAGTTGAAGGTGAATAACCTTTAGAATAAAAATCTTCATCAAATAAAGCATGTGGGGATGTAAATATTGCAGATAAACCTTTTTCATTTTCTTGATTAGAAGAATTTGGAAATTTAACAAAAATTTTTTGTTCATTAAAATTTAATGGTTTAACACGAGGACCTTTTGAACTCATGATTTTGATTAATGGAAACAATTAATTTAACAAAAATAAAAGAAAAGAGAAAAAAAAAAAAAGTAATATCTTTAAGACAAATACTTATATATTTATATTACAATTTAAAAAATTATGCAAGGTATAAAAATTTAAACGGCAAGAGAACGAAACGAAAACAGAATAAAAATTAAGAGATATTGATTAACAATTAACTCCGAATCAAAAATTTCAATGCCAAAAATTTCAATGCCAAATTCACAAGATTAATTATTTAATATATATACTAGACAACAAAAGAAACTTTTTTTTTTGCTTTTGGACTTCCTTATACATTGATTCTTTTATACTTGTCTTTAATAGTACCGTTTACTTATTGTATAAATTTATTCTTTAGTACTCGCATATTAAAAAATTGCCCCTCTAGTTGACTAGTAAAATCTAATGAAAAAATTTATTTGAAATCTTTAAAAGTATTAAAGAATTGAATGAACAATTGTTTAAAAAAAAATAAAAGTGGGGGGGGGGGGTCAAGGGGTCAAGTATTTATATCAAGCAATAGTTATCTAATTATTATTGGTTAATAGGAAAAGTGGAGTCTTTCTTTTCTTTTCTTTTCTTTTCTTCTCTTCTAGAAGCAAAGGGGAAACGGCTGATGAAAAGTCCTTTGCTGCAGTTTGTAACTTCTAAAAAAACTTTAGTACTGATAAAAAAAGAAAAACAATATACGGTACATATTATATTACGTTCATGCATAACAATAACTTCTCCTAGTAGGAAGTAAAAAAATAAGATTTCCATTTGGGTTTCCATTTGGTTTCCGTTTCCAGATTTGTTTCCGTTTTCATTTCCAGTTCCGCGAAGGAGAAGTGAAGGAAACTTTTTTACGAAATTCGGAAACTAAAAAACTTTTCCTAAAAAAAAAAACTGCTTCAATTAAGAGAAAAAGAAAACATTTATACCTAAAAGTAAACTAGTAAAAGAAAAATAACATTTTTTAATCAGTTTATATATATATTAATAATATAATTTTAATTTAATTTAATTTGAATTTTTTTTTTAATTTTGAAATTGGGGTTTTAAAGACTTTGAGGCCATTTGATTGGATTGGACTAGTTAATTTAAAAATTGTTAAATTGAAGTTGTTTTTTTTTTTTTTTTTGTTTTTTGGTTTTTTGGATTTGTTGTTTTTCAATCATACTCAAGTTTAATTTTTTTTTCTTTTTTAAAGAAATTGAATTGAATCAAGTTAAATCTTTGTTACTATAATATATATATATATATATATGTATGTGTTTGTGTATATCGAGAGATAGA
The DNA here is from genome assembly GCA_001661245.1 of Pachysolen tannophilus NRRL Y-2460. Lineage (NCBI taxonomy): Eukaryota > Fungi > Ascomycota > Pichiomycetes > Alaninales > Pachysolenaceae > Pachysolen > Pachysolen tannophilus. Next base: position 1,061,622 of record KV454014.1, read on the forward strand.
TGTATGCTTGATATACAATTAACTGTTTCATATGACTTCATTGCCAAATAAACCGTTGCCCTCGCAGCAGATATATTCTGCTACATATTCTAATGTACCTGTTTATGAATATATTACACCAAATGGATCTATAATGAGAAGAAAAGCAGATGCATGGGTTAATGCTACTCATATCTTGAAAGTTGCTGGTTTCCCCAAGGCAAAGAGAACAAGAATCTTGGAAAGAGATGTTCAAAGTGGTGTACATGAAAAAGTTCAAGGTGGATATGGTAAATATCAAGGAACTTGGGTACCATTAGAAAGAGGGAAAGAGTTGGCTGAACTGTTTGAAGTTGATCTATTATTGGCTCCGATATTCGACGTGCTAGAAACAGAAGATGCAAATGCTCATCCTCCGGCCCCTAAACATCATCATATAAGTTCAAAAGCTTCAAAATTGGCTTTAGCTACAAGTAGAATTTCTACAAGAAATGCAACTCCAACAACATCAGTAACAAATACTACAACAAATAATAATACAAAACCTTCTCTGGCAAAGAAAATGGCTAGTTTCCCATTGATGAAAAATACTTCAACTTCTTCTGCCACCACCACCAATCCTACTAATGCTACAAGATCATCCGGAGCAAGTGGTGCACTGATGACTACAATTTTGAAATCTGGAGCTAACAAGAAAAGAGGAAGACCTCCAAAGGCTACTGCAACTTCTGCTGCAATTAAGAAATCATTATCGTCAAATTCTATGGCTGCTACTGCAACAAAATCATCTAGCGGGAAATATTCACCTCCACCACAATTACCACCAATTGTAAATGCTTTACCTAAACCTGAAACTAGATCAATGGTGGATTATTCAACAAGATTACCCTCAATAACAAGTATACAGCCCAATCGTATGAAAAAGAAACTTCACATTGGTAACGGTGTAGATGATGATGAAGATGATGAAGGAATTGAACAAGAAGATGAATATGCCGATGAAAATGACGACGATGATATTGAAGATGACGACAATGAAGATAATTTCAATTCATCCCCAATTTCAAGTGATATAAACGATACTGCAACTACACATCACCATCATCATTTACATCAACTGTCATCTTCACCAAGTGATTTTATGAGTGATACAGATTTAGCAGCTGTTTTAAGATCTCCAGAGAATCCATTGAACAATGCTAGAAATAACCTTGAACACGTTTTAACAAATAATCATAATAATAATAATAGTAATAATCATAATCATAATCATAATAATCATAATGGACGTCATTATTATCAAGAAAGTAACTTCAATGACAGTATTGGAAATAATTTGAGCACCAGTGATACACGAAGAGCTTCAAGACCAAAATGGTTTGATTCTTATAAGAAAAGTCTTTTAGAATATTTTCAAACACCAGATGATGGAATTAATGAAATAAAGTTACCAGATTTTTTGATATATCCTCCAACTGATTTCGATATAAATATATCGTTGGATAAAGATGATAACACAACCTTACATTGGGCATGTTCAATAGGTGATTTGACAATCATTGAAGCATTATTGAAAAATGGTGCTAATTCTAGATTTCCTAATAGAGAAGGTCAAGTACCTCTAATGCGTGCTGTAAGTTTTACAAATTCATATACAAAGAGATCATTCACGAGATTGTTATTTTTATTAAGAGATAGTCTCTTGGATAGTGATAATAATGGAAGAACATTGCTACACCTTATTGCAGCATCTACAAACTCCAGCTTAAGGTTAACAGCAGCGAAATATTATATGGAAATGTTATTAAATAGAATTGTTGATTCTCAACCTGAAAAATTGAGTGGCTTTATAAATCATCAGGATAAAGATGGAGCTACAGCTCTACATATATTAGTTAGAAATCGCGCTAAAAAATGTTATGATATGTTGATGGGATATGGTGCCAGAAATGACATTCCTGATAATCAAGGAATAACGCTGGATTATCTACTAGGTCACAATGATTACATGCGCTCTTCAAATTCTGATTCACAATTTCTGCAATCACAACCACAGCCAATTAATCCATATTATCAACACTATAAATCTACAAATTCATTAAATAGCTATTATCAACATGCGCAGCAATCTACAACTGCGGCACTTATGGCATCGAATATTGGTCCACATGTTATACCGACACCGCATTACTCAGAAGCAGCTATCCAGGCTAATCAGACAGTAACTAGTGAATTAATCGATAAACTATCTGACTTGTCTAATGCATATGATAAGGAATCACAACAAAAAGAAGAAGAATTGAGCGAGTTGAAGAATATGATGAATAATATATCGGCTGAGATTCAAGATTTTGAAAATAAGAAGGCAACAAAGAATTTTCTGGATGACATTGATTTGAAGTTATCTGAATCGCAAAATTTATTCAATTTGAAGCAATCAAAGTTGAAAAAAATCTTGGAAAGATCTCAGGCTAAAGATTTAGCCAGTTTGGTTCAGTTAAAGGAAACTGAAATGATCAAGGAAAAACAAGAAGAAGCAGAAGGAAACGATAATGATGATAATGACAAAAACAGTAAAGATTCCATCAACGAAGTAATCGGGTTAACTTTATTGCAATTGAAAAGAAAGATGATGGTTGAAAAATTATTGCTAGCGATTTCTAAAAATAGCGATACTAAAATAAACAAGTATAAGCATTTGATAAGTTTATGTATCGACGAGAACGTCGATGATGACTTGTTAGATACTTTAATTCGTAATTTGGGAAGTGTATAATAAGATAGAGGTGCTTTTTTTTTTTTTTTAATTTGTCATTTTAATTTCTGTCATATTTTTGTACTCTGAAGCTATTTTTGTTGTAATGGGCTCTAGTCAACGAAGGTATTTTGTAATTGGTAATTTATTATTTAATAATATTAACTTTTTTTTGATATTAGTTTCAATTTTTTTTTGGCTATTTTACTTCTTTTTTTTTATGTAGAACAATTTCATTAGTGTTTTAGTATTTTTTTTTTATATAATATTCAATTGATAAAACTCGCCTTCAACGCCACTTTAGTGTCAAATTAATTTGACCAAATACTACAACATTTAAAAAGATATGGAGCATCATGAACAAATATACATATATTTACAGCGGTATATCAAAATGATTTCAAAATGAACAAAAAAAGAATAATAATAAAACAAAAGCAAAAATTAAATGTAAAATATATAAATTAAATTCCACTCTTCCTCTTTTTAGTAGAATGTGGAGAAATATCATCGATAATGCTAGTATCCAAACCATTGATATTATCAACATTATCATCGTAAGCCCTTTTCACAGCGCTATCGTTGCTATTATCATTTAAACCTGGTTGAAAACTTTCCAAATCATTCTTATAAGGTGTTCCACCTTCATGTGGAGTTCCAGACACCAAGAAATCATCTACTGTAAAATTTTCATCTAACTGCGAATCAGCCAAATCTGTATTGCTAGTATCACTTCCATCACCACTATTCTTGGAAGCTGCTAATTTATTAATCCATTCATGAATATTTTGAATTGATTCTCCTTGTTTATTAATGTTTGCTTCCAATGCTTCCATAAAAGATTTTTTCTCTTTAGTTAACTGTCTTGGTGTGTTTGGTGATAAGTTACTATTTGGATTTTCTGGTGAAATTCCAGAGTTATAGGTATTCAACGTGTTCAACCCTAAGTCATCAATATAACCAGGATGATTGATGTTATTAATGTTAAAATTTGACGAACCCAGTAAAGCATTTGAGTTCTGTGGTATCTCTAAATCAGGAAATAAAGATCTTGGTGACGGAACGATACTATAGTTATTATTATTACCATTGGTATTGCCATTGGTATTACCATTGGTATTACCATTGGTATTGGTCCCAATATCAGAGTCGATTATTTCTTGAATAAAAGGGTGATTAGTCGAACCATTACTCCTATTATTATGATTGCCGTTACCCAACATGCTATTTTCCAAAGCTTGTTGATTCTCATAATAAATATTCCTATCTTTTGGAGACCTTGAAATTTCTTGAATAGGAGAATCATTTGAAGCAGTGTCAGTATTTTTGTTATTATAACGAGCTGGAATATTTTGATTAATTTGATCATTTTTAATTCCTCCATTTGAAGTATTCGAAGACGTTCTTCTATGAGCATTTTCTGTAATCATTAATCTTGGTCTAGAATAAGGATTTTTATCTCCATTATTATCATTTGAATTATATGCCGTTGGATTCATATTATTATTAGTGTTATTCATGGTTGTTAAATCGGTACTATTCATACTATCAACAACTTCTAAAATTTTATTATTATTTCCATAAACAGAGGCTAAAAATCTTAAAATTTTTTCCAATGTTTGACTTTGTTTAGTATGTCTTTCTCTGGTTAAATAATTTTCTTTCCATAATAATTCGTTATCTTTTCTTACTCTTCTCAAATCTTCTGCAATCAGAATTTGATTCATTTTTATATTTTCCAATTCATTCAACAAGATACCAAAATCAATTTCTGAATCTTCTTCATCTCCTTTATTAGATTTATTCCTAATAATGTTATCTAATAAATCTTCTCTATCTTTTATAAAATCCGGATTTTCAAACTGCCAAAAATCTTCATTTTGAGTGATACCACTTTGAATTGAACCATGAGTAACATCTTGAACTTTATGCCAACCGTACATATTCAATTGTCTTACAAAACTAGCAAAATTGTTATGTTTGAAATATTTTGGTAAAATATGTTTCATAAATTCTTCTCTATTGGAAACCATAAATGATTGTCCATCAGGCACCCATTTTATATATTTTTCATTTGCCTTATCGTTGACCATATTCCATAATTTAGTTACAAAAGCAGGACGAGATTTTGGTCCTGTTGTATTTTTTTTGGTTTTTGTTTTTTCAAATGCATTGGTTTAGGGTTATTAATCACAGAAGAAAAGGGAAATTGATTATTTGAGCTATTAATATCAGTATCACCATTTTTAATCAAAGCATTTGAAAAATTAATATTTTCTGGCAATACACTATTAGAAAGTTGGGTTAAAGAATTTGAATCTGTCTGCAGCGGCAGCGGCTGGAAATAAGCCAACTCGTTATTATTATTATTATTATTATTAGTAGTAGTAGTAGTAGTATTACTGTTGTTATTATTATGATTAACTTGTAGATTATCAACAGGACTTTCGTTATACAACGCAGGCGTTATAATATTATGGTCTTCATTCAATCCAATGTATGCATTATTACCATCATAATATAATTTATCGTCAACATTCAAATCATTATTGTTGACAGAATTTCCGGTATTACTTGTATTGGTACTCATAAACAAGTTATTTCTAATTTAAATAATAATTATGATTTTCTTTTATCTTAATCAAGTCTAGATTTGGACTCAAAGTTTTTCTTTCCTTCTTTCAATTAATTTTTTTTTAAATAAATTAAATTAATTCAGTTGAGACCTAATAAATTACCAATTCTAAAATTGTAAGTGTTAGTTTTTTGCATCTCATCTCATCATTAATAACATATGGATGTAAGATATTTCTTGTTTCAATATATAGTATTTTGCACATGCATGTATCTAATTTCTCCCAAAATCAATATACTTAATTCAACTCAATAGTCAATCTTTCAATTATCTCGGATACCATCAAAACAAAAAAAGTTTCCCCACAATAGCATCCATATTATTTTATTTGGAATTATGAAAAAAATGATTAGCACCCGAAACGTATTTAAACATACATGCAATAATTTATTACGATAAAACAAATTTATCGCAAAAAGCAAAAAAACTTTAAAATATCCACCTTCAATCCATTGTCATAAACTCAATTAAAGGAAAAAAGCAAAAAAAAAAAAGATATACTTACTTTTCTTCAAAAAAATTTTCTTTTCTTCCTTCTAGTTTTAAAAAAAAAAAAATTTTTTTTTTCTAGCTCAAACTGAGATTAATTGAATTCTGTATCTTTGAAAGTTATTTAATAATTACTTAATACTTGTTTTAATTAGGGTTTATTATATATTATATTATATTGCCCATCATTTAGGCAAAAAAAAGAGAAAAAAAAAATTAAATAATAAAAAAAATACAAGGTAGTGCAAATGGACACAAAACAATATTTGAGTTTAATTTGTATGGTGTTTTGAGATATGGCAAAAAAAAGGGAGATGAGATGAGATGAAAGATGAGGGGAAATGTTACTTTCTTAGTGTGGTGGCGGTCATGCTGATGATGAATTATCGATTAGTCAAGAGATGTTTTTTTTGTTCAATTACAGATTATTATTGGTGTGATGATGATCATTGGAATAGATCTTCAATGAGATGGTTCAAATTATAAATTGGGTATACAATTGTGCATTCTGAGCACGACCACAAGGTTAATGTATGTATGTATGTATGTATGTATGAGTGAATTTATTTCTTTTTCAATTTACTTGGTATTGGTATTGGTGTAATGGCAATGGCGGCAGACATTTCCATGGATTTTAATGGATATATTTAATCTATCCAGTATCCAATATTAGAGTAATTAAATGATTGAAGGTGTTTTTTTTTTTTTAAGTTGTTTTATTAGCACAGTTTATATAGTGGAGTGCAAAAAGGGACAATTCAGTTAATCTTTTACAATATAATATAAATATATAATTTATAACTATGAATTGATTCATTAATATACATAAAACCTAATTTAACGAATAAAACTTCCCAAGAAAAAAAGAAAGAGAAAGAGAAAAAAAGAAATAAAGGAAAATAAAATAAAAAAAAAGAAACCCCCCATTAGAGATAAAATTGTGTAATGTATTGTAATTTTTTACACAATTTAACCACCGAAACCATATAAAGTACGGCCTTGTCTTTTCAAAGCATAGACAACATCCAATGAAGTAACAGTCTTTCTCTTTGCGTGTTCGGTATAAGTAACAGCATCTCTAATAACATTTTCCAAGAAAGTTTTCAAAACTGATCTAACTTCTTCATAAATTAAAGCAGAAATACGTTTAACACCACCTCTTCTTGCTAATCTTCTAATAGCTGGTTTAGTAATACCTTGAATATTATCTCTTAAAATCTTTCTGTGACGTTTAGCACCACCTTTACCAAGACCTTTACCACCTTTACCTCTACCAGACATTTTTTAATAGTGTATAATTAAATTAATTTATAAAAATTATTAATAATCTAAATAATTAAAAATTAAAAAAGAAAAAATAAAAAAAAAAAAAAAAAAGAATTAAAAATAAATTGATTATACTAAGGAATTTTTCCTTGTTTATATATACTTTCCCCTTCAAATGAACTAATTTTAAACCACATATTATACAATATCCAGGGCAAAAAACACTTGACTTAAAAGTAGTGCAACAATCTGATACAACAGGATGATATGATACCAGCAGCTCTGGAAATGTATACACATGATTGAATTTACACAGGCATAAAAGTGGAAAAAAACAAAAAAAAAATCAAAACAAAACAAATAAATAAATAAATAAAAAAAAAACATTTTTTTAAAAAAGGTGTTCTCATATTTACGCGCTGAATGTAAAGATAAACTATAAACAAATACCACCAAAAAATTGGTTCTTAGTAGTAAATTTAGGCATACTTTTTTTAAGTACATATTATACTATACATCATTAGGAAAAAAATTGTATACCAAGTAATGGGGCTGCTCGTACACATTGTGCGGCCAATCAGAATGCTTTAAACTGTTCAAAGTAAAAATAAAACAAAAACACACACACACACACACACACAATCTGTCTGTCTGTTTAGGTAAGTTTGCCCAAAAATACTGGACGTGACATGATCATGGTTACTAGGCTTGCTTGCCCATATGTATTGATTAGATGTATTGATTGCCCAGATGTATTTTAAAGGCGCTAAATTGAGATGTGATGGTTTTTACAAAAGATAAACAAACAATAATAATAATAATAATAATAATAATAGCAAAAATAACAGTCGTGTATCAATACAATTTTTTGTGTTTTGTTTTTTTACAATTTCTTTTTTTTTCTTATATTTTTTTCTTTTGCCTGCTAGTTCGAATATATATATAAAGGATAGTTCCCAGATAGAAAAACTATTTTGTATATTTTATATTTTTAAATATTAATTGTTATTAATAATTATAATACATTTAAATAAATAACAATGGCAAGAACTAAACAAACTGCAAGAAAGTCAACTGGTGGTAAAGCCCCAAGAAAACAGCTTGCTTCAAAAGCTGCAAGAAAATCTGCTCCATCAACCGGTGGTGTTAAGAAACCTCATAGATATAAGCCAGGTACAGTTGCTTTAAGAGAAATTAGAAGATTTCAAAAATCTACTGAATTGTTGATTAGAAAATTACCTTTCCAAAGATTAGTTAGAGAAATTGCTCAAGATTTCAAGACTGATTTACGTTTCCAATCTTCTGCTATTGGTGCTTTACAAGAATCTGTTGAAGCTTACTTGGTTTCCTTATTTGAAGATACCAACTTATGTGCTATCCATGCTAAGAGAGTTACCATCCAAAAGAAGGATATCCAATTAGCTAGAAGATTAAGAGGTGAAAGATCATAAGCTGTGCTATGTTAATTTTTTTATTTTCTTGATGTTTTTGGTTTTTTATTGGAAATAGGGTTTCTTTGTAGGTTTTTTTATCTTTTTTTTTTTTTTTTTTTT